>SJYX01014320.1:0-38153 GCA_006410675.1 Oreotragus oreotragus
ACTGAAGTGACTTAGCAGCAGCAGCAGCAGGTGCTTGTTAAAAAATACAAATTCCAGTTACTTTCCTCCTAAACATTCTGATTCAGGGAGACTGTAGTGGAATCTGGAAGCCTGTCTTTTTTAACAAGACTTCAAAGAGATTTTTTAAAAAAATTATTTATTTATTTTTGGTTGTGCTGGGCCTTTGTTGCTACGCTTGGGTGTTCTCTAGTTGTGGCGAGCAGGGGCTACTCGCTATTCTGGTACGTGGGCTTCTCATTGCGGTGGCTTTGCTTGTTGCAGAGCACGAGCTCCAGGCGTGTAGTGTTTAGGTCCAGTAGTTACGGCACACGGGCTTAGGTGCTCCACAGCACGTGGAATCTTCCTGGGAATCCACTGTGCCACCAAAGAAGTTCCCCAAAGAGATTTTATCTTCTGACAGATCCGGAAACATTGCTCTCCTGTGTCCTGGCATAATGCACACTACAGGGTAGATACTCAGTAATGGAACGAATGAGCGAAAGGAAGAAACCGCAGTGAACATGCCAAAAGGCAGTCTCAGCCCCTGATGTTGCTGCATTCTCATTCAGTGTGCCAGGGCTTTTGGCCTCGCACAGCTAACTCCAAGTTGTGGGAGAATGACCTTCAGAAACAGTTGATAAAGGTTAGGTTTTTGAATGTCACATGGAATAATACTCCTTCCCCTTTGTCCTTTGTTGGAATGTCATAGTGACACACATACGAAAATACTATGTCCTAAAAAAGGAATGAAAGCTAAATGTCATAAACAGAAAGAAACTTGTCTAAGTATCCCTTAGGAAGAAATCTATTTTGTGTTTTCTGCCAAAATAGGTCCCACCAGGCGTAAACCATCCTTCCTCTTTAAGCTGTTCCTCCCTGGTGGCTCACTGGTAAAGAATNGTCATAAACAGAAAGAAACTTGTCTAAGTATCCCTTAGGAAGAAATCTATTTTGTGTTTTCTGCCAAAATAGGTCCCACCAGGCGTAAACCATCCTTCCTCTTTAAGCTGTTCCTCCCTGGTGGCTCACTGGTAAAGAATCTGCCTGCCAATGCAGGAGACTTGGGTTCAATCCCTGGGTCGGGAAGATCCCACCCAGGGCATGGCAACCCACTCTAGTATTCTTGCCTGGAGAATGCCATGGACCGAGGAGCCTGGCAGGGTAGAGTCTATGGGGTCACAAAGAGTTGAACACAGCTTAACAAGTAAACAACAACAAAAGGCACAAAAGTGAAATGGTGTTGGGAGCAGAATTCCTATCTCCATGTAGATAGTGCCGCTTATGATTTCTGTACTCAGTTCAGTTCAGTCACTCAGTTGTATCCGACTCTTTGTGACCCCATGGGCTGTAGCACTCTGGACTTGCCTGTCCATCATCAACTCCCGGAGCTTACTCCAACTTATGTCCATCGAGTCGGTGATGCCATCCAACCATCTCATCCTGTCATCCCCTTCTCCTCCCACCTTCAATCTTTTCCATCATCAGGGTCTTTTCCAATGAGTCAGTTCTTCGGACAGGTGGCCAAAGTATTGGAGCTTCAGCTTCGGTCCTTCCAATAAATATTTAGGACTGATTTCCTTTAGGATGGACTGGTTGGGTCTCCTTGCAGTACAAGGGACTCTCAAGAGTCTTCTCCAACACCACAATTCAAAAGCATCAATTCTTCAGTGCCCAGCTTTCTTTATTGTCCAACTCTCACATCCATATATGACTACTGAAAGTAAGACACATTAACTTTGTTATTATGGTTCCCAGGGGAATCATTTTGTAAACTCCATACAATTTATAAAACTTTGTTACAAGTCTCAGGACTACAGGAGCAGAGGACATGGGCTGTAAGTGAGAGAAGGAAGGTGGAAGCTGTGTCTTTATTCCACTTACTCTAAGGTTCTCTGATAGAGCTTGGGTACATGGCAGGTATGGGACTGGACTGAGAATGCCCAATCATCTCTTTTTGTTCAATTTCTATGATATCTGTAATCATCATGGGATTTATTTAGAGTCATTTGATTTCTACTGCAGAGAGGATAGACAACATGCTGGACAAAAAGAGCCCCAGTGCATTTCTTGAAACTTGTCATGCTCAATTTTTGTGACTTACTGAAAGCTTTAGTAAGTATTGTTGAGGGAAAAAAGCAACAAGGCAGAGTTAAGGAAGGTTGAAGGCTGGTCCAGTGTGTTTCTTAAGCTTCTTTGCATTTTAAGGTATGGGCAAGTTAAAAAACTCTAGTACCTAGGCCTTGTCCCATACCAATTCAGTCCCAATTTCTGGGGGTGTGACGTAGGTGACACTTAGAAAAAAATTTCCTAGGTAGTTTAATTGTGCAGCCGAGTGGTGATTCCTAGATTGTTCATGCACTCTTCTTTTCTAGTTATATGTTATTCCCTTTGCCTGAAATGACCCTCATTCCTTCTCCTGTCGAAGGCCTACTCATCTTTAAAAATTTACCACACAGATACTTTCCATTGACAGAGTTTACTCGTTTGTTCAACAAATATTTACTGAAATGCTTTCTTCTCGATGGTGATGGCACTCAGTGACAACACAATACATTTTGATGATTTTAAGTTATTTATTATTATCATTGTTTTCATTCATAGACCTTGAGCTTTTGAAGCCAGGGATTGAAAATTATTCATCTTTGCATTCTGTAACACATTTCCCTTTATTTCCATTCCCCCACATTCCCAGAGCTTGGTGATGATTGTCCCACAGATGTTCAATATTGCATAATAATGTTTTTTCAAAGGTGTGGTTACCATACTCAGTGGATTCAAAATTGCTATAGCTTGACTTCAAATTAAAAGTTTTGTTTTAGTAATGCCCAGATTTGTTTGTCATGGTCTTCTTAGAGATGCCCATAACTTTGTGAGTCTTTTATTTGCAATAGCATTGAATGATGCTTTCTTGGAATGATATGAGATTGCTCCAAGGTTTATTTCCCAGACAATACTTGACATCATGAAATTTTGTGTTTTATAGACTTTGTTTTTATACTCACCTATCCTCAGGTTCACCTGTCTCTTTTTATTTTACTCATTTCTTTACCTGATACTTCAGGCCCTTTAGGCTCAGTGAAGTGTTAGTCACTCAGTTGTGTCTGATTCTTTGTGATCCCGTGGACTATAGCCCACCAGAATCCTCTGTCCATGGGATTTCCTAGGCAAGAATACTACAGTGGGTAGCCATTCCCTTCTCTAGGGGATCTTCCTGAGCCAGGGATCAAACTCAGGCCTCCTGCATTGCAGGCAGATTCTTTACCATCTGAGCTACCCCTGACTCTAAAACCTAACTCTCACCTGCCCAGGTAAATCTTCTGGGCTAGTTAGACTGGTCTTCTTAATGCTTCCCAAGTATAGGGGTTTTTTTAATCCTTCTTGCCTACTACTATTCTGAATTATTCTGGTACTCCAAAGACTTACTTCCTCCATGAGTTTTTACCTGAGTTTTACACCATGCAATTTAGCCCTAGTCTTTATGCTGCTGCTAAGTCGCTTCAGTCGTGTCTGACTCCGTGCAACCTCATAGACAACAGCCCACCAGGCTCCTCTGTCCCTGGGATTCTCCAGGCAAGAATACTGGAGTGGGTTGTCATTTCCTTCNTACACCATGCAATTTAGCCCTAGTCTTTATGCTGCTGCTAAGTCGCTTCAGTCGTGTCTGACTCCGTGCAACCTCATAGACAACAGCCCACCAGGCTCCTCTGTCCCTGGGATTCTCCAGGCAAGAATACTGGAGTGGGTTGTCATTTCCTTCTCTGCCTAGTCTTTATATAGATTTGTTTATTTTTTATTATTAATATCATTCCTCACAGATGACCTGTCTCTTTACCTGACTGTAGGAATTGTCTCATGTGTAGCTTTCATAGGTTCTGTGGCACCTGCCATAACTAAAGGCTATTGTCTAGTTACTTAATACATTTTTTATTCTTTAGAGATTGAATTCAGTTGTATCTGCCATTTGGTAAAGCTGGATTGTTTAATACACAATTTAGAAAATTTGAAACAGTTTTCTGCGCAGTGTAAGCCCAGCTCTGGGGCTGTCGGTGACTCATGCTCCTGCAGGCAGAGGAAGTCCCAGGGCAAAGAGACACGGGTACTTGAAGTAGGAGCCTATTGCCTTGTGAAAAGAACTGTCCATCAATAACATAGGCAGTCAAAGCTATAGAAATGTCTCAAGGGATATTGAGAAGGCATCACCTGTCTGTTGCTGAACACTGGTTTTTAGATTTGAGGAAGCTGGACTTAGGTTCTCTGAAGTTATAACTCACTCTGTTAGGTACCATGAAAACAGATCTTTAATGCTTTGGGCTTTTTGTGGCTGATTCCTGCTCATCCCCTAAATCCCCATTTTAGAGCCATTCTGCCAGAACTTAATTTATTCTTGTAGTTCTACAGCAGCTTTTCTTGCATTGACCCTGATCATCATCTCCTGATGGTCTACCAGAGGGTACCTTATAGTACACTCCATCCAGCCTGTGCCCGCCCCCCGCCACCCCTTGCCAATCTCCCAACAAGTTGGATCAGAAAACAGGGATTTAAACACTCTCCATCCCTGCCCCAATATCCTTATTTCCTAGTAAGCCATGTGTTTGCATGGAGAGAGGGGTGGATGTTAGAACATGGCCATAAGCCTACCTTCTGTTGAGGTTCAGCCATGTTCTGGGCTTGTTAACTTACTGGTGGGCAGGGTCTGTCAGCAGATTGAAGATCATCCTGGGAAGTAATCATTATAAGAGATGAAGAAGCCAGGGTTGATAGCTGGATCTAGTTACAAGCCTTAGTTATCAGAGGAGAGGGGCCATTCTGAGAATGGTGTGGTGTCTGTGACTCAGCTTTGTTCCTAACCTTTCTTTAGATCATGTCTCAGTCCTTCAGAGGTGAAAGCTATAAATGAAAAGAGTTTTGTGGTAAAACTGTTGGACACAAAGGTACAAGCAAGAAAATTTAGGGACCCCTCTGAAAGAATATAATGCAATCAAAACAGAGGAGAGGACTTCTCTTCCAGTTCCAATGATGTCCATGGAGAGTGCTAGAAAGGGCAGGAGGAATAAAAAGCTGTGTGGTGTGTGACAAGGCTTGTTCCTTAGCACAGGTGAGATTCCCCAGGGATTTACCAGAGTTACTTGGAAAGTACTTGATTGATAGGTGTGTCCTGATAAGTTGAGGGGGGAAGTCATAAAATCTGAGTCAGCTGATTAATGCAACGTCTTTCATTCCCATAAGCCTATGTTGTTGTTGTTTAGTTGCTAAGTTGTGTCTGACTCTTTTGCAGCCCCATAGACTGTAACCCACCAGACTCCTCTGTCCCTAGGATTCTCCAGGCAAGAATACTGAAGTGGGTTGCCATTTCCTTTTCCAGGGGATCTTCCTGACCCAGGGATCTCATCCACGTCTGCTGCATTGCAGGTAGATTCTTTACCACTGATGAGGACTGAGCAAACCCTAGCTGCAGATGAAACTTTCTGGTTGATAGAGACCAATTCTTTTGTTTCTTCTTACAATCAAGTTTAGGATAGTTGTATACTGCCTGGGCCCTAGTGGGTGCTCAAAATTTTTCTTTGAATGAATTATCTTTATTCGCATTTGATAAGCATCAGGAGTGAGCAGGATTGGAACTTCTCTCGTGGTCCAGTAGTTAAGACTTTGCCTTCCAACGCAGGGAGTGTGGGTTTGGTCCCTGGTCGAGGGGCTAAGATCCCACATGCCCTGGGGCCAAAAAAACCAAAGCATAAGACAGAGCCAATATTGTACCAGATTCAATAAGACTTTAAAAAAGATGATCCACATCAAAGAATTTTTTTAAAAAAGTGAGCAGGATTGGAGAACTGATCTATGATAAATTCCTGGGGTGAGGAAGCCATGGGTTCATTCTTATGTGCTATGTCTTACAAAAACAAGTACATGTGTAAGAAAACACAGATAATGAAATGACTTTGTCACTATGTAAACTTCGGATAAATCAAGTTATTGCTGAATAGTTCTTTAACTGATTGCTCTTAGTTTGCCATCATTTGCTGGCACTGTGCCTTTGGCCAGGTTGTTTAACGTCTCCCAACCTTGGTTATTCTATTGAACTGAGATAATATTGTCTATGCAGTGATGCTCTTGTGAGTACGAAAGTTAATGTATATGAAGTGCTTAGTGCAGTGCCTGGGATGGGGCAAGCATTGATGGTGGTGATGAGGAGGAGGAGGAGGATTATTATCTTTATTATCATATCTTAGAAAAGCTACGTTGTTGTTCAGTTGCTAAGTCATGTCCTACCCTTTGTGACCCTATGAGCTGCAGCACCCCTGGCTTTCCTGTCCTTCACTACCTCCTGGAGTTTGCTCAGATTCATGTCTGTTGAGTTGGTAATGCTATCGAACCATTTCAGCCTCTGCTGCCTTCTTGCCCTTTGCCTTCACTCTCTCCCAGCCTCAGCATCTTTTCCAGTGAGTCAGCTCTTCACATCATGTGGCCAAAGTATTGGAGCATCACAGCATCAGTCTTCCCAGTGAATATTCAGGGTTGATTTCATTTAGGATTGGCTGGTTCGATCTCCTTGCAGTCCAAGGAATTCTTCAAGAGTCTTCTCCAATTCCACAATTTGAAAGCGTCATTTCTCCGGTGCTCAGCTTTCTTGATGGTTCAGCTCTTACATCCATACATGGCTACTGGGAAAACCATAGCTTTGACTATACAGACCTTTGTTGGCAAAGGAACGTCTTGTTTTTAATACTCTGTCTTGGTTTGTCATAGCTTTAAAATATCCATTAAAAGCAGATAATCTATGACTATGTTATATAAGATCCACTGAGGGAATTGCCTCTACTTTGTTCTTTGTTTTTTAGTTGGTTTTCTACGAATACATATTTAAAGTAAACTTTATAAGTTTAAGATAAAGCCTTTGGTATAGACTCTCATGGGCTTCCCTGGTGGCTCAGATGCTAAAGAATCTGCCTACAATGCAGGAGACCAGGATTTGATCCCTGGCTTGAGAAAATCCCCTGGAGAAGGGAATGGTTAACAATTCCATTATTTTTGCCTGAAGAGTTCCATGGACAGAGGAGCCTGGCAGGCTACAGTCCATGGGGTCACAAAGATTGGACTTGACTGAGCAATTAACACACACACACACACACACTCTCTCTCTCTCATTAAGGTTTCTGGAACTTTAGATATATTCTCTATGTTCCGTAATTTTGTCTTATCTATTTTTTACTACCTCCAAGAGAATCAACAGATTAGTGAAGCCTCATTTTCTCTTATATCAACTAGGTTGTATTTTCTGCTTTCCAATATCAGCATTTGCTTGTTTGCATCTCTGTCAGCTAAACCAGAACCTAAACCTAAGGTCTATTGTGTATTTCTCTTAGCATCTCCTTTGTAAGCTGCTTGAAGAAGGTTTGCTAGAGCTGTATGAAAGTGCATATTGTTTAGAAGACAGAACTATTTTTAGTTTGAAGGTAGAACTGCGTTTTTCTTTCTTATTAAATTTCTTTTCTTTTGATGAAAGCCAAAACTTGAAGCTAGTGGTGACAGATCAGGGTTCTAATTGCTGTGTTGTTGGAAATAAAGAGAGATGTTTATTGATAATCAACTAAATAGCAAACCAAATTTCATCAGTGTGGTAAGATGAGCCCACTCAGTGGGCTGGTCTTATAAAATACTTTTTCTAGTGAGCCTGGGAAAACTTGTAAAGTGATAATAATAAAAGCAGCATCTGGTCTTTGCAGGAACTTTGTCATACATAAGCAATGCATCATGGGTGTGGTAATGAACATCAGGTGTTTTTGGCACATGACTTCTAAACTTGGGGAAGAGGAATTTTGCTTTTTTGCACATACTGGAATGCGTTTTCACATTTCTGGTATTAAAAAAACAGCTTAAGAACTATGTTATTTTTTTATTCCTTATTTGGAAGCTATACTGGTCAGCATAAGAAAATACTTAACTTCAGATCTTCAAAGGCATGTTGTAGAGGTTTGGAAAGCATTTGGTTTGGCTTGAAGCAAGTTTGGCTAGTGAAGTGACAGGCACACAAGAAAGAACAACAGGTGAAAAAATGTGAAGTTTCTTTCATCTTTCAAAGGATTTTCTTGATGAATTGAAACAGCCATGAAAATAAGCACTGGCCTTCGTGCCCAGTGGCCTAAAAGTACTTAGAGTGGGCCAAATAAGAATCAGGCAGGGACCTAATGAAAATCAGGCAACAAGCCTAGGCTAATTAAATATGTGCTGCCTTCCCCCACTTTTTAAAATTCCCTTTGGCTCAATTTTTAACAAAAATCTGGTTTTATGTTAGATATTTCTCTTGTTTGACTCAGATATTGTAGAGACATGAGTTATTCAGTAGAACCAGTGAAATTTTTTGTTGGCTAAGTTGACTTTCTTTCAGGCCTCTTTCTTTTGAAAACTGCTTATGAAAATTAACTAATTAAATTTCTGGGCTAAAGTAAACAACATCTCTTGAAGTGGTTGACTGTGAGTCAGAGACAGAATTCTTCATTTTGTTTGGGAGAGATAGTGCATTTGATTGTAACAGTGTTTTTAGAACAGCTTTCAGGCTGTTGATGGAGCTTCCGTAGTTTCTCTAGCTTGTTTAAAGGAGTCTTCAGGATCTATTGAGTCATGAATAAGATGCTTAAGATCAGAAGACAGATGTCTCCAGAGAATTCTGCAAAAACATATTTTTTTTGGTGAAAATTGACAGAAGAGTAGAACATTTGCTCTAATGTCTGTTTATGGTGTGAGTACAGAGAGGACCTGGGACTGAATCACACGCTCTCAGGCCCTCTTCAGTGACTTTTTTTTTTTGCCAATACCTCACATGAAGAAGTCGCTGCTTAGTTTAGCATTTGAATATGAATAAAAGTTTTATGTAACTCAAGAGATAACATACTTAATTTACTACAGCCCATTTATAAAGTCCTAGGAGATGTCTGAATTATAATAATTGGTGAGTCTGTTTTGTGTCTTTCTCCAAAGCCTTTGCTTAGGGAGTGACTTTTGAAGTTCAGTGATGATGCCAGATTTGGAGGAGTTCTAGTGGCATGTGTTTGGGGAGCAGCATGGTTGAGAATCATATTGGATCTACAGACGGTAAGACATTACAAATATGAATGTAAAAGGATGACAAGACAGTCAAATCCTATGACAGATCATTCCTTTTAAGGAGAAATATCAATCCAATACTTAGCCACTGTCAAAGGGTAGTCATAAACACCACTACCACCAAACCATATGCTTTCAAAAGAAGCCTAGTAGCCTGTTTTCCTTTTGAAATGCTTAATGAAAAAGCTGCACAGAAAAATTTCTGTGGATTTGAGGATTTTGGAATAAACAGGCTTCAGGAGCAGAAGCCCACGTGCTCTGTCTTTCCTTGCTTTAATTGTTTTGGTTTCTAGCTTAGCAGCAAAATATTCTTGCCAAGGGACTGTACGTGTGCATGGGATGTTTTCGGCTTTGCTTCACTAGGGCGTTTGAAGAAAATGCCCTGGTTTATATCAGTCAGACATCATTTTAGTGTAAGAGAAAACACGCCCCGTGAAACAATTAAGGGATCGAAACTTATCATTAGGGTGAATAATAAACTGCAATGTCTATTTAGAATGGGGTTTCAGAAATTAATTACTGGGGTAGGTCACAGCATCCTTCACTGTTTTCTAATGATTAAAAACTATAGTTTTGATAATTGGACTGTGAGAAGTTTGTCAGGGCAATATATTTATCATTTATCACTCCAGAAAGAGGTTGGCAAACTTTCTCTGTAAAAAGCCAGACAGTAAATATTTTAGGCTTTGTGCCTTTGTAGTGTGAAGGCAGCCACAGACAGTAAATGAATGAGTGTGCCTGTATTCCAATAAGAGTTTAGGTATTATATGTTAGATTTCATATGATTTTTAACATGTTCTTCCTTTGATTTTTTTCCAGCAATTTAAAAATGCAAAGTCCGTTTTTAGCTCTGGGTTGTATAAAACCAGGCAATGAGCCAAGTTTGGCCCAAAGGCTGTAGTTTGCTGACCTCCTGCTTAAGAAGAAAAGACCATGTTACTATTTACACTAAGACATGTGAGTATTATTTTAGAGAGCAATGAATTTTATTCAGTTCACAATTACTTTGTAAATCTGATCTGGTGATCATTGTTTTTAGAATGCATCATTTGTGTTGTTTGAGGACTGCATATGAGGGCTAGCTGAGTGGCACAAGATTTGACAAATGGATTTCTGACTGCTCCTCTCATTAGGTTCCAGTTCCCGTTCATCAGTTAAAGGAACTTGTGTCATTGCCTCACTTGTTGCAATGAATAAATCTGTATAATTTTACAAAAGAACAACTGCATGGATTCTTTTGCAGCCTGAAGACTTGAGTGTTGGGCTCCTCTTTATAAAAGTTTCCATGACAATCTGGCCTGAGAGAATGACAGGTTTGCCCTCATGGGGAATTTCTTATTAAGGAAGCTTTTCTTTTACCAGGAAGCTTTATGGGGACTTAATAGGGGGTCAAACAGAAAGGACCAAATAGGACCCTTTCATAAACCATACCTTCTACTCTCTCTGGCCTGAAAGAGAGCTTGTTTCCAACTGTGTGTGGTGATGGGCTGATGTTCAGAAGCTGAGAGGTTAGAGAGGACCACCATGCTACCCTGGGGTCTCGCTTCCTAATGGTAACCAAGAGACCCAGATGCAAACATGAGCTATTAATATATGGGCTAAGCCAAGAATTATAGGCCCCTGGATTCCTCTGTTGAAAGGCCGTATGTAGAGTAGTGAAGTAAGTGGCTCTGAGCTTGACTCTCTGAGGTTTTCTCTTGGCTCTGCCATCCACTAGCTGTGTGACTTTAATTTTCTGCACCTTACTTTCCTCCTCTGAAAAGGGGGCAGGATGATAATAAATTACAACCACACCAGGGTAGTTGTAGGGATTAAGTAAGTTCATACAGTTGGCCCTCCTGTTTGCGGGTTCCATGTCCGCTGAAGTGGAGGGCCCACCATTATACATTTTTTTACAAGGGACTTGAGCATCCACAGATTTGGGGATCTGTGGGGGTCCTGGAATTAATCCCCTGTGGATATGAGGGATTACTATGTAATGCATTTTGGGACAGCACCTGTCACGTGGTAGCAAATAATAAATAAGAGCTATTGTGAAGATTTTCTTTCTTTTTGGACTGAAAATAACACAACATTTGCAAACTCTTACTTAAAGGGAGATTCCTTTCCTCAGGCATAATCACTATGAAAATATCCTTTTCTTGCCTTTTCTTTTTCACCCATTATCACTCCATAATTTTATTGACTTATACGTTCCAGCCACCTCAGCCACCCTGTCCTAACACCCTTTTGGATCTTGGCCTTTATTCTCTTCCTACTCACTACACTTGTTATAAACCCAGTGATCTCCTGGGTCTAAATTGGCTCATATGTAAGAGGGAAGCATAGTTCATCAGGTGTCACTTAATATATTGCCCTGTAGCTATGGAACAGCTCAGTCTCAGTTTGGTTGATAATCTATGGGTTTTCCAGGGAAGTTTATTAGTAAACTGCTTATGCCCTGCTTAGAGCTAAGATATTGAGAGAATAGAGCCCAATGGGGAAAATGGGGAGTGTTCTGAAAATAGGATTTGTGTCTCATCTTTTTCACTAGGGTTCCCCAGGGGGCCTTAGAGAATATCCTCTAGTCTAAAGACCTTCAAGAAAGACTTTGTGCTTGACTAGGTATATTGGGCTTGGGTTGCCTTTCCTGCCAACTGCTTTCTGGGCTGGAAAAGACGAAGTCTTAAGTGTTGCCATTTGTTGTTTAGTCATTCAAGCCATTTGTTGTTTAGTCATTCAGTTGCATCTGACTCTTTGTGACCCCATGGAGTGCAGCATGCCAGGCTTCCCTGTCCTTCCCTGTCCCTTGAGTTTGCTCAAACTCATGTCCATTGAGTTGGTGATGCCATCCAACCACCTCATGTCATCCCCTTCTCCTCCTGCCCTCAATCTTTCCCAGCGTCAGAGTCTTTTCTAATAAGTTGACTCTTCAGATCAGGTGGCCAAAGTATTGGAGCTTCAGCTTCAACATCAGTCTTTCTAATGAATATTCAGGGTTGATTTCCTTTAGTATTGACTGGTTTGCTCTCCTCGCAGTCCAAGTGACTCTCAAGAGTCTTCTCCAACTCCACAATTCGAAAGTATCATTTCTTCGGTGCTCAGACTTCTTTATCGTCCAACTCTCACATCCATATATGACTACTGGAAAAACCAGAGCTTTGACTATATGAACTTTTGTCAGGAAAGTAATGTCTCTGCTTTTTAATACACTCTCTAGGTTTGTCAAGTGTTACCATAAGTGTAAAGTGTGAGTTGCCCAGTTGTGTCTGACTCTTTGTGACTCCATGACTAGAGCCTGCCAGGCTCCTTTGTCCATGGGATTCTCCGGGCAAGAATACTGGTGTGTGTTGCCATTTCCTTCTCCAGGCGATCTTCCTGACCCAGGGATCGAACCCTGGTCTCCTGCACTGCAGGAAGAGTCTTTACCACCTGAGTCACCAGTGTTGCTATACACTGTTTTAAAACCAGCTAAGTCTTTGTTGTCTTGCTTCTTGGGCCAATGCTGTGCAGCAGGGCAGGAATGTGGTCAGTTGTTGAGGAAAGTTTTTATTTTGCTTAACTATTATCCTGAATTTGGCTGTTCCTTTCTTCTTGGAATAAAAGTGAGATGTCATTGTTTGGACAACTCAATATAAAGAGAGTATGAATTTTCTTTCCCCCTAGAGAGGTTTCATTGTGTAAGTTGTGGACAAAAGCAATTCTGAAACATTTTCATATGTTTGCATAAGGGAAGGCCACAGTGCATGAGGTTTACATGAAGTCTTTGGGTTTTGCCCTTTTGGATAATTCTAAAATAGTAGTTCTCAGCCCAATAAGAAACAACATCTGTGTTAAAAACACAATACAGGCCTAGTTTTCCCCTCATGTTTCTTTACTCTCTAGATATCTCATTCATATGAAACATTCTCCCTGAGTTCAAAGGGTACTTCATGTAGGTGAGAAATACCCAGAGAGTAGAGGGGAATGAGGCTGTGCCCCAAATATAGTTTTGTTTAATTGAAACAATTCTTCCAAATGACATTTGGTAGTGGTAAAGAATCTACCTGCCAATGCAGGAGATGCCAGAGATGTAGATTTGATTCCTGGGTCAAGAAGATCCCTTGGAGCAGGGGAGCAGGAAATGGCAACCCTCTCCAGTATTCCTTCCTGGGATTGCAAAGAGTTGGACATGACAGCATGCTTGGGGTGGTGTATTAATTGCTTATACTTTAGGCTCACTTAGAGTTTTCATTCATTTATTCATGTCCTTCCTCCATCATATGAGGTCCCTACTGTATGCAGAGGGCAAAACCAAGACATATATTTGGACTACAAGACACACAAATGCCTGTTTGTATTCTTTGCTTCAAAAGTGAAATATTGTCTTTAACATTTTTATTGCAAGTTTTCTGGAGTACAAACAATGGTATTCATGACAATTTTATTTTTTTCTAAGGAAAGAAGAAATAAGAAAACTGCTTTCTTATGCTTACAACATGCTAGGCATTGTACATAATGTGATTTCATTGAATCTTTGTATTAACCCTTCAGCATAAGGATTATTATTCTCTTAATATAAATGAGAAAACTAGTTTGGGATTTAAGTCAGTTGCCCAAAGCCACATAATTGGTAGGTTGTAGAAAACTAGGATTTATAACCAGGTCTGTCTGTTTTCACTAACCCAGTCTGCTTCCCTCCAAGCAGAGATGAAACACCTGACAGAACATGCTCACCTGTGATATAACACTAAGTGTCCTCTGAAGGGATTTAACTTAGAAAATTATTATAGAAATAGGTGGGAAAATGTGTTGCTTTTCCAGATTTTAAAAAGTAAAAATTTGAAGCTAAAATTACGAAACCTGAGCACAATTATTTCATTAAAATAAACTAATAAAATAAAAAATAATTTATTATTCTCTTAATATAAATGAGAAAACTAGTTTGGGATTTAAGTCAGTTGCCCAAAGCCACATAATTGGTAGGTTGTAGAAAACTAGGATTTATAACCAGGTCTGTCTGTTTTCACTAACCCAGTCTGCTTCCCTCCAAGCAGAGATGAAACACCTGACAGAACATGCTCACCTGTGATATAACACTAAGTGTCCTCTGAAGGGATTTAACTTAGAAAATTATTATAGAAATAGGTGGGAAAATGTGTTGCTTTTCCAGATTTTAAAAAGTAAAAATTTGAAGCTAAAATTACGAAACCTGAGCACAATTATTTCATTAAAATAAACTAATAAAATAAAAAATAATTATTTGAGTATGTAAGTCCATACTCAAAGAATTAGTCATTTAAAATGATTATTCCACCAAACTAATAAGTCTACAATCTTTGCCAGACCAAGACATAATTTAGCAAGTACAACATAGACTTAAAAAATGAACAGTTTCCAGTTTAGGTCTAAATATAACAGTGGTGATCATATTTTAGAATATTTTAAAATTTTAATTATGAACGAATTGCTAATCAAGGAATAAGAACCAGAGGTTCTTGCAAATGCTTAAGAGCAACTACAAATTCTTGCTGCCAAGCAGAGACAAAATAATCTTCATTTTTGTGTCAGAATTTCCTTTTGGCTCAGATGACCAGATCTACAAAAGACAAAACGGGGAGATTTTTGCTATTCTAAAAAGGTTTTCCAATATACTTAGGGAAAAATTGTATGAGATTTATGAATTCATCTAAAATAGTATAGCTGCGGGCCATCTATCCTATTACTGCACAAAAATCTCTCACTGTTCTAGATCTTAGTTTCTAGTTTTGTCTACAAATAGTGACAACTTCCCTATCTCAGTCAGGTATCCAAGACAGTGGAGTAGAAGGATGTTGAATGTTATTAAAAAGTACTTTGGAATGGTTAAAGTGTTATTCATATGAAATGATAAGTGCATGCAGACAATATTTTTCAAAATTCTCCCATATTTTCCCCTTGTAGTAATATAGTTCCCCTTCCATTGCCTTTCCTCCATTATTGCCCAGAGAACAGGGAGAATGTCACCTAGGGGATGGAGAGGATAAAAAAGGGAGATCAGTCTTGTCAGTTGAAAGAGAGACACTGAAAACTTCAAATTCTAAGAGGCAGGGAAGAAGAGATAAAGGAAAGAAGGAAGGAAGGGAGAGAAGGAAGGAAGGAGAAGGCAAGAAGTCAGCATTTGTGTGTGGGCTCCAGGCATGAAAACTCCCATAGAGTGGGTAGAAGCATCCAGAAAAATTTTAGGAGAACCTGGAATTACCCTCTCTCCTGAGGGAAGAATGAAAGCCTTTAAGAGAAGTTCTGAGGTCAGCCTGACCTCTGTGATGTGGAAACAGTAGAGCTGGATTGTGAGGGAAAAGTCTGCATAGATGGTTCTGAGATAGTATTTCAGGTTGCCCAGGGCCTTTATAGGGCCTTCACTGGTAACTCAGCTGGTAAAGAATCACCTGTGATGCAGGAGACCCTGGTTTGATTCCTGGGTCGGGAAGTTCCCCTGGAGAAAGGATAGGCTACCCACTCCAGTATTCTTGGGCTTCCCTGGTGGCTCAGACAGGGAAGAATCTGCCTGCAATGCTGGAGACCTGGGTTAAATCCCTGGGTTTGGAAGATGCCCTGGAGGAGGGCATGGCAACCCACTCCAGTATTCTTGCCTGGAGAATCCCCATGGACAGAGGAGCCTGGTGGGCTACAGTCCATGGGGTCGCAAAGAGTCGGCCATGACTGAGTGACTAAGCACAGGGCCTGTATGGGATCTGGAAGCCCTCATGCACCAAAAGGAGAAGGTGCAAACATTTGAGAGAACTGGTAGACTAGAATAGCTCCCCAAGCTTTGTACCAGCCGTTAGACAGATGAACATCAGAAAGTCAGGTAGTACCAACTATTGCTGAGGGAGCTGGGAAACCATTGCATGTTAGTGTAGGTCTAACGTGATAAAGCTCTTTGGGGAAGCTTTCTGGCAGTGCTTAGAGTCATTTGGTCATATATACTAAGATTCCCATTCTTTGAGTATAAGCTGTGGAGCCACTCTGACACAGATCTATACGGGAACATGTATGAGTATGTTTATTTGGGAAGGCGGAAAGTTGGAGGTAAGTGAGGTATCCATTGCTAGGGGAATGAATTAGTGAATTATAGGATATACATATATAGTGGAATTCTATGTACCACTCAGTTAATTGTCTAGATGTACATAAAGCAACATGTGCGGCATGCCCAGTCACTCAGTCATGTCTGACTCTTTGCAACCCCATGGACTGTAGCCTGCCAGGCTCGTCTGTCCATGGGATTTTCCAGGCAGGAGTACTAGAGTGGGTTGCCATTTCCTTCTCCAGGAGATCTTCCCAACCCAAGGACTGAACCCACATCTCCTGCCTTGGCTGACAGCTTCTTTACCACTGAGCTACCTGGGAGGTCCATAGCACAGTTGGAAGTGTATAAATTAAACACCTCCAACACAAACAGCATTACATATTTCACAAAGACACAAACATACCTAAATACAGTTAGGGTTTATAAATGTTTTTGTGGATGCCTCTAGCAGCAAGGGAAATGGAAGCTATAATGAGAAATTAAGGGGAAAACAATAAAATTAATATAACACAGTATAGGCCTGTGAAATTAAATGATGGTGTACCATGAGCTAAAAGATAAAATTTAATCTGAACATTATTAAAAAAAAAAAGCTGCATTTTGCATATTTGAATCACAGTGAATACATATGGTGATTTCTTGTGATGATTATATTCAAGAGAGGTGGTCCTGTGAGGAGCGGCAAGGAGTGACCAGTCTCTAGGAGTAAGCTTCATATCCAAATTACATAAACAGATGATTTCAGGACCAGGATGGAATTTAGTAAATTGCTTGTTATTCCAATGCCCTGGAAGATGAAACATTTACCCCCTGAGATTAATTTTTCACTGACTGATCAAACTCAATGTACTGTTTATGTTCTCTGTAACAGGAATTTTAAAGTACATAAATTTTTAAGTGAGAGTCTGATATACAAAAAGATACATTACTTTCATCTGAAGTAATTTGATGTTCAAGTGGGTGAAATACGGCTACAATTTAAGCTCCTTATTTATAAAATATGGATCCAGTTAATCAGATTTATGGTGTGAAGTTGGAGCTCTCTCTGATGACTAGAGAAGGAAGTTTAATGTTCTTAGAACATTATCCCCTCTGGTCTTCATTATTTACCAGCTGCATGTTGGCCATCACTTTACCTTTTTAGATCTCGGTTTCCTCATCTGAAAAATGACTGGGGTAGTGTATCACTCCCTCAAAATGCTATGATTTCACAATAGCAAAAACAAAAAAGAGGATTAAAACTTTGCTAAATAGAAAGTCCTCTCTGCTATATTACCAACAGGTTACTGAGATAGTCTCAGGGCTAAGAGAAGTTGACAAGCACTGTCTTCAAAGGTAGGGGTGAGTCAAACTCTGTTACCACATTGTTATCTTTAGGTGACCCAATGCTTTTCAGAATCAAGCATTTAAAAGATTCTTTCTTTACCACTGAGCTACCTGGGAGGTCCATAGCACAGTTGGAAGTGTATAAATTAAACACCTCCAACACAAACAGCATTACATATTTCACAAAGACACAAACATACCTAAATACAGTTAGGGTTTATAAATGTTTTTGTGGATGCCTCTAGCAGCAAGGGAAATGGAAGCTATAATGAGAAATTAAGGGGAAAACAATAAAATTAATATAACACAGTATAGGCCTGTGAAATTAAATGATGGTGTACCATGAGCTAAAAGATAAAATTTAATCTGAACATTATTAAAAAAAAAAAGCTGCATTTTGCATATTTGAATCACAGTGAATACATATGGTGATTTCTTGTGATGATTATATTCAAGAGAGGTGGTCCTGTGAGGAGCGGCAAGGAGTGACCAGTCTCTAGGAGTAAGCTTCATATCCAAATTACATAAACAGATGATTTCAGGACCAGGATGGAATTTAGTAAATTGCTTGTTATTCCAATGCCCTGGAAGATGAAACATTTACCCCCTGAGATTAATTTTTCACTGACTGATCAAACTCAATGTACTGTTTATGTTCTCTGTAACAGGAATTTTAAAGTACATAAATTTTTAAGTGAGAGTCTGATATACAAAAAGATACATTACTTTCATCTGAAGTAATTTGATGTTCAAGTGGGTGAAATACGGCTACAATTTAAGCTCCTTATTTATAAAATATGGATCCAGTTAATCAGATTTATGGTGTGAAGTTGGAGCTCTCTCTGATGACTAGAGAAGGAAGTTTAATGTTCTTAGAACATTATCCCCTCTGGTCTTCATTATTTACCAGCTGCATGTTGGCCATCACTTTACCTTTTTAGATCTCGGTTTCCTCATCTGAAAAATGACTGGGGTAGTGTATCACTCCCTCAAAATGCTATGATTTCACAATAGCAAAAACAAAAAAGAGGATTAAAACTTTGCTAAATAGAAAGTCCTCTCTGCTATATTACCAACAGTTTACTGAGATAGTCTCAGGGCGAAGAGAAGTTGACAAGCACTGTCTTCAAAGGTAGGGGTGAGTCAAACTCTGTTACCACATTGTTATCTTTAGGTGACCCAATGCTTTTCAGAATCAAGCATTTAAAAGATTCCAGTGAATTACTCTTTGAATTATTTTTAAGAGTAGAATTGGAGCAATAGATTTTTATGCTGCTGCCTCAGTATAATCTGTAATGTTAGAAGTAAGATTATTTCTGTAAGTTTCTTTGGGTGCTTCCAATATAAAAATATCTGTGATTTTCTAGGATGGTTTGCAAGATGGTCTTGTAATATAATAATGACAATACCTAATGTATTATAGTACATGCACAGATACTATGATAAGTGATCTCTGAATATTAATTCATTTTCACAACAACCCTGTGAGATAGATACTATTATTATCCCCTTTTATGGAGGTGAAAAATGAAGCATAGAGCAATTAAGTAAGTTGCTTAAAAATTTTGGCTAAAAGGTAGGAGAAATGGGATTTGAACCTAGGCTGTTCAGCTTAAGAGTTCATGCTTTTAACCTACAGGCTTACTATCTCTCTAATTTTTAGTGAAGTGCCATTTTGCATCAGAATTTTTACAGTATACTAGAGATTTGTCCCGGAGAAGGCAATGGCACCCTACTCCTGTACTCTTGCCTGGAAAATCCCATGGACGGAGGAGCCTAGAAGGCTGCAGTCCATGGGGTCGCTGAGGGTCAGACACGACTGAGTGACTTCACTTTCACTGTTCACTTTCATGCATTAGAGAAGGAAATGGCAACCCATTCCAATGTTCTTGCCTGGAGAATCCCAGGGGCGGGGGAGCCTGGTGGGCTGCTGTCTCTGGGGTCACACAGAGTCAGACATGACTGAAGCAACTTAGCAGAGATTTGTCTGGACTGTATATTCTGAAAATGTTCCCATTAATCCATTGATGGGCAGTTCTCGGAGAAAACTAATCAGAAATCAAACAAACAAAAACCCCCTTCAGCTTTACTCTCTGATTCTTCCTTCAACCCTGCCTCTTTACAATAATAGTGTATCTAATATTTATTCAGTTCCTCCTCTGTACCAGACCAAGTGTGTTATTTTTATTAACTTGATGATTCTTTATGACCCATATGTGGCTTGCATGATTATTAGCCCCTTCTTACTGTTAAGCAAGCTGAGGCTTACAGAAGTCATATATGTTGCCTGTGGTCGTATGTCTAGAGAGTATCCAAAGGGACAATCTCTGGCACCAGTGCTGAGCCCTTGTAGGATTGCTTCTAAGCATTTGTGGGCCTGCGTTTCTCAACCCTAAAGTGAATTGTTTTGATGTCTTCTAAGTAACGTCCAACTTTACTTCTTTATGAGTCTGTTAATCATATGGATCGTGGCTCCTCACTTAGTACTGGCTAAAGTAGAATTTCAAACCAGGCTCAAAAACTGACACTTTTGTCTCTCATTGGCTTTGGCAAATCATGAACATATGCAGCAGCAGAACAAAATAATACACAAAAAGTGTATTTTTATTTCCTTTCCCAGAAGCTATTTTAAGTCTGGCATTGTTATTATTCATATCATGCAGGCTTTCCCTTCATTGATAAAGCATTTTTTTAAATAATAAAATTTTATTTTAAAAGGACAATATTCCATATTAAGGGAGGAATTGTTGTGTTAAATTGAATGAAGTTGTGCTGGTATTCATATCTTTAAAAACATCTTCCAAAACTTGATCCTGAATTTCGAAAGCCCTTGAAGCAAACTTTCTTAGTAAGAACTAGCAGGAGAAAGACTTCAGTAGAAAAGAGGTCATGACTAATTGCCTGGGAACATTTCCTCACACTTAAAAAGAGGGGTGAGGAAGTGGGGTGATGTGACCTTTTGATCCTAGACAGCTTGTTTATATTTTCTTATCACAGATCTTTTTGCTAAAAGTGAAGTGTTGGTAAAGTGACTGTAGTCTGCCAGAGAGACTCTTGGCCTTGATCCAAACCTAACTGAAATATTATCAGAAATACATTCTTTACCATGTATAGCACTTGCAAGTTCTTCTAATGAAGCCCACACATGGTAGCCAATTAGGCAGGATGATCCAGTGCCTTGGGCAGAAAAGAGCAAGCCCTCTCACTAGTGTGTCACGTAGGGGTTACCCACCAAATGTGGCTCTGTGTGGCATGTCTGGGGGATGGTGCCCAGGTGCTGACTTGCAGGACAGAAATAAGCAGCATTATGTATATGTGAGGCTAAAAAAACCCAAAAACTAGTCTTTATACTCTCATTTGAGGAAAAAAAAAGACTTAAAAAAAAAACCTAGTCTTTATACTCTCATTTGAGAAAAAAAAGACTTAAAGCTCATTTTATTCTAAGATAAAACTACAAAAGAAACCTTGTTGGAGTATGCCTCTAGAAGGAGACTAGCAGGACAAGAAGAAAGGGTTAGTGGAAGTGACAGACTTCGGGAGATAATAAGTTCATGACATAACAACAAGCTCAAAATATACACACATCCATAGAATGTCTAGAATCAGTGTGGCAAACTACAGAAGGGTCCAAAATATACTCTACGACATCAGGTGTTCTATGCCTTTTATTTATATAGTGCATATTTTTTAAGAAACTTCATGAAGATTAAAAAAAAGGTTTATGTTTTTGGTTGTGCCAGGTCTTAGTTGAGGCACCCAGGATCTTTGATCTTCATTGTGCCATGCAAGATGTTTTAGTTGCAGCATGTGGGATCTAGTTTTCTTACCAGGGATCGAACCCTGGTCCCCTGCATTGGGAGCTCAGAGTCTTAGCCACTGGACCACCAGGGAAGTCCCTCCAAAGTTTTATTTAAAATTTGCATGTGTGCTAAGTTGCTTCGGTCATGTCTGACTCTTTGTGACCCCATGGACTGTAACCTTCTAGGCTCCTCTGTCCATGGGGTTCTCTAGGCAAGAATACTGGAGTGGGTTGCTGTGCTCTCCTCCTGAGGATCTTCCCTACCCAAGGATTGAATCCTAGTCTCTTATGTCTCTTGCATTAGCAGGTGGGTTCTTTATCACTAGCACCACTTGGGAAGCCCATTTAGAATTTGGATTAGCAGCAGTCCATGAGGTTGCTAAGAATTGGACATAACTGAGTGACTTTCCTTTCACTTTTCACTTTCATGCATTGGAGAAGGAAATGGCAACCCACTCCAGTGTTCTTGCCTGGAGAATCCCAGGGACGGGGGAGCCTGGTGGGCTGCTGTCTATGGGGTCATACAGAGTCAGACACGACTGAAGTGATTTAGCAGCAGCAGCAGCCTAATTTTGCCCTTGGAGTCTAGAAGACCTCATGCTTCTTTTAGGCAGACAATAGGCTCCTCCCATTCCTTGTACCATTTCCTGTTAGGAAACCAAATTCCACTCAACATGTTCTGAAGATAGCTTTTATTAAAATTAGATCTGTTCTCCAGAGTCATCAATGGTCAAAACTAAAAGCCCTGTGGTAGGACCTGCCTCTGCCTAGAACATTTTGAAATGCTATGGGCAGCCAGTAAGCCAGCAAAACTGTGACCGAAGTTGCTTCATTGTTGTTCTTTGGCACAATAGAGCTGTACTTCTCAAGGGTGCCCTTCTTGAGCTCAAAGGGGTCCCTGGCAGCTAATGCATTAGAGAGAGCATTGCAAATTGGCAAAAGGCATATGTCTTATTCCTCAAAAAGACCCTACAGTAGCTTGTATATCCAAACATTTCAGAGCTGCTAGAGCTTATAGGAAAAAAAAAATTTTATCCTTCTCTCACAGTCACTCTCTATTAAAGAAGAACCACCTGGAAATCTGTCATTGGCATGGGTCTGTCTTGATTGGGTTTGCCAGTGAGTGAAGTGAAAATTGCTCAGTCGTGTCTGACTCTTGACTCTTTGCGACCCCATGGACTATACAGTGCATAGAATTCTCCAGACCAGAATACTGGAGTGGGCAGCCTTTCCTTTCTCCAGGGTATCTTCCCAACCCAGGGATTGAACCCAGGTCTCCTGTACTGCAGGTGGATCCTTTACCAGCTAAGCCACAAGGAAAGCCCAGGGATGTACCTAAATGGAATTCTAAAGTCTTGGTCATTTTTGAAGACCATTCTGCTTCCTTCTTGTGCATCTTTAAAGTGTAAGCAATGCTAATGAATCTATATGTTACATCTTGTGAGTCATATATTTGCATTTTAACAGGGAACCCCTGGAGAGCTTTACCCAGAGGTGTGAATCTTACTGTGGGAATTCCCACCACTGTGGCAGACCAGGGGGAAAGAAATTTTGAGAGTGAGTCTCTCTAGTCAGGCGTTGACATGTCCTGATCTTCTCTAGTATGAATTTGTATCAATATAGAGGGCATCAGAAATAAAAGTGGTTTGAGTGGAACCTCATACACATTTGACCAAAAGTTATGTCTGAGTAAAGCTACTCAATTGAGGATATGGAGCCATCTCTAATTCATTTGGTGACTTAGGTTTAACTCAACCCAAGAGGATGGATAGGTGCAATTTATGTTGTGCTGTGACTTGCTAGAGTTATTTTGTGGGAGCTTGCCTGGCGGGCTACAGTCCACAGGGTTGCAAGGAGTCAGACATGACTGAGCAACTAACACACTCTGATGGGGATTCCATAGAACTCTGCGAATCATAAGGAATCCAGGGAGTGGCCTCAGCTCTAGTGGGGGCTGCCTACCTCCATCTGTGCCAGGGTCTGGATGACAGGGAGTAAAATATAAACCCTAGTTCCGTGTCCTCTAGGAAGGTCTGGCTGGGTTCTTCCAGTCCTGGGTTCCTCCCTCTGGAAAGTGGCATGGGGTACACACCATTGAAGTGCCACATAGGAGAGAGAATAGGTCTGTGGAAAGGGGGAAGGCCATCCACTCTCTTGCTCCTGTCCTGGAAGAGGCTTCAGAGTATAGGAAAGGGTGCTCATTTATTCTAGACCTCGGTTGGCCCTCATCTGGCTGGGTGGCCTTGCTGTATCCTAGTCAGCAGCTGCATAATCCAGGTGCTTCCTTAAAGCCTGCTCAAAGCCAGACATTTTCTTGGAGCAACATTGGCAATTTCATTTACTGTCGTAAGTTACTTCTGCTTTGAAAACAACTTAAACCAAATAGCTTTGGAGATGATATATGGTGAAGAACTCTATGACCTTAATTTACTGCTTATTCACATCTGGTGTAGACCTAGAACCACTTTTGGGGGGAAACCTTGGCTCTGCCTTCAGGTGCTATGAGGCTGGGTTGATGGGCCCTTCAGGCAAAAGTCAGGATTAGGATCTTAAGTTCAGTTCAGTTCAGTCGCTCAGTCGTGTCCGACTCTTTGCGACCCCATGAATCGCAGCACGCCAGGCCTCCCTGTCCATCACCATCTCCCGGAGTTCACTCAGACTCAAGTCCATCGAGTCCATGATGCCATCCAGCCATCTCATCCTTGGTCGTCCCCTTCTTCTCCCGCCCCCAATCCCTCCCAGCATCAGAGTCTTTTCCAATGAGTCAACTCTTTGCATGAGGTGGCCAAAGTACTGGCGTTTCAGCCTTAACATCATTCCTTCCAAAGAAATCCCAGGGTTGATCTCCTTCAGAATGGACTGGTTGGATCTCCTTGCAGTCCAAGGGACTCTCAAGAGTCTTCTCCAACACCACAGTTCAAAAGCATCGATTCTTCGGCGCTCAGCTTTCTTCACAGTCCAACTTTCACATCCATACATGACCACAGGAAAAACCATAGCCTTGACTAGGCGGACCTTAGTCAGCAAAGTAATGTCTCTGCTTTTGAATATACTATCCAGGTTGGTCATAACTTTTCTTCCAAGGAGTAAGCGTCTTTTAATTTCATGGCTGCAGTCACCATCTGCAGTGATTTTGGAGCCCAAAAAAATAAAGTCTGACACTGTTTCCACTGTTTCCCCATCTATTTCCCATGAAGTGATGGGACCGGATGCCATGATCTTCGTTTTCTGAATGTTGAGCTTTAAGCCAACTTTTTCGCTCTCCTCCTTCACTTTCATCAAGAGGCTTTTTAGCTCCTCCTCACTTTCTGCCATAAGGGTGGTGTCATCAGCATATCTGAGGTTATTGATATTTCTCCCGGCAATCTTGATTCCAGCTTGTGTTTCTTCCAGTCCAGCGTTTCTCATGATGTACTCTGCATATAAGTTAAATAAGCAGGGAGACAATATACAGCCTTGACGTACTCCTTTTCCTATTTGGAACCAGTCTGTTGTTCCATGTCCAGTTCTAACTGTTGCTTCCTGACCTGCATACAGATTTCTCAAGAGGCAGGTTAGGTGGTCTGGTATTCCCATCTCTTTCAGAATTTTCCACAGTTTATTGTGATCCACACAGTCAAAGGCTTTGGCATAGTCAATAAAGCAGAAATAGATGTTTTTCTGGAACTCTCTTGCTTTTTCCATGATCCAGCGGATGTTGGCAATTTGATCTCTGGTTCCTCTGCCTGTTCTAAAACCAGCTTGAACATCAGGGAGTTCACGGTTCACATATTGCTGAAGCCTGGCTTGGAGAATTTTGAGCATTACTTTACTAGCGTGTGAGATGAGTGCAATTGTGCGGTAGTTTGAGCATTCTTTGGCATTGCCTTTCTTTGGAATTGGAATGAAAACTGACCTTTTCCAGTCCTGTGGCCACTGCTGAGTTTTCCAAATTTGCTGGCATATTGAGTGCAGCACTTTCACAGCATCATCTTCCAGGATTTGAAACAGCTCAACTGGAATTCCATCACCTCCACTAGCTTTGTTCTTAGTGATGCTTTCTAAGGCCCACTTGACTTCACATTCCAAGATGTCTGGCTCTAGATTAGTGATCACATCCTCATGATTATCTGGGTCGTGAAGATCTTTTCTGTACAGTTCTTCTGTGTATTCTTGCCACCTCTTCTTAATATCTTCTGCTTCTGTTAGGTCCATACCATTTCTATCCTTTATCGAGCCCATCTTTGCATGAAATGTTCCCTTGGTATCTCCAATTCTCTTGAAGAGATCTCTAGTCTTTCCCATTCTGTTGTTTTCCTCTATCTCTTTGCATTGATTGCTGAAGAAGGCTTTCTTATCTCTTCTTGCTATTCTTTGGAACTCTGCATTCAGATGCTTATATCTTTTCTTTTCTCCTTTGCTTTTCGCCTCTCTTCTTTTCAGTGCTATTTGTAAGGCTTCTCCAGACAGCCATTTTGCTTTTTTGCATTTCTTTTCCATGGGGATGGTCTTGATCCCTGTCTCCTGTACAATGTCACGAACCTCATTCCATAGTTCATCAGGAACTCTGTCTATCAGATCTAGGCCCTTAAATCTATTTCTCACTTCCACTGTATAATCATAAGGGATTTGATTTAGGTCATACCTGAATGGTCTAGCGGTTTTCCCTACTTTCTTCAATTTAAGTCTGAATTTGGAAATAAGGAGTTCATGATCTGAGCCACAGTCAGCTCCTGGTCTTGTTTTTGTTGACTGTATAGAGCTTCTCCATCTTTGGCTGCAAAGAATATAATCAATCTGATTTCGGTGTTGACCATCTGGTGATGTCCATGTGTAGAGTCTTCTCTTGTGTTGCTGGAAGAGGGTGTTTGCTATGACCAGTGCATTTTCTTGACAAAACTCTATTAGTCTTTGCCTTCCTTCATTCCGCATTCCAAGGCCAAATTTGCCTGTTACTCCAGGTGTTTCTAGGATCTTAAAGTAGGGGCTTAAATAGTCAAGTTGAGTATTTAATGACTTTTTGTGATTATAATTTATACAAATTATGGAAAATATAAAAAAATATTAAAAATCACTCATAGTTCTGTGATTCAGAGATACTGCTACTAAAATTTTGGAGTATTTCCTCCCATTCTTAATGCATTAATGCATTTTTAATTCTTATATGCAGTATATATATGTATATATTTAAAATTTCTGTTTCTTTTACTTATTATTAAATCAGGAATGTTTTCTTATGTTATTTTATTTGAAATCATGCCATTTACTGGTTGCATACTGTTTCATTGTAAGAATGTATTATAATTTATTTGTGAAAGTGAAAATGTTAGTGTCTCAGTCGTGTCTGACTCTTTGCAACCCCATGGACTGTAGCCCGCCAGGCTCTTCTGTCCATGGGATTCTCCAGGCAAGAATACTGGAGTGGGTAGCCATGTCCTCCTCCAGGTGACCTTTCCTTTACATGATTCTTTATGGTGATGGTTCAAATTACTTTTGTCTCTCAGGCTTTGCCATCTGCTGATGTGCCCTTAACTTTCATGAGAGATGCTATTAAAGACATAAGCTTGTTCGATGGATGGTTCATTTTCTGTCTCAGCTTGCTTAGGCTATGGTGCAGGTTGTTTGATCAAACACTAGTCTAGATGTTGCTGTAAAGGTAATTTGTAGATGTGACTAACATTTAAAACAGTTTATCTGTAAGTAAAGGAGATTACCTGAGGTAGTATATGTGGGCTCATCCAATTAGTTGAAAAATTTTTGAGCAAAAATTGAGGTTTGCTGGAAAAAAAAAGGAATCTACCCCAAGACTGTGACAGAAATTCTACCTTGAGTTTCCAGCCTGCTGGGCTGCCCTACAGATTTCAGATGTGCCAGCCTCTGTAATCCCATGAGCCAATCCCTGAAATACATCTTTTGTTAGATTTTTTTTCTGGAGAACCCCAACTAATATACCTGTGACATCTGTTATCACATTTGCCTTGACAATGCCATCAAAGACTTTGACTGTCACGTGAATTAGAATACCTGCAAGAGATCGCATATAAAATTTTTCTTAAAAATTAGTAGTAGGAAAATATCTGCTTCAGTCGCGTACTAGTGTGTTTCCTGTTCTCTGAGAGTGAGAAGCACACCACTATCCTACTCCTCTTTGGGTTTAATTGGAAAGAAGCATGGAGCTCAGCCATGGTGGGTCAATTTATATTCTTTCATCTTGGTCACAACTTAGGACCTCACTTAAATTGTCCTCCATCCTTTTCTTTACTCTTATCTGTACAATGTCACAATTCTCTGTGAAAAGGATGAGATGTAAAGGGCTAATGTCCACCCTCCGTTTTTCTTCCTTCGATTTTCAGGTACTCTCTTTGGTTGAATAAAGTTACATTTACTTTTGCCATTTTCCTAAAGACTTGAGAAAAACCTGTTAAACAATATCTGTTTTCTTTTGTACTTCAGTCTGTGCTCGAGTCATGGCTTCCCACTGAGGTGTAGCCAGTGGGGTAACCACCTTGGGCGGCCTCATTGGACCAGCTCTCTGGAGCTGTAAGCCTGGTCAGTGGATGAGCCTAGGGATGAGAAGGCAGGATGTTGAATAGGCTTAGTTTGCTCAATTACTTGTATGCATTAAGAAGCTTGACTTAAGAATTTTTCCAGGATAATCCCCATTATTTCACTTTGAAGGCCTATGTCAATTAAAGTTATTTTGTTGTCAGTGTCAAACTTTTCTGCCTAATAATCTGGCGCAACCGTGGCCATTGGCAGTTTAGTAAGATTCAGATGGCATACAACCCATATGAAAGATGTGAAATTCTTAGACATGCAATAACACCTCCCAGCCCTGGCACCACAGAATATCAGCAAACCCCAGGTCTGCTTTTTGCTTCCAGTAGATGCTTTTGATTTACAGACACATTAAAATTAGATAAGAAATATAAATATCCAAAGTAAAAGGCATGTGACAGAGACGATTTCACCTGTCCAGGAATACTTTATACTTTGATGAGAAGAAAATGTGGCAGCCTGGCACATTTGGAATTCCAGAAGGGAAAGGGAGCCAGACAGCCCATGAAGAGAGATATATCGAATAGAATAATCTCCAGTGACTAATGAATATGGCTAGTACCGTATATCGGGAAACAGAACTCTCTCATTTTCTTCTTCTGAAAGCACAGAGTAGACAGGAATCTAATGTTCTTTGGACAAATATTTTTGTATTTATTGTTTAGTCTCCCAAATGGCTGTTCTCAAGAAAGGCAAGCATAGTTTGAGTCCCTGAATATGGATTTCGCCTTACAGTCTCTCTAAATACCACTTGTCTGATGTTTCTTTAATATGGAGATTAAACGCAAACATGAAATTAGCTTCCTTGAAACATTCACTTTGAACTTGGCTCCTCGGCTACTGAGGAGATGAGCTTTTGAACGGATGCCCTGCCACATCGACAGTGCGTTCAGAGCTTGGATGTGGGCCAGCCTCGCTTAGCCATTTTTCCTTATTTAAGTCGCTCAATATTATTGGCAGGTTGCTTCCACCAAAACCCCTATTTTCTAAAGGATTTTGACAACTTCAAGTAGGTTCAATATCTTTCATGGGAAGTTGTGCTAACTGGGCAGAAAGACTGAAGTGCCAATTATAGCAGCAGCAGAAACTGACCAGCTTTTGTTTTACTGGAAATATAAGGGAATCCTATGCAGGCCAATATATGGAGCCTCTGGGGTAATTTTTAAAGTAACACACAAGTGGAAGACGATTTAAATTGCGTAGTGTTGCTTTTCTGAATGGTCTTGGAGGACCTTTATAAATAATTTCAAAGTCCTTTAGTTTTACAATGGAGATGAGCATTATCATCCTCCCTTTAAAAAGAATTTATTTTACTTAAAAAAAAAAACTTTTAATTTTGTATTGGAGTATAACCTATTAACAATGTTGTGATAGTTTCAGGTGAACAGCAAAGGGACTCAGCCATACATGTATGTATATATACACATGTATCCTTTCTTCCCTAGACTCCCTTCCATCTAGGCTGCCATAGAACATTGAGCAGAGTTCCCTGTGCTGTGGAGTAGGACTTTATTGGTTATCCATTTTAAATATAGCAGTGTGTACATGTTCATCCCCAGTTCCCTATCTATCCCTTCCCACCACCCTTCGCCCGCCCCCTGCCACCAGGAGTTCATTGTCTGAGAATCTGTGTCTGTTTTTCGATAAGTTCATTTGTATCAGTTTTTTAGATTCCACAGATAAGGGATGTCATAGGATATTTCTCCTTCTCTGTCTCACTCACTTGACTCAGCATCACAATTTCTAGATCCATTCATGTTGCTGCAAATGAGAATTTACTTCTATGATTAGCAAGATTCTTTCCCTCTATTTTGGCAACTATCTGAAGGTGATTGAATTGGCTCCAACCTTTTCTTAACGTCTGGGAACTCCGGATGATTGGCGGGATAACCTTTTAAGTTACACTGTCTATCTGAAACATTCACTAAAATGTGTAGGCTGAAAAATACACAGTTCTTAATTTGTCATTTCAGTAGCATTGTTCACTGATGAACAAAGAATTATTTGTTAATGAGAAACATTGATTCTTGCGTGTTTTAACGCAGAAAATTATTTTTAAAAAAGGCGTGGTAGAAATTGGGAATGCCATTGAGTGGACACAGGAACTGTTCTTCTATTAACACTTCACAAATATATTTTATGATGATTCCTGTATAAAGAAAGCCTTATGAATTCAGTAAGGGCCCTTATACAAAATTTTTGGATGTATACATAGTATGAGTAGTTCTTTTTTTTAAGTAAACACAGCATGCAATACAATAAGCCTAATAAAGCAGGGAAATAGTTTGTTTTATATATTCTTCATCCTCAAAATTAAAGTCCTTTCGATTTGGTTGTGTGGAGTGAAGGTATTGTCCAGCCTTATTAGGCAATGAAGGAGCGCAATGCCATAATGATAGAATAGTGGGTATAAAATTGGGGATTATAGGAAATTCTATGGTTCAGGAAGGAAAATGGGTAGCTAGTAGACAAAAGATACTTAGGTTGCTGCTGCACAGGAAATATGAACTGTTCAGAGTTCTCTCCTGCCAGCAGTTTTCATTGTAGACAATTTCTCGAAATTTTCTATTACTTTTCCTTGCAGTGCCTTGGCAACAGGTCAGGTACCAGTGCAGAAACAAGCAACACATTTTCTGCTTGCCTTGCTTGAACATTCTGTTGGCTATGTCAGACAGGTCCAGCTGTTCTTAGGGCTCCTGAGGAGGCTGTGGCCTGAGAATTCTGCTTGGAACCTTTTGAGTGTATTCTCAGCCTCTGCCTCCTGGCTTGGTGACAGTGACCAGAAGGGAGAGCAACATCAGAGGGTCGTCCGTGCTGGGGAGTGGGTTTCTGGCAGAGGAGAGCAATGGAAGCTTCCTTCCCATGTCCTTCTCCTCGGATGGCATTGTCTTTATTGAGCCCTGGAGACTAGAGCAATATTGCTTAGCTGACACCTAGAAGCATTCCAGAGGAAGGAGCAAGCAGGATTCTTAAATTTCACTGTGGGGCTGAGGGAAAGGGAGGAACTCCTGCTCTTTGAATCCTGTAACCGACACAAACCATAAGGATTGTCCACAAGGAAAATGAACAGAAAACACACTTTGACAGTTCTGTTACTTGTTGAGACCAACTGTCACAGCCCTTTTTTCTTTTTATAAGGAGACCTTAAATAGAGATAGAGAAGTTTTTAAAAAAATCCTTGGCAATGTGGCTGGCATATGCTTTTGGAATCTAGAGAAGTCTTGCATAACAAAGCTAATTTTTATAGCATAATACGTTTTTTATTTATTAGAAAATGGATGGAAGCACTCTGACAATGGGAATTAGCAAAAGGAAAATTCTTCATATATTAGCACTAGTGTTTGACATGTTCCCTCCTTCTCTTTCCTTCCTCCCTCCCTTTTTTCCTTCGTCCCTCCTTTCTTCCTTCCCTTTCTCCTTCCTTTCTTCCTTTTTAAAAAATTAAGTACTTAGCACACTGCTATATTTACAATGGATAACCAACAAGGGCCTACTGTATAGCAGATGGAACTCTGCTCAATGTTATGTGGCAGCCTGGATGGGAAGGAAGTTTGGGAGAGAATGGATCCCTGTATATGTATGGCTAAGTCCCTTCGCTCTTTACCTGAAACCATCACAACATCATTAATCAGCTATACCCCAATACAAAAGTAAAAGTTTTAAAAAATTGAATAGTGTTAGCTGCTCAGTAGTGTCTGACTCTTTGTGACCCCATGGACTGTAACCTGCCAGGTTTCTCTGCCCAAGGGATTTCCCAGGCAAGAATACTGGAGTGGGTTGCCATTTCCTTCTCCAGGGGATCTTCCTGACCCAGAGATCGAACCCATGTCTCCTGCACTGCAAGCAGATTCTTTACCATCTGAGCCACCAGGAAAGCCCCCGTATGTATGAGTATATGCCAGATAAATCAGATACAGATCTTACCCTGAGTAATATAATATATTAATGTTATATATATATGTATATATAAATAATATACCATGGTTAAGATGAAATTGAACATATGACAAATACGATGCTAAAGTAGTTAAACTCCTTTTTATTTATTCACATAATGGGTATTTTTTAAGGACACTAGGGACAGGGTATTGCGTCAATGCCAGGGTTATGACTTCAGTTGTCCTGGAAGAGTATAAACATCAGTAGAGGACACAGACATTTACAGGCATTTACAGTGTGGCACGGTCAATGGTAAATCTCATTCTTTCAACAAATAAATTTCATTGCTTACTGAATGCCAAGCATTCCTTAAGAAAAGTTGAGATGAATTCATAGAGAAGGTCTCCTTTGAGTTGGATTTTGAAGGGTGGGCTTGAGCATAGAGCTGGGGAGAGAAAAGCATTCATGTCTGAGAATGAGGAGAGAGTGATGGGGAGAGTGAGAATGAGGGGACTTTCAAGATTTTAGGAAGAAAATAAGGTAGCCATAACAGTAACTAACCTTATGTAATATTTAATCTGTGCCAGGTACCATTCTAAATGCTTGGTGTATGCTTTATTAGCTCAAGTGTTTCTCATGTTATTCCTATGATTTTTGAAAAATTTTATTTGTTTTATTTATATTTATTTTTGACTGCACTGAGTCTTCGTTGTTGCACTTGGGCTTCCTCTAGTTCGGTGAGTGGGGCCGATTCTCCAGTTGCCGTGTGTGGGCCTCTCGTTGCAGGGGCTTCTCTTGCTGCTGAGCGTGGGCTCCAGGGCTCGTGGGCTTCAGTAGCTGTGGCTCATGGGCTTAGTTGCTCCACGGCATGTGGGGTCTTCCTGGACCAGGGAGGGAACCTTGTCTCCTGCACTGGCAGGTGGACTGTTTACCACCGGGTCACCAGGCAAGTCCACCTCTGCAATTTGGATACTGTTGCCATTTTATAAATGGGTAAACTGAGGCACAGAGAGGTTATATGACTCCCCCAAAGCAGTACAGCTAGGAAGGGATCAACTGGGGATTCAAACTCAGGCAGTCCAGCTTGCTATAAAGAAAAGTCAAGGAAGGGGAAAGTTGTGAAGTGGAAAATAGCAAGGAGTTTGCCCTGAGACTAAGGTTGATGTGGAGGAAATGTGGGAAATAAATAGGCAAGGCATTTGGGGCCGTATTTCAAAAGGCCCTGAGAGCTCGGTTGTGAGTTTGAATTTCCTTTTGCCAATAAAGGGAAGCCGCTGAAAGTTTTTGAGCAGGGAGTACTGTTATGTGAGCTGTGTTTCAGAAGATTCAGCCTGAAACACTGTGAAATGAAGGGTGTCAAGGCAAGAAGAGAAGTTAGGGACTGATTGTGGGGGTGGGTGGGAATGAGCCTTGGTGATAGTAATGAGAGTTATTAAAAAACAGGGCTTACAGGGCTTAGGAACTTATTAGGACGCTGAGGATTAGGATGTTAACCTTTGGCTTACGACAGGCAGTGGTCACAAATGGTTAAATGAATATGCCTGCTATGGAAATTTCTTGGGCATTAACATTTTCCACTCATTGGTGGTTGTGGTGGTTGTATCGAATGCCCTTGTGATGGAAGAAAAAGAACAAACATCAAAAGTACCTTTTAACTTCACAATTCTTTCTAAACTTCTTTAAGCTTATATGCTATACTGCTGATTTGCAGACTTCAAAGTACACAGAAGGATCAGGGTCAGATTGAAAAATTATTTCTTACAGTTTGATAAAATATGCATGTTAATCCTATGACCTGCTACTGAAATTATTTATGTGTTAATGTAACTTTGTTAACTCTAATTGTACTGTTTAGGGCCCCATTGTCCCCCTCTCATAGCTTTTTCACTGTAAGTTCTGGCAAATAATTTTTGCTTATTATTTATCCTATACTTTACTGGTTCCATGTGTTGTTTATGGATTCAAGCTGGGTTATTTTGAAGGGATTATGGCAAGAATACTAAACTTGAATGTGTTCCTGTGGGCAGTGGTTGGGAGTTTTGTATTCAATTTGCTGTCTTGTTCTAAATGTTCCTTTAGTTGTTATTGGACACCATCTCAATATATTTGTGATAATTTTTTTTAGATGCAACACTTTATACTTTTTCAATTCTTTTTCAAATAAGAGTTATTGCTTTTCTTCCTTCCATGTGAAAGGGAAAACCAAGATAGAAAATTAAGAATTGAAGTTTTCACCATAAACTCACCAGGTTTTCCTATTTTTCACATATTTGTGAGATTCCTATTAATAACAATATCAGAATTTCTATGATTTTAGAGGTTAAAGTTTTGTTTCTTTTGTAGATTGAAACTTTGTTGGAATTGATAGAAATATGCCATTTGATTGTCTGCTTGGCAGCTTTTTAGAGACTGGTCATTTGCAGTTTTCCTTTTAGAGTTGACTGCTATGTTTCTTAAAGCAGTGGGTGTCTTAGTTATGTGATGTCTACATAATTATTTTTAACAGTTTTCCTGACTTTTCCAGAAGTTTATTATAGTACTGTGAAACTGGTAAGAAAATTAAGCTTTGGGGTTTACTGTTACTTCTCAAACTTCAGCATGCTTATGAATTACTGGAAAATCTTTTCAAAGGGCAGACGTGCTGCAGTCCATGGGGTCGTGAAAAATCAGACACGACTTGACGACTGAACAACATGACCAGTAAGTCCGGGGCAGGGCCTGAAATTCTACTTTCTAATAAGTTGGTCTTATGGGCTACACTTTGTGTGGCACAGTCTAGGGTCTAGTCCTTGTGTATAGTACTTCCTAACTGTGTGACTCTGAGCTCTCAGTTCATTTTTCTCATTTGCCACATAACAGAGGGAGGCTGTGAGGATTAAGTGAGAAAGTGGACACAAAGAGCCTGGTACACTGAAAATATTTTATAGAGTAAATGGTAACTACTGTTATTTACCATTGCCTTTATAGTAGAATATAATTCCAAGAGTTTGCTAAGGGACTTCCCTAGTGGTCTACTGCATGCGGCATGGGTTTGGGAACTACTGCTTTTATACTTTGATGAGAAGAAAATGTGGCAGCCTGGCACATTTGGAATTCCAGAAGGGAAAGGGAGCCAGACAGCCCATGAAGAGAGATATATCGAATAGAATAATCTCCAGTGACTAATGAATATGGCTAGTACCGTATATCGGGAAACAGAACTCTCTCATTTTCTTCTTCTGAAAGCACAGAGTAGACAGGAATCTAATGTTCTTTGGACAAATATTTTTGTATTTATTGTTTAGTCTCCCAAATGGCTGTTCTCAAGAAAGGCAAGCATAGTTTGAGTCCCTGAATATGGATTTCGCCTTACAGTCTCTCTAAATACCACTTGTCTGATGTTTCTTTAATATGGAGATTAAACGCAAACATGAAATTAGCTTCCTTGAAACATTCACTTTGAACTTGGCTCCTCGGCTACTGAGGAGATGAGCTTTTGAACGGATGCCCTGCCACATCGACAGTGCGTTCAGAGCTTGGATGTGGGCCAGCCTCGCTTAGCCATTTTTCCTTATTTAAGTCGCTCAATATTATTGGCAGGTTGCTTCCACCAAAACCCCTATTTTCTAAAGGATTTTGACAACTTCAAGTAGGTTCAATATCTTTCATGGGAAGTTGTGCTAACTGGGCAGAAAGACTGAAGTGCCAATTTTAGCAGCAGCAGAAACTGACCAGCTTTTGTTTTACTGGAAATATAAGGGAATCCTATGCAGGCCAATATATGGAGCCTCTGGGGTAATTTTTAAAGTAACACACAAGTGGAAGACGATTTAAATTGCGTAGTGTTGCTTTTCTGAATGGTCTTGGAGGACCTTTATAAATAATTTCAAAGTCCTTTAGTTTTACAATGGAGATGAGCATTATCATCCTCCCTTTAAAAAGAATTTATTTTACTTAAAAAAAACCAAACTTTTAATTTTGTATTGGAGTATAACCTATTAACAATGTTGTGATAGTTTCAGGTGAACAGCAAAGGGACTCAGCCATACATGTATGTATATATACACATGTATCCTTTCTTCCCTAGACTCCCTTCCATCTAGGCTGCCATAGAACATTGAGCAGAGTTCCCTGTGCTGTGGAGTAGGACTTTATTGGTTATCCATTTTAAATATAGCAGTGTGTACATGTTCATCCCCAGTTCCCTATCTATCCCTTCCCACCACCCTTCGCCCGCCCCCTGCCACCAGGAGTTCATTGTCTGAGAATCTGTGTCTGTTTTTCGATAAGTTCATTTGTATCAGTTTTTTAGATTCCACAGATAAGGGATGTCATAGGATATTTCTCCTTCTCTGTCTCACTCACTTGACTCAGCATCACAATTTCTAGATCCATTCATGTTGCTGCAAATGAGAATTTACTTCTATGATTAGCAAGATTCTTTCCCTCTATTTTGGCAACTATCTGAAGGTGATTGAATTGGCTCCAACCTTTTCTTAATGTCTGGGAACTCCGGATGATTGGCGGGATAACCTTTTAAGTTACACTGTCTATCTGAAACATTCACTAAAATGTGTAGGCTGAAAAATACACAGTTCTTAATTTGTCATTTCAGTAGCATTGTTCACTGATGAACAAAGAATTATTTGTTAATGAGAAACATTGATTCTTGCGTGTTTTAACGCAGAAAATTATTTTTAAAAAAGGCGTGGTAGAAATTGGGAATGCCATTGAGTGGACACAGGAACTGTTCTTCTATTAACACTTCACAAATATATTTTATGATGATTCCTGTATAAAGAAAGCCTTATGAATTCAGTAAGGGCCCTTATACAAAATTTTTGGATGTATACATAGTATGAGTAGTTCTTTTTTTTAAGTAAACACAGCATGCAATACAATAAGCCTAATAAAGCAGGGAAATAGTTTGTTTTATATATTCTTCATCCTCAAAATTAAAGTCCTTTCGATTTGGTTGTGTGGAGTGAAGGTATTGTCCAGCCTTATTAGGCAATGAAGGAGCGCAATGCCATAATGATAGAATAGTGGGTATAAAATTGGGGATTATAGGAAATTCTATGGTTCAGGAAGGAAAATGGGTAGCTAGTAGACAAAAGATACTTAGGTTGCTGCTGCACAGGAAATATGAACTGTTCAGAGTTCTCTCCTGCCAGCAGTTTTCATTGTAGACAATTTCTCGAAATTTTCTATTACTTTTCCTTGCAGTGCCTTGGCAACAGGTCAGGTACCAGTGCAGAAACAAGCAACACATTTTCTGCTTGCCTTGCTTGAACATTCTGTTGGCTATGTCAGACAGGTCCAGCTGTTCTTAGGGCTCCTGAGGAGGCTGTGGCCTGAGAATTCTGCTTGGAACCTTTTGAGTGTATTCTCAGCCTCTGCCTCCTGGCTTGGTGACAGTGACCAGAAGGGAGAGCAACATCAGAGGGTCGTCCGTGCTGGGGAGTGGGTTTCTGGCAGAGGAGAGCAATGGAAGCTTCCTTCCCATGTCCTCCTCGGATGGCATTGTCTTTATTGAGCCCTGGAGACTAGAGCAATATTGCTTAGCTGACACCTAGAAGCATTCCAGAGGAAGGAGCAAGCAGGATTCTTAAATTTCACTGTGGGGCTGAGGGAAAGGGAGGAACTCCTGCTCTTTGAATCCTGTAACCGACACAAACCATAAGGATTGTCCACAAGGAAAATGAACAGAAAACACACTTTGACAGTTCTGTTACTTGTTGAGACCAACTGTCACAGCCCTTTTTTCTTTTTATAAGGAGACCTTAAATAGAGATAGAGAAGTTTTTAAAAAAATCCTTGGCAATGTGGCTGGCATATGCTTTTGGAATCTAGAGAAGTCTTGCATAACAAAGCTAATTTTTATAGCATAATACGTTTTTTATTTATTAGAAAATGGATGGAAGCACTCTGACAATGGGAATTAGCAAAAGGAAAATTCTTCATATATTAGCACTAGTGTTTGACATGTTCCCTCCTTCTCTTTCCTTCCTCCCTCCCTTTTTTCCTTCGTCCCTCCTTTCTTCCTTCCCTTTCTCCTTCCTTTCTTCCTTTTTAAAAAATTAAGTACTTAGCACACTGCTATATTTACAATGGATAACCAACAAGGGCCTACTGTATAGCAGATGGAACTCTGCTCAATGTTATGTGGCAGCCTGGATGGGAAGGAAGTTTGGGAGAGAATGGATCCCTGTATATGTATGGCTAAGTCCCTTCGCTCTTTACCTGAAACCATCACAACATCATTAATCAGCTATACCCCAATACAAAAGTAAAAGTTTTAAAAAATTGAATAGTGTTAGCTGCTCAGTAGTGTCTGACTCTTTGTGACCCCATGGACTGTAACCTGCCAGGTTTCTCTGCCCAAGGGATTTCCCAGGCAAGAATACTGGAGTGGGTTGCCATTTCCTTCTCCAGGGGATCTTCCTGACCCAGAGATCGAACCCATGTCTCCTGCACTGCAAGCAGATTCTTTACCATCTGAGC
>SJYX01014320.1:67864-143874 GCA_006410675.1 Oreotragus oreotragus
GAGGCTACTTACTTTACAATATTGTAGTGGTTTTGCCATACATTGACATGAACCAGCCATGGGTGTACATGTGTTCCCCATCCTGAACCCCCCTGCCACCTCCCTCCCCATCCCATCCCTCAGGGTCATCCCAGTGCACTGGCCCTGAGTACCCAGTCGCATGCATTGAACCTGGACTGGCTATCTGTTTCACATATGGTAATACACATGTATCAGTGCTATTCTTTCAAATGGTCCCACCCTTGCCTTCTCCCACAGAGTCCAAAAGACTGTTCTATTCATCTGTGTCTCTTTTGCTGTCTCACATGTAGGGTCATTGTTACCATCTTTCTAAATTCCATATATATGCGTTAGTATACTGTATTGGTGCTTTTCTTTCTGACTTACTTCATTCTGTATAATAGGCTCCAGTTTTATCCACCCTATTAGAACTGATTCAAATGCATTCTTTTTAATGGCTGAGTAATATTCCATTGTGTATATGTACCATAGCTTTCTTATCTATTCATCTGCCAATGAACATCTAGGTTACTTCCATGTCCTGGCTGTTTGAAACAGCAGCACACCTAATCTTGATGGCATATGACCCCCAAATGAAGGAGAGAGCTAATCTACTCAACTAACATTTATACCAAATCTCATCAGCAGAATCAGCACAGCTGACACTGACTTGAAGTCCCCCACTGCCAACAATCTCATTTAGATGAAATAGCTTGGCACCATTAGGACACTGAACATCCAAAACATCCTAACAACATTTCATTTTAAACATAGTTTATAGTTTATTAGTTCTGTAAAGATTGGTTATATAGATCAAAATATTAGTGAAAGTCACTCAGTCGTGTCTGACTCTTTGCAACCCCAAGGACTATACGGTCCATGGAATTCTCCAGGCACAATACTGGAGTGGGTAGCCGTTCCCTTCTCCAGGGGATCTTCTCAACTCAGGGACTGAGCTCAGGACTCCTGCAGACGGGTTGCAGATGGGTTCTTAACCTGTTGAGCCAGTAGGGAAGCCCCAGCATATTGGTAGTTCTGGCTTTTAAATACCAAGAACTTCAATTAGAAGAGGATCTGTGGTAAGCTTTCCATTTGGTCTCTTGTCTTAAGAGGCTTAAGACTTCTTAAACTTCTTAAATAGTCTGTTCTCCGCATTCTACAGAGATAGAGTAAAATAAAGGCTGAAATGAAGACAAACCATCCTCTAGAGTGAAACCGATTTATGTGCTTCCATGTGTTAGGTTGATCTAGATGAATTTACTTTTCTTTTTGGCCTGGAAAATTCCATGGACAAAGCATCCTGGCAGGCTACAGTCTATGGGGTCTCAAAGAGACACAGCTGAGCATGTATGCACACTCATACATAAGTAAAAACAATTTGAATATCAGCAGTTTTATCTGGTTCAACCCCACAGTACTGAAATCATTGCAGAAAAACAGCAGTCTACACTTTTCTTAGCTCTTCCTCAGCTTCCTGTAGCTGCCCCTTCTATTGTCTTGGAATTTGTTCATTCAGGAAGTTCTTACTATTGACCTAAATCCCTCTTGAATTAATTAAAGCTATTTTACTTCTTCTTTCCAGAAAGCGCATTGAAAAGGACAGCTTGTCATTGCTTATCTGAGCCCCCTTCATCATTTTGAAGACTGTAATGAAATGTCCAGTCAGTCTCCTTTCTCCAACTTAAATAAAGTTCCACTAGCTGTCCCTCAAGGACCTATTTCCCTTCAATTTTTAAATACTATTAGCAAGAAGAGACCACGTACATGAACTCTTAATCTTTTTAGGATTCAGCTTCTTTGTTTGCAAAATGAGGATATGAAATAAAATCCAATGTTTTTCCAACTACTCTGAAGACCTTTCTTAGGGGATCCTGGGGAGAAGTATGGTTTAGTGTGTGTGTGTGTGTGTGTGTGTGTGTGTGTGTGTGTGTGTATTGTGAGAGAAAAAAGAAGGCTCAGCTCTGCTATACTCTATTTGTACTTCAAAAAATACTTAAAATTTGTTTTAAAGTTCCACATGGTCAATTCTCCTTCTTCTCATCCCTTTCCCTTCCTACTCACCTTCACTGTAACATGCACAAACACACACACAAACACGCACACATACAGTCTCATAAAAGAAAATACAAACCAATCTGTTAAAAATAGCATTTAAAATCCTAAATACATTATTAGGCAAAATCTGGGGGCATATTTAAATAATAATATACTATGATCAATTTAAATATAAAATTCACCTAATTACAATTCATTAATATAGTATAATGTTTATTGATGAAAGGGAAAACTCATAATAATGTCCAAAGATGCTGAAAGTGAATTTCACAATTTTAACATTAATTGTAGATTTTTTATTTTTATTTTTACTTAATTTTACTTTATAGTACTGTATTGGATTTGGCATACATTGACATGAATTTTAAAACTCTTAATTAAATAGGACTAGATGGACATTTCCTCAACCTGATGTATATTTATATATCTCAACCAAGAAGCCTGCCAGTGACTAATGAGGAATCACCAGAAGCAGTCCTATTAAAATTAGGAATAAGACAAAAATGCCCAATTTTGCTATACTGTGGTTCAACATAGAGCTGAAGGTACTGATCAACAATTCTGATAAGAATATGATCAGGAAGCTTGAGAAGATACAGATGTTGAAGCAGAATAGAGAATATGGAAGCATCCATATATACAGAAATCTGAAAAATGACAGAATGATATTGCATATCAGCAGATAAAGAATGGATTCAGTAAATGGTACCAGATGGAGTTGCCAGATAAAATACAAAGTGCTTTGTTAAATTTGATTTTCAGAAAAACAGCAAATACTTTTTTAGTGTATGTGTCTAAAATATTTCACAAGACATAGTTACACTCAAGCGTTATTCATTTTTGTCTAAAATTCAAGTAGAACTAGGTGTCCTATGTTTTTGTTTGCTAACTTTTGGCAACTCTAGTGCCAGAACAATATGTCATTCATATGGATGAAAGTAAGAATGATTTACTAACTCATTTTCTGCACAGAAATCAATTCTAAACAGATCAAGTTCTTAAAAGTAAAAGGCAAAATCTTAAAATATAAGGGAAAGATTTCATGACCTCAGAATAGGAAAGAATTTTCTAAATAAGCCTCACATATTTTAGAGGAAAAGATTTGTAATAAATAAAAATAAATATGACCATCTGAAAATGAAATACTTTTTTATAAAAAGAAAAACAATATTAAGAGATTCAGAAGACAAGCTATTAACTAAAAGTTTTTTTTTTTTTTTTTAACACTTATAACCAAAAAAGTCTTGTAGGTCTTCAGAGAACCATTCAACTTCAGCTTCTTCAGTGTTACTGGCTGGGGCATTGGCTTGGATCACCGTGATGTTGAATGGTTTGCCTTGGAAACGAACAGAGATCATTCTGTTGTTTTTGAGATTGCATCCAAGTACTGCATTTTGGACTCTTTTGTTGACCAAGATGGCTACTTCATTTCTTCTAAGGGATTCCTGCCCACATTAGTAGATATAATGATCATCTGAGTTAAATTCACTCATTTTAGTCCATTTTAGTTTGCTAATTCCTAGAATGTCAACGTTCACTCTTGCCATCTCCTGTTTGACCACTTCCAACTTGCCTTGATTCATGGACCTAACATTCCAGGTTCCTATGCAATATTGCTCTTTACAGCATAGGACTTCGCTTCTATCACCAATCACATCCACAACTGGGTATTGTTTTTGCTTTGGCTCCATCCCTCCATTCTTTCTGGACTTATTTCTCCACTGATCTCCTGTAGCATATTGGGCACCTACCGACCTGGGGAGTTCCTCTAAAATTCTCCAAGCCAGGCTTCAGCAATACGTGAACCATGAACTTCCAGATGTTCAAGCTGGTTTTAGGAAAGGCAGAGGAACCAGAGATCAAATTGCCAATATCTACTGGATTATCAAAAAAGCAAGAGAGTTCCAGAAAAAACATCTATTTCTGCTTTATTGACTATGCCAAAGCCTTTGACTCTGTGTATCACAATAAACTGTGGAAAATTCTGAAAGAGATGGGAATACCAGCCTACCTGACCTGCCTCTTGAGAAACCTATATGCAGGTCAGGAAGCAATAGTTAGAACTGGACATGGAACAACAAACTGGTTCCAAATAGGAAAAGGAGTACATCAAGGCTGTATATTGTCACCCTATTTATTTAACTTATAAGCAGAGTACATCATGAGAAACACTGGGCTGGAAGAAGCACAAGCTGGAATCAAGATTGCAGGGAAAAATATCAATAACCTCAGATATGCAGATGACACCACCCTTATGGCAGAAAGTGAAGAAGAACTAAAATGCCTCTTGATGAAAGTGAAAGAGGAGAGTGAAAAAGTTGGCTTAAAGCTCAACATTCAGAAAACAGATCATTGCATCTGGTCCCATCACTTCATGGCAGATAGATGGGGAAACAGTGGAAACAGCTTCAGACTTTAATTTTGGGGCTCCAAAATCACTGCAGATGGTGATTGCAGCCATGAAATTAAAAGACGCTTACTCCTTGGAAGGAAAGTTATGACCAACCTAGATAGTATATTCAANCACAAGCTGGAATCAAGATTGCAGGGAAAAATATCAATAACCTCAGATATGCAGATGACACCACCCTTATGGCAGAAAGTGAAGAAGAACTAAAATGCCTCTTGATGAAAGTGAAAGAGGAGAGTGAAAAAGTTGGCTTAAAGCTCAACATTCAGAAAACAGATCATTGCATCTGGTCCCATCACTTCATGGCAGATAGATGGGGAAACAGTGGAAACAGCTTCAGACTTTAATTTTGGGGCTCCAAAATCACTGCAGATGGTGATTGCAGCCATGAAATTAAAAGACGCTTACTCCTTGGAAGGAAAGTTATGACCAACCTAGATAGTATATTCAAAAGCAGAGATATTACTTTGCCAACAAAGGTCCATCTAATCAAAGCTATGGTTTTTCCAGTGGTCATGTATGGATGTGAGAGTTGGACTGTGAAGAAAGCTGAGTGCTGAAGAATTGATGGTTTTGAACTGTGGTGTTGGAGAAGACTCTTGAGAGTCCCTTGGACTACAAGGAGATCCAACCAGTCCATCCTAAAGGAGATCAGTCCTGGGTGTTCATTGGAAGGACTGATGCTGAGGCTGAAACTCCTGCTAAGAGTTGACTCATTGGAAAAGATGCTGATGCTGGGAGGGATTGGGGGCAGGAGGAGAAGTGGACGACCGAGGATCAGATGGCTGGATGGCATCACTGACTCAATGCACATGAGTTTGGATGAACTCCGGGAGTTGATGATGGACAGGGAGACCTGGCGTGCTGTGATTCATAGGGTCACAGAGTCGGACGCGACTGAGCGACTGAACTGAACTGATAACCAAAAAGAATTAATGTTCAAGGTATATGAAGAATTTCTACAAATCTGAAAGATTTCAATGATAAAAGGACAACTGAAAAAGTAAAAATGGCCGAAGGTATGAAGAAGGTGTTTTTAAGAAAGAGAAGCACAAAAAGACGGTAACTGTGAAGATATGAGCAACATTATTCGTATTCAGAACAAGGTTTATCAGAGATGACATTCACTTCATCAGATGACAGTGGAATGTTTTGACAAGGGTGTAGAGCGAAGGGAACATACATTTCTGATGGCTGTGTGAATTAGTGCCATCACTTCAGAAAACGTTAGTGCTCTCTGGACAAGCTGACTATGCACCTAGATTCTGCTTAAAGCAGTCCTGCCCCCCACCGCCACCCCAACCATGTTCATGTATCCCAAAGAAATTCTTAAGCATGCTCATTAGGATATATATGCAAGAATGCTCAAGGAAGCCTTATTTGTAATAGGAAAAAGGAAAAAGAAAATAAATCCAAGTTTCATTGAATAGTGGAAAGAATAAATAAATTGTGGTGTCTGGTTACAAAAGAATACTATATAGCAGTGAAAAGAGTCAGCATGAACTCTTTCTATTCTCTCGGAGAAGGCAGACATGGATAAATCTCAAAAGCATAATGATGTGAAGAGAAAAGCAAGTCACAGAAGAATGTATGCACTGTGACTCCATTTATATAAAATTCAAACTCTGGCAAAAACAAAATTACATAGATACATATATACTAAACTGCAAGGGAATTATTATTACTACAAATTCAAGGCTGTGGTTACTTCTAGGAAAGACACACAGAGAATTTCAAAGGAACTGATATTTTATTCATTTGGAGAATAAGTGGGTATTTTATTTGAGAATTATAACTATTCTTTACATTGTACTATGTATAATACTCTTCAGTATGTGTAATACATTTTTAAGTAAACTAAAAGAAAAAGGTCAAATCAATTTCATGTTCTAGAGAGTATGACAGTATTCTTAAGATTCCAGAGAATTTAGAGAAACGAAGAGTTCCATGAGGTTGGATAAAAATAAACACGCAGAAAGTCAGTTATTTTTACTGTAACTCATTTAGAAAATATAGCCTTAAAATATTCCCCATAGTCATAAAATCCTTAATATTCCTAACAGTGTATCTGATAAGGAAAATACAGCACTTATATGAAGAAAACTATAAGGGTTTGCTGAAGGGTATTAAGTCCTGAATGTATATAGAGAAATAGTGTTGACATCTGTTAAAAGTCCTCTCTGAACACTTTCCCCATGTCTGTACTTCAAGCCTAATAGAGAGGGTTGTCCATCCATTTAGTGGGGATCAGATACTGTGTCACTTTCAACAGTAACTAAAAGGTTAGGTCACTTTTTCTGGTTATGGAACTTTGAAAGAACCAGAAACTTGATTTTTGTCCATATTTGAGCTGAGAACATGAAGTGGCCCCAATTATTTTCCTTTTTCTTCTTATTTTTTTTAAAATCAAGCTGGCCATTCTCTTTCTTTCACTGGACTCTTCCTTTCCCACTGTATTCTCTTTATTTTACATATTACTTTTAACAATGGGACAAATATATTTTCTCTGGACACTCTTTCTTTAATGCTGATGAGTTTGGCATTTCATCCCATGGCCGTGTAAAGTTTTGGCACATGGTGTTTGTTATTTGGTGGTGGTGGAGCTGGAGGCAGGTCATGGAATAAGGATGAAGGGGACTGGTGGCATGGCAGAGGCATAATGGATTCTTCTGTGGTTCTGGGCCAGCTACACTGATATAGCTTAAAAAAGGAGGTCCTAGCTTGGTCCAAATTATCTTATCAGAGGTCTGAAAATGGTGTGAGTCCAAAGTTAATATTGTAGTATTCAGTAATATTACTACTAGTAATATTGTAGTATTCAGTTAATAATCAAGCATTGTTTATCCTTACTTTGTCTTCCTTGGGAACTTAAAGAAACAAGGGTTAACTGTGCCAAAGTAGAGTTTATTATTGTTATTATTCTCTTCCACAAATATAGCACATCATTTTCTAATAATATTATGTTCCTGAGTAGGAAGATGCAGAACTGTAAAGATGTCCCCTAACTAAACTATAAATTGAATAAAATTTCAGTAAGTACACTGACCAGTTACATCTTTTAATCTTGAAAATTTGATCAAATTTTTTATATAGAAAAAGATACAGAAGAGTGTTCAGAAACTGTAGAAAAAACAATAATCATAGTAAAGTAATTGCATTACAGGTTATCAGCACAAACTCTATATTGTTGTTCAGTCTCTAAGTCATGTCTATCTAACTCTTTGCAACTCCATGTATTATAGCATGACAGGCTGATCTGTCCTTCACTATCTCCTGGAATTGGCTCAAATTCACATCCTTTACATCAGTGATGCTTTCTAACCATCTCATCCTCTGCCACCCCTTCCTCCTTTTGCTTTCAGTCTTTTGTAGCATCAGGGTCTTTTCCACTGAGTCCACTCTTTGCATCAAGTGGCCAAAGTATTGGAGCTTCAGTTTTAGCATCAATCCTTCCAATGACTATTCAGGGTTGATTTCCTTTATGATTGACTGGTTTGATCTTGCTGTCCCAGGGACTCTTAAGAGTCGTATCTAACACTACAATTTGAAAGCATCAATTCGGCACTCAGCCTTCTTTATGGTCCAACTCTCACATCCATACATGAATGACAGTGGAATGTTTTGACAAGGGTGTAGAGCGAAGGGAACATACATTTCTGATGGCTGTGTGAATTAGTGCCATCACTTCAGAAAACGTTAGTGCTCTCTGGACAAGCTGACTATGCACCTAGATTCTGCTTAAAGCAGTCCTGCCCCCCACCGCCACCCCAACCATGTTCATGTATCCCAAAGAAATTCTTAAGCATGCTCATTAGGATATATATGCAAGAATGCTCAAGGAAGCCTTATTTGTAATAGGAAAAAGGAAAAAGAAAATAAATCCAAGTTTCATTGAATAGTGGAAAGAATAAATAAATTGTGGTGTCTGGTTACAAAAGAATACTATATAGCAGTGAAAAGAGTCAGCATGAACTCTTTCTATTCTCTCGGAGAAGGCAGACATGGATAAATCTCAAAAGCATAATGATGTGAAGAGAAAAGCAAGTCACAGAAGAATGTATGCACTGTGACTCCATTTATATAAAATTCAAACTCTGGCAAAAACAAAATTACATAGATACATATATACTAAACTGCAAGGGAATTATTATTACTACAAATTCAAGGCTGTGGTTACTTCTAGGAAAGACACACAGAGAATTTCAAAGGAACTGATATTTTATTCATTTGGAGAATAAGTGGGTATTTTATTTGAGAATTATAACTATTCTTTACATTGTACTATGTATAATACTCTTCAGTATGTGTAATACATTTTTAAGTAAACTAAAAGAAAAAGGTCAAATCAATTTCATGTTCTAGAGAGTATGACAGTATTCTTAAGATTCCAGAGAATTTAGAGAAACGAAGAGTTCCATGAGGTTGGATAAAAATAAACACGCAGAAAGTCAGTTATTTTTACTGTAACTCATTTAGAAAATATAGCCTTAAAATATTCCCCATAGTCATAAAATCCTTAATATTCCTAACAGTGTATCTGATAAGGAAAATACAGCACTTATATGAAGAAAACTATAAGGGTTTGCTGAAGGGTATTAAGTCCTGAATGTATATAGAGAAATAGTGTTGACATCTGTTAAAAGTCCTCTCTGAACACTTTCCCCATGTCTGTACTTCAAGCCTAATAGAGAGGGTTGTCCATCCATTTAGTGGGGATCAGATACTGTGTCACTTTCAACAGTAACTAAAAGGTTAGGTCACTTTTTCTGGTTATGGAACTTTGAAAGAACCAGAAACTTGATTTTTGTCCATATTTGAGCTGAGAACATGAAGTGGCCCCAATTATTTTCCTTTTTCTTCTTATTTTTTTTAAAATCAAGCTGGCCATTCTCTTTCTTTCACTGGACTCTTCCTTTCCCACTGTATTCTCTTTATTTTACATATTACTTTTAACAATGGGACAAATATATTTTCTCTGGACACTCTTTCTTTAATGCTGATGAGTTTGGCATTTCATCCCATGGCCGTGTAAAGTTTTGGCACATGGTGTTTGTTATTTGGTGGTGGTGGAGCTGGAGGCAGGTCATGGAATAAGGATGAAGGGGACTGGTGGCATGGCAGAGGCATAATGGATTCTTCTGTGGTTCTGGGCCAGCTACACTGATATAGCTTAAAAAAGGAGGTCCTAGCTTGGTCCAAATTATCTTATCAGAGGTCTGAAAATGGTGTGAGTCCAAAGTTAATATTGTAGTATTCAGTAATATTACTACTAGTAATATTGTAGTATTCAGTTAATAATCAAGCATTGTTTATCCTTACTTTGTCTTCCTTGGGAACTTAAAGAAACAAGGGTTAACTGTGCCAAAGTAGAGTTTATTATTGTTATTATTCTCTTCCACAAATATAGCACATCATTTTCTAATAATATTATGTTCCTGAGTAGGAAGATGCAGAACTGTAAAGATGTCCCCTAACTAAACTATAAATTGAATAAAATTTCAGTAAGTACACTGACCAGTTACATCTTTTAATCTTGAAAATTTGATCAAATTTTTTATATAGAAAAAGATACAGAAGAGTGTTCAGAAACTGTAGAAAAAACAATAATCATAGTAAAGTAATTGCATTACAGGTTATCAGCACAAACTCTATATTGTTGTTCAGTCTCTAAGTCATGTCTATCTAACTCTTTGCAACTCCATGTATTATAGCATGACAGGCTGATCTGTCCTTCACTATCTCCTGGAATTGGCTCAAATTCACATCCTTTACATCAGTGATGCTTTCTAACCATCTCATCCTCTGCCACCCCTTCCTCCTTTTGCTTTCAGTCTTTTGTAGCATCAGGGTCTTTTCCACTGAGTCCACTCTTTGCATCAAGTGGCCAAAGTATTGGAGCTTCAGTTTTAGCATCAATCCTTCCAATGACTATTCAGGGTTGATTTCCTTTAGGATTGACTGGTTTGATCTTGCTGTCCCAGGGACTCTTAAGAGTCGTATCTAACACTACAATTTGAAAGCATCAATTCGGCACTCAGCCTTCTTTATGGTCCAACTCTCACATCCATACATGACTACTGGAAAAACCATGGTTTTGACTATATGGACCTTTGTCAGCAAAATGATGTCTGTGCTTTTTAATATGCTGTCTAGCTTTGTTATAGCTTTTCTTCCAAGGAGCAAGCATCTTTTAATTTCATGGCTGCAGTCACTGTCTGAAGTGATTTATGGATCCCAAGAAGATAAAATCTATCACTGCTTCCACTTTCCCCCCTCTATTTCCTGTAAAGTGATGGGACCAGATACCATGATCTTAGTTTTTTTTTTAAATGTTGAGTTTCAAGCCAGCTTTTTCACTCTCCTCTTTCACTCTCTTCAAGAGGCTCTTTAGTTCCTCTTCACTTTCTGCCATTAGACTGGTGCCATCTGCATATCTGAGGTTGTTGATATTTCTCCCAGCAGTCTTGATTCCAGCTTGTGATTCATCCAGCCTGGCATTTCGCATGATGCACTCTGTATATAGATCTTCTCTGGTGGCTCAGACAGAAAAGAATCTGCCTGCAGTGCAGGAGACCCAGGCTTGATTCCTGGATCAGGAAAATCCCCTGGAGAAGGAAATTGTAACCCACTCTAGTATTCTTGCCTGGGGAATTCAAAGGACAGAGGAGCCTGGTGGGCTACAGTACTCTGCATATAAGTTAAATAAGCAGGATGACAATATACAATCTTGCTGTACCGCTTTCCCAGTTTGGGACCAGTCAGTTCTATGTTCGGTTCTAACTGTTGCTTCTTGACCAAGTACAGGTTTCTCAGGTGGTCTGGTATAAATCTGTTTAAGAATTGTCCACGTTTTTTTTGTGATCCACACAGTGAAAAGCTTTAGGATAGTCAATGAAGCAGAAGATGTTTTTCTGGAACTCCTTTGCTTTCTCTATGATTCAACAAATGTTGGCAATTTGATTTCTGGTTCCTCTGTCTCTTTGAATCCAACTTGTACATCTAGAAGTTCTTGGTTCACCTATTGCTGAAGTCTAGCTTGAAGGATTTTAAGCATAACCTTGCTGGCATGTGAAATGAGCACAGTTTTACAGTAGTTTAAACATTCTTTGGCATTGTCCTTCTTTGGAATTGGAATGAAAACTGACTTTTCTAGTCCTGTGGCTTCTGCTGAGTTTTCCAAATTTGCTGACATAATGAGTCCAGCACTTTATTTTTAATGTAAATTTATTTATTTTAATTGGAGGCTAATTACTTGAGTCCAGCACTTTTACATCATCATCTTTTAGAATTTTAAATAGCTCAGTTGGAATTTTGTTACCTCTCCTAGCTTCGTTCATAGTAATCCTCCCTAAGGCCCACTTGACCTCACACTCCAGGAGGTCCAGCTCTAAGCGAGTGACCACACCATCATGGTTATCCAGGTCATTAAGAACTTTATTGTTTAGTTCTTTTGTGTATTCTTGCCACCTCTTCTTAATCTCTTCTGTTTCTGTTAGGTTCTTACGGTTTCTGTCCTTTACTGTGCCTGTCATTAGATGAAATGTTTCCTTGATATCACCAATTTTCTTGAAGAGATTTCTAGTCTTTTTTTATTCTATTGTTTTCCTCTGTTTCCTTGCATTGTTCATTTAAGTAGACCACCTTATCTCTCCTTGCTATTCTCTAGAACTCTTCACTCAGTTGAGTGTATCTTTCCTTTTCTCCCTTGCCTTTAGCTTCTCTTCTTTCCTCAGCTATTTGTAAAGGCTCTTCACACAACCACTTTGCTTTCTTGCATTTCTTTTTCTTTGGGATGATTTTGGTTACTGCCTCCTTTACACTGTTACGAACCTCCCCCGTCCATAGTTCTTCAAGCATTCTACCAGATCTAATTCCTGAATCTATTTGTCACCTCCATTGTATAATCATAAGGGATTTGATTTAGGTCATACCTAAATGGCCTAGTGGTTTTCCCTACTTTTTCCAATTTAAGCCTGAATTTTGCCATAAGGAACTTATGATCTGATACTTGAAATCCATAGTAATTAAAACTGTGATAGTGCCACAGAACATGTGTGTGGGCTTTTAAAATTAATTAGAAATATGTTATAAATATCACTGTTATAACTGGGTGACAATTTGGGAAAATATATGTAGATAATGTATCACTATTTTAAAAAATCAATTCCAAGTAGTTTAAGGATTTATTCATATAAACTCCTTAAATTATGGTACTGAAAGAGAGAATATTTTCCAGTCTTGAAGCAGGCATGATCTTTCATAGCATGTTGCCAAGATCTGAGTATATAAATGGAAGGATAAATAGATGTGACTTAAAACAAATTAAAAGCATCTGAATTGGGTAAAAGAGCACAAATAAATGGGAGAGTCAAGAAATAAACTGGGAAATGTATTTGTAAAAGGGAGTTAATGCTCATAATATATTAAAGAGATTAAAGCAAAAAATAAACAAAACAAAACAATAGAAAAGCGAATAAAGGCATTTTTATCCTGGCAATTCACAGACAAGGAAACTCAAGTGGTCATTAAATATATTAAGACATTCTCATCTACACTAATAATAAAATATGTATAAAATACACTATTGTGATTCTATCATCTATCTATATATCTCTCTATCTACTCATATCTATCTAACTCTGTATTTGCTTCTTTTCTGCTTATCAGATTGGCAAACATTTAGAAAAATTTAGAGGACCAGGGTTGTTGAATGCGGGCAGTTCAGCCATTTCATACATGTTACTGGAACTTTCATTCGATACACTATTTTTGGAAGGTAGTTTAGTGATTAGTATTGCAAATTTAGAATGTAGTGCTATATACCCTTTGGCTTAGCAATTCTCCTTTAGAATGTGTTGAAGATACTGTTCATTGCTTTCTCAGTAGCCAGTCTCCATTTCCCTTTTCTTTCCCAAGAGTCTTAAGACTCTGAATTTTCCAACAGGTTAAATTGTTCAGTGAGCTCAGAGATGATAGGCTGTAGCCCCAAGATCCAGGAGATTGATCATGGTGGATTTCAGCTGATCATGAGGACTCCGTTCTTCTTTGCCTGTGATTGTTCTGGAGATGGATGTGTAGCACAGTTCTGAGCAAAACATCATTGGTGAAAGTCTGTGGGGCACTTCCTTTCTAGGAGGAAGTTTTGAGTCCTGAAACCTCCTTCTTGCTGGGATGCTAGGTGCAGATGTGGTACCTGGAGAACATAAATTCAGTTCAGTCACTCAGTCATGTTCGACTCTTTGCGACCCCATGGAATGCAGCACACCAGGCTTCCCTGTCCATCACCAACTTCTGGAGCTTACTCAAACTCACGTCCATCGAGTCTGTGATGCCATCCAACCATCTTATCCTCTGTTATACCCTTCTCCGCCTGCCTTCAATCTTTCCCAACATCAGGATCTTTTTCAATGAGTCAGTTCTTTGCATCAGGTGGCCAAAGTATTGGAGTTCCAGCTTTAGCATCAGTCCTGCCAGTGAATATTCAGGACTGATTTCCTTTAGGATGGACTGGTTGGATCTCCTTGCAGTCCTCGGCACTCTCAAGAGTCTTCTCCAACACTACAGTTAAAAAACATAAAAAATAATGAACATAATGAGCATAAATAATAGCTGAGGATGTTGGAGTGGAAGGGTTGAAAGAACAATGCTAGCAATTGCTTACCTTTCAGCATTTTATTATGTAAGGAAATCCATTTTAACCATCATTATTGGTATGGTTTTTGTTACTGCCAGCTAAGTGCATTCATAATTTATGCAATCCTACAGAAATACCCAAGTGTCTAAAGATAGATGTACAGAGATTCACAGATAAGGATAATTTATAATAGTGAAAGTTTTGAAACATTTAAATGTGCCTCAAAAGAGACTAATTAAATAAATGTTAGTATATTAAGTATAGTTAATGTTAGTATATTAAAGATTGAGTTACAGCTATATGTACTAACATGGAAATATGTCTGCAATTTATTATTACAAATGAAAACTAAGCTCTCGAGAACAGCACTTAGCATGGTCCCATTTGGGTTATATACACACACAAATATGAAGGCTATGATGGAGAATATAAAATGTGATGAGATGCTTTTTGTCATTTCTATCAAAGAAGACACTGAGAAAAATTAGAGTATACTAGAACATATTTGGGTTGTCAGTTATTCACAAGTTTTAAACATCATCAGAGACCCCTTGTATTATTTTTTTCACTGTGGACTCTATGTTTTAAAAAATTTCATATCATAGAACTTATTATTTATTTCAATATTGATCTAAATTATTTTTCAAATATATATACTTTAGATTATTTTCCATTATAGTTTATTATAAGATATTGAATAAAGTGCCCTGTTTTACATAGCAAATCCTTGTTAATTATTTTGTGCATTACTGTTGTTGTTTATTCCCTAAGTTGTGTCTGATTCTTTTGCCACCCCAGGGACTGTAGCCTGCCAGGCTTCTCTGTCCATGGGATTTTCTAGGCAAAAATACTGGAATGGGCTACCAGTTCCTTCTCCAGGGGATCTTCCTGACCCAGGGAGTGAACCCATGTCTCCTGCATTGGCAGGTGGATTCTTTACCACTGAGTCACCAGGGAAGCCCATTTTATGCATAGTAGTTTGTATCTACTAATCCCATACTCCTAATTTATCCTTCCCCCATTCCTGTTCCCTTTAATCATAAGTTTGCTTTATATGTTTTATATGAGTTTCTGTTTTGTATATAAATTCATTTGTATTGTTTTTTAATTACACATATGAGATATTATATATTTATCTTTTTCTGTCTGACAGTGACTTAGATATTCTCTACGTCCATCCATATTGCTGCAAATGGCAATAGTTCATTGTTTTTTTTCTGGCTGAGTAATATTCCAATGTGTGTGTGTGTGTGTGTGTGAATGAGAGAGAGAGAGAGAAAGAGAGAGAGTGAGAGACAGAGATCGCATCCTCTTAAACCATTCTTCTCTTGTTGGGCACTTGAGTTGTTTCTATGTCTTGACTATTGTAAATAGTGCTTCTATGAATACTGGGGTACATGTATCATTTTCAAATTATTTAGATTTTTTGTCTTTTTGGATATATGCTCAGGAGCAGGACTGATGGCTCATATGGTAGCTCTATTTTTAGGTTTTTAAGGAAATGTTTTCCATAGTGGCTCTACCACGTTACCTTCCCACCAACATTATAGAAGGATTTCCTTTTCTCCGCACCCTCTCTAGCATTTATGATTTGTAGACTTTTTGATAATGGCTGTTCTGACTGGTGATTGAGTGACTGACTGGTGACTGACTGATTGAGGTTTTGATTTGTATTACTGTAGTAATTACAATGTTGAACATTTTTTCATGTACTTGTTGACCATCTGTATGTCTTTTTTAGAGAAATACCTGTTTAGGTCTTCTGACCATTTTTTGATTGAGTATTTATTTTTGATACTGAGTTATATATACTCATACTGAGTATGAGCATGAGTTGTTTGTATATCTTGGATGTTAACCTCTTGTTGGTCACATTGTTTGCAAATATTTTATTCCATTCTGTAGGTTGTTTTTTTATTTTGTTCATGGTTTCCTTTCCTGTGCAAAAGCTTGTATGTTTGATTAGGTCCCATTTATTTATTTTTGCTTTTATTTCTTTTGTCTTGGGAGATTGAGTTATTGATCTTAATTATAATCAGTGATCTATATTCATCAAGATTTACAAGTATATTAGATTGCATAAATGTTTGATTTGCCAAGAAGCACTAAAGAAAAGAGGCAGTAACAACAACTGTTGAACTTGTATGTGCTGAGCTTTGTGCTATTTGCTAAGCATTGCTGCTGCTACTGCTAAGTCACTTCAGTCATGTCTGACTCTGTGCGACCCCATAGACGGCAGCCCACCAAGCTCCACCGTCCCTGGGATTCTCCAGGCAAGAACACTGGAGTGAGTTGCCATTTCCTTCTCCAATGCATGAAAGTGAAAAGTGAAAGTGAAGTCACTCAGTCGTGTCCGACTCTTCGTGACCCCATGGACTGCAGCCTACCAGGCTCTTTCGTCCATGGGATTTTCCAGGTAAGATTACTGGAGTGGATTGCCATTGCTAAGCATTAGGCTGCCACATTTTCTCATTTGATTTCCCAGAATCCTTTAGCATTATCCACACATGACAGATGAAAAAACTGACGTTTGGAAATTCCCTTTGACAGATAGGACAGCACAAGTTCTAATATTCTCTGATTCTAATACTCTTGATTTTTCTACTATACTAACTGCTAGTAACAAAATTTGAAAGTGTCTAGAGATACTTAAGTGTGATTCGCTTTAATTTGGCTGTCATTTTGTATTAGGTTCAAGATCAGTTACAAAATCAAGATTGGATACTGATGTAAGTAGTTTCTATTGGGTCATTAACTGTCCATCTTTACACTAATTAACATATGATAATAGTCATATTAATAATATGCTAGCAATGGCAACCCACTCCAGTACTCTTGCCTGGCAAGTCCCATGGACAGAGGAGCCTAGTAGGCTGCAGTCCATGGGGTCACTAGGAGTCGGACACCACTGAGCGACTTTGCTTTCACTTTTCACTTTCATGCATTGGAGAAGGAAATGGCAACCCACTCCAGTGTTCTTGCCTGGAGAATCCCAGGGACGGNGCTGCAGTCCATGGGGTCACTAGGAGTCGGACACCACTGAGTGACTTTGCTTTCACTTTTCACTTTCATGCATTGGAGAAGGAAATGGCAACCCACTCCAGTGTTCTTGCCTGGAGAATCCCAGGGACGGGGGAGCCTGGTGGGCTGCCATCTGTGGGGTCGCACAGAGTCGGACACGACTGAAGCGACTTAGCAGCAGCAGCAGCAGCAGTAATAGGTATAGTGATTAATTTCTGTTTAATTAAAGACATGAGATTTTAGTTAGCCTGTAGCTTTTATCCTCGGTAAAAATATAATTTCTATAATTTCTATTAGGCATCTAGAAATAATTTACAGATCCTCAAGGATATCATAATGAACCTTCAAATTTCTCATTGCCTTAGTGAGAGGCCAGGTGAGGTATTAAAAGAACTTCCTGTGTGTAAGTCACTGATCATTGTAATTCATTTTTGGAGGATACTTTTAATACAAAAGAAGGTGACTTATGCTATTGACTATGGTACAGTTCTGTGCTATGATGCTAGCTTGTTAAAGAAATGCTTGTGTTATAATGGAGGCCTTCTGGAAAATTTGGTTTTATTAACCTGTAACAGATCTGGCCCATATGGAATTTTGTATGAGAGATTAATGTGTTTCTAAATTCTACTCTCTTGGAAGTTAGAAAAATGTACATGACTGGATTTTCTTCCTGGAGATTCTGATTTAAGTCTGGTTTAAAGGGGAAAGGTGAGGCTGTGGATATGTTTGGAAATCTCCCCAAATGTTTCTCATGAGCTCCCTTCTCTCTGCCAAGTGAGACTCACAAGGGAAGAAATGAATTATTCCCCTCATCCATTTGACAAATGCTTCATATTTACATTCAAAGTCTTCAAAGACAGTCAACACATTATCATGACTTCCTTTTTTAACCTTGATGCTAACCGTTCCTTAGGCTCCAGGTCCGTTTTACCAAATATCTTGTGCACATTCTGGTTTGAATATCTTGTGATCACTTGAAATGTCCAAAATTCAATTCATTGTAGATAGGATAGATTACATGAGTTTTCTATAAGAAAACTAGGGTTCCAGGCTGTATTAGTTATCTCTTGCTATGTAACAAATTACTCCAAAACTTAGTTTAAAAATAGTTTCTGTAGGTTAGAGATCTGGATGCAACTTAGCTAGTTGTCTTTGCCTCGAGGTTCGAACCTGTGTCTTCTGCAGCTCCTGCATTGCCAGGTGGATTCTTTACCACTGAGCCGCCTGGAAAACCCCAAGGTATCTCACAAGGCTGCAGTCAAAGTGTTGACCAGAGCACAAGTCTCACCTGAAGGCTTGACTGGAGGGGGTTCTGCTTCCAAATTCACTCCTTCCAAAATTCCTCATGAATTGTCTGAGATGTTCCTAGTTCTTCGCCATGTGGACCTCTCTATAGGGCAGCTTGTGACACAGCATTTGGCTTTGTTCAGAATAAGTGAGTGAGAAAGTGAGAAAGAGAATCCAAGAGAAAAGTTATCAGAGGAAGTTATAGTCCATCACTTTTGCTGTCTTCTGTTGGGCATTATCAGGACATAGATATTGGGAGGTGAGGATCATTGGGGGTCATCTGAGAGGTTGCCTACCACAGATACAGAGGTATCCAGGTGAACTGGTGCCATAGACATGACTTGAAGTCCAAGTCATGCCTGTGACTTGGACTTGTTATCACTTGAAAATCACATTCTCTGTTCAGCTGTTAATGCTGAGATCCATATATAGTTTTTATAAACTCTTCCCTGTTTTTTTGTTTGTTTTCAGTTTTTGGTTCATGAATTTTATTTCTGTTTGTCTCTAAGAAATGTAAACATCGAATATTAATAGATTTCAGTTTTGCTCTATAATATTAAAAATTAAAAAGTGAATTGATGCCCCCTGCTTCCACTGCAGGGGGCATGGGTTTGATTCATGGTTGGGTGACTAAGGTCCTGCATCCTATATGCCACGTTGCTTGGCCAAAAAAAAAAATGAGAGAGAGAGAGATGGATAGGGCTGGGCATAACAAAATTCAGGGGCATAGACTAGAAGGTCAGAAGCAAAAGGCTGTGGTCGAGGATGGCAGGAGGGCACTAGGGAGAGCAGAACAGGCAGCAGTTGAAATTCAGGGTTCAGAGTATCTATGAGAAAACAGGTAGGTGTGACATTCAGACGGACATCCTGAGAACCATGGATCAGACTAACAGAACCAAGTACAGTACAGCTGGAGTTTAACTTCGGTTTCAGACTAGATAGGACAGGATTATGTGTAGCCATTGGACAGTGTGGACCAAGAGATACGCGCAGTTGTGATGGTAGATTCTGTTGGTGCTACTGATGATCACTGGGAGCTTTGTTAGGAGCTGTATTCCTCACAGCAGGGAACGTTCAGAGCTCCAGTATTCATTATTTTCCCTTTTGAGCCAAGTCTTCCTTCTCAGTGTTTCTGATTGTGTCCATGGCACTCTAATTCTCCTTATGGCTTCCTCCCAAACTCTTTGGCTCCTTTCTCTCTGTCCTCTCATATCCAATTGGTCCCAGATAATTTGGCTTTGAATAATCATTGGAAGGACTGATGTTGAAGCTAAAACTTCAATACTTTGGCCATTTGATGCGAAGAGCTGACTCATTGGAAAGACCCTGATGCTGGGAAAGACTGAAGGCAGGAGGAGAAGGGGACGACAGAGGATGAGATGGTTGGATGGCATCACCAACTCAATGGACATGAGTCTGAGTAAACTCTGAGAGTTGGTGATGGACAGGGAGGCCTGGCGTGTTGCAGTCTGTGGGGTCACAAAGAGTTGGACACGACTGAGAGATAATTTGTTCAGTGTAAAAACATGAAAGTAGCAGCTAGTAAACTGTGGAACTCAGACAAGTTATTCAGTCATTCATTCAGTGTACATCAGTTTTGTACCTGTGCTAATTATCAACTTGGATATTTGCTGTATAACAGGGTCTTTACTAGCCATTCAAGTTGGGCACTTGAAATATGGCTAATGTGACTAAGAAACCAAAATTTTAAGTATTTAAGTATTTAAAAGTTTTATGTATTTTACATTTAAAAAAGGTAGCAGGGTAACATTTTTCTGTTAAACACAAATTTATTATTTTGGTAGGACTGGATTTTACTTTAACCACTGAATATTTAGCATCCATGTTGAGATATACTCTAAGCGTAGAATGTATAATGGATTTTGAAGACTTAGTATGAAAAAAACCTATAAAATATCTCATTAATAATTTTTATACTGATTATACCTGAAATGAGAAATATTTTAGATATCTTACATTAGACAAAGTATTACTATTGAGACTACCTTTACTCATTTCTTTTTGCTTCTTATTTTTAATTTATTTTTCAAGTTATCTGTAATGATGGTTGATTTGAAACAGTTCTTCTGAGCATGAGGGTTCTTTCTCGCATCAAATGAGTAAGCACTCATAGAGGGGAGAAAAAAAAGGTGCTTGTCACTTTGAAAGTAACAGATAATTTATCTTTCTATAATTAGATTAGGAGGGAAAAAATGAAGAACGCGCTGTAGCAGGAAGAAGCAAGGGCCTCACATTTGATGAGATAGATATTCAGTTACTGTGCATTTCCATTGTTTTTCCATGGCAAGGCTTGGGAAATCGCAGGCCTGAAGCTAGGTTGCTCTTCGGCTCCATAACGATGTTGCTTGGCTGGCAGGGCTGTGGCTACCACAGTAGTTGGCTGTGCCTCCAGACAAATGGGGTGCTGGTCTGTTCCTACAGATCTTTATCCCTGTGTTCATCGTGAGGAGGGCACCTGTTATGTGGTCTCGATCAGAGTCTCTTGTCCAAGGTTCCTGGATGACTACATCCTGCTCAATACAGCTTTTGTCGTCACAGCTTGACATAGGCCTGATTTCAGCCAGAGGAACCTGATGGTAAGCACTGAAGGGGCAGATAGCCAGATTTTTTTAATAATCAGGATTATTCTTTTTGAACTTGATAAGAGGATAAGGAAATCTGCAGGCATATATCTGACTTTTTTTTTTTTTAATCACAGGGACATTATAATAGCCTTTCAGGGTCCAGGGTATCAGTGTAAGTTTCTTCCACGTTGGAAATGGAGGAGCCAAGTCCAAGTGCTTGGCCGAGTCACGCTCTCCCCATAGTCACCTATTTTTAAAATGTGACCACTAGAAAATTTAAAATACATATGTGGCTTATTATAAACAGTGCTGTGATGAACATTGGGGTACACGTGTTTCTTTCAATTCTGGTTTCCTTGGTGTATACCCATGGCAGATTCATGTTGATGTATGGCAAAACCAATGCAATATTGTAGAGTAAAAAAAATAATAATAATAAAATTTAATTAAAAAAATAAAATACATATGTGGCTTATTATATTTCTGTTATACAGTGCTGAGTAGGACTACATGATTATTTTTTATCTTTTTCCATTAAAATTCTTGGAGAGTAATCAGTCCTTACAGCTTTTCTTCTCAAAATGTTTTTTATTACCTTTCCAACCCCTATGTATGTATTTTCTCTAACAATGATCTCCAAGATGAAGGAACTTTTATAATACTGAAAACAACTTGGAAATGAAATCTTTGTTTAATATTTCTATACCCTTCTCTAGAAATTCTCAATTGACATTTGAACATCAACAAGAATTTTGAGCAATTTTGAGAAATTATGATGTTCTTTGTCACTGTATATGAATTATATTTGGCTCTTCTTAAATTGTCAACATTTTCAAGAATCATGTGCCTGAAATTTGAGCAAATTACCAGTAGATGGGAGCCTTGCAACTCTGAATCAGCTAGGACTTTTATCCTACCTTTAAGACCATAAATTGTATGCTACCAAATATTGAATAACTATATGTTGAGTACTTACAAAGTTGAACTCATACTATCTCAGATATGAATAACGTTGAGTGTCCTTCCGGTGTCCACCATGAAATCTGTGGCTTATGAACACATACTTGCTCCTTTCTTCTTATTTCCCACCTTGGGAGGACCAAGTCTCCCCGTTCTGCTTCCTTAATCCCATCTAGGTTCTTCATGGAGACCTTGTTGAGGATCTGCCATTGTCGTTGTTTTAGTTGCTAAGTTCTATCTGACTCCTTGCAACCACATGGATCTTGCCCAGTTTGCACTCAGTTCAGTTCAGTTCAGTCTCTCAGTCGTGTCCAACTCTTTGTGACCCCACAGACTGCAACACGCCAGGCCTCCCTGTCCATCACCAACTCTCAGAGTTTACTCAGACTCATGTCCATTGAGTTTGTGATGCTATCCAACCATCTCATCCTCTGTTGTCCCCTTCTCCTCCTGCCTTCAGTCTTTCCCAGCATCAGGGTCTTTCCAATGAGTCAGCTCTTCGCATCAAATGGCCAAAGTATTGAAGTTTTAGCTTCAACATCAGTCCTTCCAATGAATATTCAGGACTGATTTCCTTTAGGATGGACTGGTTGGATCTCCTTGTAGTCCAAGGGACTCTCAAGAGTCTCCTCCAACCACAGTTCAAAAGCATCAGTTCTTCAATGCTCAGCTTTCTTTATGGTCCAGTTCTCACATCCATATATGACCACTGGAAAAACCATAGCCTTGACCATACACTAAAAACCTTTGTCGGCAAAGTAATGTCTCTGCTTTTTAATATGCTATCTAGGTTGGTCATAACTTTTCTTCCAAGGAGCAAAGCGTCTTTTAATTTCATGGCCACAGTCACCATCTGAGGTGATTTTGGAGCCCCCCCCAAAATAAAGTCTGCCACTGTTTCCATAATTTCCCCATCTATTTGCCATGAAGTGATGGGACGTGATGCCATGATCTTAGTTTTTTGAATAGTGAGTTTTAAGCCAGCTTTTTCACTCTCCTCTTTCACCCTCATTAAGAGGCTCTTTAGTTCTTCACTTTCTGCCATCAGGGTGGTGTCATCTGCATATCTGAGATTATTGATATTTCTCCTGGCAATCTTGATTCCAGCTTATGCTTCATTCAGCCTGGCATTAAACATCATGTACTCTGCATAGAAGTTAAGTAAGCAGAGTGACAATATAGAGTCTTGACATACTCCTTTCCCAATTTGGAACCAGTCCATTGTTTCATGTATGGTTCTGTTGCTTTTTGACCTACATACAGGTTTCTCAGGAGGTAGGTCAAGTGGTCTGGTATTCCCATCTCTTTCAGAATTTTCCACAATTTGTTGTAATCCACACAGTCAAATGATTTAGCATGGTCAATGAAGCAGAGGTAGGTGTTTTTCTGGAATTCTCTTGCTTTTTCCTGTGATCCAACGATATTGGCAATTTGATCTCTGGTTACTCTTCCTTTTCTAAATCCAGTTTGTACATCTGAAAGTTCTTGGTTCACATATTGTCGAAGCCTAACTTGAAGGATTTTGAGCATTACCTTGTTAGCGTGTGAAATGAGTACAACTGTGCAACAGTTTGAACATTCTTTGGCATTGCCTTTCTTCAGAATTAGAATGAAAGCTGACCTTTCCCAGTCCTGGGCTACTGCTGAGTTTTCCAAATTTGCTAGCATATTGAGTACAGCACTTTCACAGCATCATCTTTCAGAATTGAAATAGTTCAGCTGGAATTCCATTACCTCCACTAGCTTTGTTCATAGTGATGCTTCCTAAGGCCCACTTGACTTTGCACTCCAGGATATCTGGCTTTAGGTGAATAATCACACCATTGTGGTTATCTGGGTCATGAAGATCTTTTCTGTACAGTTCTTCTGTGTATTCTTGCCACCTCTTCTCAATATCTTCTACTTCTGTTAGATCCATACCATTTTTGTCCTTTATTGTGCCCATCTTTGCATGAAATGTTCCCTTGGTATCTCTAATTTTCTTGAAGAGATCTCTAGTCTTTCCCATACTATTGTTTTCCTCTGTTTCTTTGCATTGTTCACTTAGGAAGGCTTTCTTATCTCTCTTTGCTATTCTTTGGAACTCTGCATTCAGATGGGTATATCTTCCCTTTCCTCCTTTGCCTTTTGCTTCTCTTCTTTCCTTAGCTATTTGTGAGGTCTCCTCAGACAACCATTTTGTCTTTTTGCATTTTTTTCCTTTGGATATAGTTTTGATCACTACCTTCTGTACAGTGTTACAAAACTCTGTCCATAGTTCTTCTGGCATTCTGTCAGATCTAACTAATGCCTTGAATCTATTTGTCACTTCCACTGTATAATCGTAAGGGATTTGATTTAGATCATACCTGAATGGCTTAGTGGTTTTCCCTGCTTTCTTCAATTTACAGCCTTGTCTAACTCAAAGAAACTATGAGCCATGACATGTGGGGCCACCCAAGATGGAGGGATCGTGGTGGAAAGTTCTGACAAAATGTGATCCTCTGGGGAAGGGAATGGCAAACTACTTCAGCATTCTTGCCTTGAAAACCCCGTGAAAGTATGAAGAGGATCTGCCATATCCTCTATCTGATTCCCGGGCCTGAGTAGTTCATCCTAGAAATTCTCTGTGGGGTCTCCTTCCTTTTACCATGGTGGGCCTTATGGCAGGCTGCTTTGGATCTCAATGCATACCTTTACCATCCTTTCCATTGCTTCCTTTGTGGGAGCATATGGAATCTTCTGGGTTATCCACTTAAAAACTAGGGAGATGATGCTTTCCTTTGGCCAGACTTGTCCACTCTCTTTATGCTGCTGGGCCCACCCCATGTTGGCATAGGACACCCTGCCCAGTGGATTTCTCCCAGGCAACCAAATGGGAGGCACAGCATGCAGAACTCTACTTCAACATCCCCCGAGCTCCCTTCTCCACAAGTCTCTATCTCAGACACTGGAGAAGCAGCACCGGTCTCCTGTGTTCCACCTCCTCTTGCCTCTCCTGTCTCTCTCCCTCTATGCCTGCCTCCACCTCCACCCCAAAGCACTCTTACTGGTCTTATTCTTTTGCTGAATGGAAGGAGCCTTTGTGTCAAGCCTCTGTTCTCTCTAGATTTTATTTCCTTTTGTCATATGATCCTCCTTTACAGCCCCAACATCATATTTGAGCCTTCAGGCAGGTAGAGATGAGAAGATCAATTTACACCCTAGAGTAACTGGTTCAATAAAGATTTTCAAAATATTGTACATGAACCAAATGTATTTTCACATGATTTTCTAATGTGTGCTGGAAGCAGAAATGTCATTTGAACATTTTTTTGGAATGAAAGGAAGATAAGAATTTATGTCCAAAATAAGATTAAATAGACTTTAACATATTTTTTTTAGTATTCTTAGATGTGTGATGGCTTGTATAAAAATCACTTCTTTTGGTCAGTAGTATCTTGTAACCTCTTTACTGCATGAGGTCATGATTTGCCCAGAGAATTAAAACTGTTCTTTTTAGTTTAGAAAACTAGATACTCAGCTTATCTAAATGGACTGTCTGTATCCCCTACAGATATAATTATAATGATATCTTATTTTCTGCTTCTCCTAAGTTAAACCTAAAACCACAGGTCAAATATATGTTTACCTCTTTTTTTTCCCAGAACTTTTCTTTTTCTATGAAAAGAATTAGAGAGCAAGGATGAGACGTATTTGATGGTTCATGATCTTCTTTGTCAGACTTTTTTTTTCTGATTCTGTCCTAGCTTATGAACACACAAAAACACATCTATTTGAATTTGGCTGATATCTTCCACTAAAAAAGTCAGTCTCATCCGTCAGCATCTACTAAAGACATCAGGCAAATTAGGGTGGGGGGGATCTTGCTTATTTTTTATAACACTCAAATTTTTAAAATGAGCAGTTGTTTTCTATAGGTTAAATCAATCCAATACCAGTAAGACCGATTGAAATGAGGCAACAACAAATTTCCAGACAGTATTTAGAATCTGGTGTGGTAAAAAGTACTCTAGATTGAGAATCAAAAACGAAAAAATTTTAGTGCAGCTCCACTATCATTGCGTATGTATTTTTGAGTAGCTCATTAATTTTGCTGGGTAGAAATTTCTTCTACTGTAAAAGATGGAGTTACACGAACATTTCTTCTCACTCTGATAAAAATCAATGATTCTAACAGCCTAACAGCTAGAGAAGGAAAGTGACCACATAGACTGAAAAAGCAGACAAGGACACATTTCCATCAGCTACCCCCACTTCTAACTATGCCCTTATATATTTCCTTCCAAACCAACAAGGGATATGGACTGTCTGGCAGAGTCACCAGGACAAAGGATTAAAGGGAGAAAAAGGGATCCAGATGTTTCCATTTGGAGTAATTGAATTTTCAGACGCATCTAATTCAGAGGAGCTCTATCCGTGGACAGCCGAGCCAAGGACATGAAGGGGACTCTTCTAATTCAACTGGGTTCTTGTGATACCACTTCCCATTTAGCACTCTATCAATATTACCCCCTCACATGTCTGTGATGACAGAGCAGGAGTCAAGAGGAAGGAAACCCTTAATCAAAAAGCAAATTAAAATCTCCAGGCCCCCAGTGGTTTCACAGTAGTATTTATTGCAGGCCCACTTAGTACAGAGTACTGTTTTAAATGCTATGATGAAAAGGTACAAAAAAGTAAGAATAATGGTACTCCAAAAAGTTCTCAATTTAGTTGAAGAAAACATGAACACTATAAAAAACTTTCCCTTATGGCCTTTTAAAAGCCTCATATAAATAGCAAATGTTTTTATCTGCACATTAAATGTTTCCTTTAATCTTTCAAGGTTAGGCTCACATATAAATTTTATTAATTAAACCAAGAAGAAGGGGCCAAAATTTGCATCCTGCTTGGAAATTTCGATCTTCATCTACCAAGTCTTTTAAACTGTGGGGTAGATTTTTAGCTTAAGAAATAAATAAGAAACTGAAAGCAGCAGCAGACAAGGTAAGCATGCAATTTACCATCCTTTCACTTTGGGAAGGGAAAAGCAGGAACTTTTAAGAAATACAGAAGTAGAGCAAACTGGAAATGTTTCAGGTAAACTAGGAAATATGGGTGCTCTTGCAATAAAGAAAATGCTGCATCTCAGGAGCTGACGTGATGGGAATGGGCTTTACTTTGGGTCAGAATGTTGAGGCAAGAAGTGCAGGAGAACTGCTCACCCTGTCTGGGCGAGCCTTTCCTCAAGCCTGGAAAATTCGAGGTGACTTCTGTCACCTATTTCTTCCCCCCTTACCAATTCGTTGCTTTACATAAGCACTTGTTTTATTATTGAGACCAGGTTTGAGAGGATGGAGTGAATACTTAACTCCCGTTAAGGAGGTGGTTGCTGGCTAGTACAAATAAGCCTTGAGGGCGACTGACAGGATTTAGGTGTGTCACCAGGCATTGTAGAATAAATTGCCAAATAAGTTGTACAGGCACTCAGTTACAAGTTAGACAGAGACAGAGATCATGTTAGGATGGGTAAGGAAAAGATGTGGGATTCAAGCTAGGTCTTCAGGGATACGGGGGAAATTGCAGTTTATAAAGTGAGTGGAATATTGTGTTTATCATTTTTTTCTCCAACCAGCAAATGACAAACTATTAAATACAGCAACCAACAACAATAACAACAGTAACGAAAAATCTGTTAACATATATGGCAAAGTGTTATAAGCTCCACTATATATAATGGGTCTTATGAATCATTAAGAGAAGAACAAACATTTCTGTAGAGAAATGGACTAAAGACATGAAAGAACAAAAGAAATATGAATGGCCAGTATACATTTGAAAATTTATTCATTTATTAGTATGAAAAAGTGAAAAGAAACTTGATAAAATGGTGGGAGTAGGTGGAGGGAATGGTCCTCTTAGGACTGGTGGTAGGAAAGTTTATGTTTGGATAATATTTTTAGAAAGTCAGTTTAGCCATATTAATCAATAAGTATCTTCTAAGCCAAAAAGCTATTTTGATAATGCTACATAAGTGAAACAATAGTACCTTGAAGGGAATTCCATCTTCCACCTTCCTCATCAACAAACAGTCTTCTCTTTTCCTGAAATCAGAAAGTATGATTTCAGAAATATCACTTTTAGAAATCCATCCTAAAGAGAGAATCAGATAATTTCACAAAGATCAGGGACATGCAAGGATGTTTCCATTTATATTAATGTGAAAATTAGAATCAATTAGTAATACATCAATAAGATAATAAATTCGGTACATTTGTAGAATAGAAACTGAGAATGTTGTCACTGAGAAGGTTGTTGTGCGTTGATATTTGATATATTTAAATGAAAAAAGGTTGAAAATAGTATGCTATAGTCATCTCTCACTATCCACAGAAGATTGGTTCCAGGAACCCCTGTGTGTGACCAAAATCTGTAGATGCCCAAGTTCCTTATATAAAATTGTGTAGTGCAATGAATCCAGTTGGTTTTCCACGTCCAGTGGTATTCCATCCTAGGATTCAACCAACCATGGATGGAAATTTTGATACACAGTTGGTTGAATCTGCAGACAGGAAATCGTTGGAAGGCTGACTGTATAATAAGACCCTATTTATATGTAGTACATCCATCTATATATATTAGCTATATTATCTGTATTTATTAGATATAAATACATATATCTATATATATCTTAGATACATATCTAAAGGGCAAATATAGTGGTAGAGTTGGTTAGGTTTGTTTTTTTAATAATTTACGTTATTTTATTTGAATTTTGCTTAGTGAATATGTGTTCAGTTCAGTTCAGTTCAGTCGCTCAGTTGTGTCCGACTCTTTGCGACCCCATGAATCGCAGCACGCCAGGCCTCCCTGTCCATCACCAACTCCCGGAGTTCACTCAGACTCGTGTCCATCGAGTCAGTGATGCCATCCAGCCATCTCATCCTCTGTCGTCCCCTTCTCCTCCTGCCCCCAATCCCTCCCAGCATCAGAGTCTTTTCCAATGAGTCAACTCTTGGCATGAGGTGGCCAAAGTACTGGAGTTTCAGCTTTAGCATCATTCCTTCCAAAGAAATCCCAGAGTTGATCTCCTTCAGAATAGACTGGTTATCTTTATAAACTATACTATTAAAACAAAAGTACTTTGAGAAAAAAAGCAATATCCATAAAAATAGGTATAGAAACATTTATAAGGTTGTTCCTCATAGAGATTCTCAATATAAGTTACTGGTGTTCCTCTAAGCCATATTTGGTGCAAAAAATATGAAAAGGTATATGTCTCTACATGTCTCTTTTGATCCAAGGATATTGTTAAAATAATATCTAAATGTGACGTTTAAGCCATTTCATCCAAATATTGTTTGTCTAACTGACCTTTTGAAAAAATATTGCACTGCAGTGAATTTGGATTTTATTTTATGATAACTCCTTGGAGTGCATCTGGTCTATATAGTTGGTTGCTCATGAAGTCTTGTGTCTTAGCCATTAATTCTAAGGACAGGATTAACATCCTTTTGTTGAAGCTAAGGAACCTGTTAATGTTAGAAGAACATGTCTGCATAGACAATCGTCCCATCTCCTCCCTTAAGTAAAGACTCTTGAGTTTTTCTGCAGAAAAGAACTTTGAATCCTCTTCAGGGTACAGTCAAGATCCTACTGTTTCTTTTATGTGGTATCAAAATAGCTTTGGCTTAGAATTTTGAGGCAGTTATAAAAGTATGGTTATTTTGGCCAAACTACCATAAACTCTCTGTGACATATACATGTAAAATAAATGCCTCTCAATGAGCATGTTAATTTGGTATTTGTCCTCCCTTATATACTGTATGCGAAGGTAGCTAAATGACAGAGTGTTGTATGGTATAGTTATTTACAAAGCAGAAGGAAAATCTTCCCCAAATAATAACTATATTTTAGAATAATCAGTTTGTCTTAGCCCTATTTCTGGTGCTAAATATCTACAAGCAAAAATTATCTCCTAGATGCATTCTTAATTTAAGATAGAAATATGTTGTTTGCATAAAAAAGAAATCTTGTCACAAATGGCAGTAAATTTTAGAAAAATCTCTCTCCCCCTCTCTCACACACACAGGATTCCCAAGCTCTGTCTACTTCAGATCTATAGCATCTCACATGGTGAAGCCTAAGCACATGCATTTTTAAAGCACTGCAGGCAGTTCTGATGGACACCCAGGTTGAGAATATTTCTCCAGTGGGCAAGCCATCTGGCCCACTTAGTGTCCCTGGCAAATAAAATGTGAGCCTTCCATTGCAAGACTTAAAATAGTATTGGGTTTGGAACCAACTAGCTCCTGGAGCAAACTGTCCAAAAGACCTCTAAGGTTGAGGCTAGCCATTTGGGGGTTTTGGTGAAAATTTTCTTCCAGGAAAATTTCTTGCTAGGTTTTAAAAAAAATTATTATAAAAGTAACACATTTACTATAGAAATTGTGAAAATTATAAAAGAGCACAAAGGAGATAATAAAATCACCTGAAATTCTATCAACTAGATATAACCACAACATTGTCCATATCCTTTCAGATTCTTTTTATATATAACCAAAAAAATGTTGTACATGCAATCTGTAACATGCAATATAGCAGAAGCATTTTCTCATGTTAATATTCTTCTATGAAATCATGCTCATTGGCTATAAAATTTTTTTTCTCATAATTATTGCTTTTCTATTTTTGGAAAAATTATTGATTTTCTATTTTGGAAATTTTAGCTTTTCAATTTAAGAGTCATTAAAAAAAGCCTTGAAATGATCCTCCTTGAACATAAATCCTTATGTACATTTTGAGTACTTCCTTAAGAATCCACAAGTTGGCTTAGTGGGTTAAAAAAGAATATTCATGAGGTATTTTATAAATACTTAATGCTTGATTATCCTTAGGAAAAGATATACTAATTTTACATTTTGTCTAAAATTTACAATCCTTGAATCCTTATTAATATTGAATGTATTTATTATTTTTGTCTCATTATACCTTATATTTATTTTTCAGTTAGGAAGGTTGCCTTTTCCTGTTGATGTAAACTCTTTGTTCACATGTGTGGTGTAGACCATATTTTTTCTACTTTATTTACTTAAAAGTTTTCATTGTGGTGATTTTGGGTGTACAAAATTTTGTAACTACTTTTTGAGAACAATTCACAATTCAAATATGTACCTACAAAATAGAGTCAGCCTTGGAAAGATCATCAATATGGCAAGAATGAGGCATCGTCACCCCACATTCCACCACCCCAAGCTCCAAATTCTGTCCTCTCTCCTGCCTAACCACATCTAGTTTAGCAAAAAAGTCATTTAGACCTTGGTATGCACTTAAATCAATGTTTAACATCTCAAGAGGTACTCAGATTTTGAAGCCCTATCTGCAGTTAAGCATCTGTCTTGTTAAAGAAATTTTAGGCATCAAGTGATAGCATAGAAAAGGGAAAAATCAATTCTACAACTATTTACTGAACACCTGCAGTATTCAGTTCAGTTCAGTCGTTCAGTCGTGTCCGACTCTTTGCGACCCCATGAATCGCAGCACGCCAGGCCTCCCTGTCCCTCACCAACTCCCGGAGTTCACTCAGACTCGCGTCCATCGAGTCAGTGATGCCATCCAGCCATCTCATCCTCTGTCATCCCCTTCTCCTCCTGCCCCCAATCCCTCCCAGCATCAGAGTCTTTTCCAATGAGTCAGCTCTTTGCATGAGGTGGCCAAAGTACTGGAGTTTCAGCTTTAGCATCATTCCTTCCAAAGAAATCCCAGGGTTGATCTCCTTCAGAATGGACTGGTTGGATCGCCTTGCAGTCCAAGGGACTCTCAAGAGTCTCCTCCAACACCACAGTTCAAAAGCATCAATTCTTCGGCACTCAGCCTTCTTCACAGTCCAACTCTCACATCCATACATGACCACTGGAAAAACCATAGCCTTGACTAGATGGACCTTTGTTGGCAAAGTAATGTCTCTGCTTTTCTTTTTTTTTTTTTTTGTATTTATTTATTTTTTTACACGAACTCCCAAACATGAACCCCCCTCCCACCTAGGTTGGTCATAACTTTTCTTCCAAGGAGTAAGCGTCTTTTAATTTCATGGCTGCAGTGTAACCATAACCAAATTGACCAAGCAGCAATCACCTACATTTGGGGGCAGCTGTGTGATCGTGCTACACTGCAAATAATATTTTTAAAACATTATTGATAAAAATGTACTTCTTATTTAATTAATAGTAAGAGTATAAAATAAGATGATGTTAATGGAGAGCTGAGACTTGGGGATAAAATGACTGGCTCAGATTCTTCAGTGGGTGTTTAGTGTAACAGATTAAAATGCAGAGTGACCCACTACAAACTCAATGCTTAGCAAAGGAACTGTTATTTTTAAAAAGCTTCTGAACATTAAGAAAAGACATAGGAGCCAAAATAAAATCAAAAGAAATAAGCTAGAGAATTTTCCAAAATCTAACTGATGCTTGCATGTGGTTGAGTATGAGTGTAGCTGCAGATTTAATGGAATTTTTGGTTTTCTTTTATTTTCTATATTTCAGAGACTACATATTCATTTGAAATATTTTATTACAGCATGAGGATTTTATTTCATGTGGTTGAGGGGTTTTTTTTTTTTTCCCAAAATCTCTGTGAAGAAACACCTTTTCATGTAATCAAAAGTATATACACATGTATATATGTATATATATATAACTTATTTTTGAGTTAGCCTCTTTAGTCAGTATAGCTTGGTTTGTACTTGGGTTCTATAGTTAATAGTCCCTGAATGTTCAGTCATTTGCTAAACACAGAATCAGAAGTTACAAATTTGCTTGCCTCCGCCACAGGATGTAATGGATTGTATATATTCATGGCATTTCTTGTCTTCTTCTCCAAACTATTGGCATTCATTTAAAGTCACTTGCATTTGATGGAGGACTCAAAGATATCATCAGGAAGTTGGAAACTGAAATTGATAGAAACTGAAATGGGAATTTGGAGAGAAACAAAAAATAAACAAGATAAATTTAGATACTGTAGAAAACCCATTGTGTCCTAGGAAAATAGTGGAGGAGGAGGGCCCCTGTAATGCTGAGGAGAAATAAGGAGGTGAGGGGCCAAGCACAATATTCACCTTACTACCAGGTGTCTAGAGTATGGCTTCCAAAGAGTATGACTCTGACATAGAAGCACAGAGACTGAGATGGTTTTTGGAGAGGACAGTAACACTTGGATAAGACTCATGTCTGACATATGGCAGGGAAAGGGCATACTCTTAAAATGAACCAGTTCTGACAGCAGCACTGGGCAAGGCACCCTTTGATTAGAAGATATTTAAAAATCCTACCTGAGAGTAGAACAGGTAAAGAATGAAAGGTGAGAGAGAAAGAGAAGGATTATTGTCAGAGATGCTGTTATATTCAGCCTGGAGTAATGAGTGATATGGATAATTATTTTTCTAATGTAGACCTCCCCCCCAAAAAAAGCATAGGGACAAGATTTAACAGATAAAGGACAGTCAAATATTTACCTGTAAACTATTTACTAATCATATTCATTGTTCAGTTTTTTTGTTTGTTTTCATCTCAGTCATCTTTAACATTCCCTTATACAAACACCCTTCACTTCCTTCCCTTCCTTGCCTGGATGTTTGTGTAAACACATGGGCACATCAACTGGAATCACTTAAAATCCATGACCACAAGTGTAGAAGGGGCATTCCATAGCCCCATAATATTCTTCCCCAAGTCAGAACATGTGACTTTGTTTTTCAGCTTTGGTCTTCATTTCCAAGGTTGTTTGGGCTATTCCGGCACTCTTGCATTTGAATGTCAATTTTAGGCTCAGACATCAGTTGGGATTTCGATAGAGATTGCATTAAATCTGCAGATTGCTTTGGGGAGTATTGCCATCTCAACAATAGTAAGTCTTCTGATCCACGAAATGAGTTGTCTTTCCATTTATTTATGCGTTCTTTTACTTCTTTCAATAGTATTTTGGAGTTTTCAGACTGTAAGTTTTGAATTCTATTGTTAAATTTATTCCTAAGTATTTTATTCTTTTTTATATTATTATAAATTGAATTTTTTCTTAATTTTAGTTTTGGATTGTTCACTGCATATAAATAAAAATACATTGCTTTATGTATATTGATTGTATATTGATCATTGATCATATTGTGTATGGATATCAATATTATATATTGATCATCATTGTATATTGATCTTGTATTCTACAAACTTGTTGAATTCATTTATTATTACTAACAGTTTTTTTCAGTGGTTTCCTTCGGATTTTCTACATACAACCTTGTGTCATCTGCAAATAGAGATAGTTTTATTTCCTGCTTTTCAATCTAGATACCCTTTATTCCAGTTTCTTGCCTGATTTCCCTGGCTAGAATCTCTAGTACAATGCTGAATAGAAATGGTTACAGCAGACCTTCCTGTCTTGTTCTGGATCTAAGCTGTTTAAATTTTTTGATGAAGTTCCAGTTCTCTGTCCTTTCAGGTGATTCAACTGCACTTTCATGAAATGCTCATTTGAATCAGATGCAACAATATTCTAGATCCTTACCCTTATAGTTGGGGCTTCCCTGGTGGCTCAGCAGTAAAGGATCCTCCTGCCAATGCAGGAGATGGGGGTTCAGTCTCTGGGTTGGGAAGATGCCCTGGAGAGGGAAAGTACCCTTATAGTTGGCATTGACATTCGGAATCCTTAGAACCAGTGGTCAAATACAGTACTATTAGAGATCAAGACTCAGGCCCCGTTCATAAGAGTGCTGCTGCTGCTGCTAAGTCGCTTCAGTCGTGTCCGACTCTGTGCGGCCCCATAGATGGCAGCCTACCAGGCTCCCCTGTCCCTGGGATTCTCCAGGCAAGAACACTGGAGTGGGTTGCCATTTCCTTCTCCAATGCAGGAAAGTGAAAAGTGAAAGTGAAGTCGCTAGACTCTAGATTATTGTATCCTGNATCCCTCTGGGTCATCCCATGCACCAGCCCCGAGCACCCTGTATCATGCATCAAACCTGGACTGGCAATTCGTTTCACATATGATATTTTACATGTTTCAATGCTATTCTCCCACATCATCCCGCCCTCACCCTCTCCCACAGAGTCCAAAAGACTGTTCTAGACGTCTGTGTCTCTTTTGCTGTCTCGCATACAGGGTTATCGTTACCTTCTTTCTAAATTCCATGGAGAAGGCAATGGCAACCCACTCCAGTATTCTTGCCTGGAAAACCCCATGGGCAGAGGAGCCTGGTGGGCTGCAGTCCATGGGGTCGCGAAGAGTCAGGCACGACTGAGTGACTTCACTTTCACTTTTCACTTTCCTGCATTGGAGAAGGAAATGGCACCCCACTCCAGTGTTCTTGCCTGGAGAATCCCAGGGACGGGGGAGCCTGGTGGGCTGCCGTCTCTGGGGTCACACAGAGTCGGACACGACTGAAGCGACTTAGCAGCAGCAGCAGCATGACAGTTCTATTTCCAGTTTTTTAAGGAATCTCCACACTGTTCTCCACCTTTGAATCTCTATCTTGAAGAACAGGACTTGATGCCTAGAAGTGCTCAATGAATATTTATTGAATGATGGACAAGTGGAAATTTAGAACAGAGCCTGGTATTTTGATAAAAGACCCATCAAAATTATTATGCTTGACTGGAATTTTTGGTATCAAATATTATCTAAATAAATGAGTTATAATCTGGGGGCTCAACACTTCTTTGGGGGCAAAAATCAGTTGCATTATATTTGTTAGGATAGGATATACTCAGAATACACTTTGAAAACACTGTGTGAATTATTTAGTTTGTGCATCACTAAATGATCTACAAGTGCTGAGTGGGAGGACAAAGATGATGAGCCTGGGGGTTAGGATGAGGAGGCTTCAGAGGGCACAGCTTTATAGATCTAGAAGTTTTTCTAGTGTTGTCAGCATCTCCCTCCCTTCCTCTCACCACCTTTTCGTTCTTTTTCTGTGGAAACCCTAACTAATGCAATACCAATTCTGTGTCTGTAGAGTAAGGTAGCCGTACTGGATCTTCCTTTTGCACTTCCAGATCCACTCTCCATTAATGTGTGTGTTCCTCCACCCTGCTGCTGCTGCTAAGTTGCTTCAGTCATGTTCGACCCTGCGCGACCCCATAGACGGCAGCCCACCAGGCTCCCCCGTCCCTGGGATTCTCCAGGCAAGAACACTGGAGTGGGTTGCCATTTCCTTCTCCAATGCGTGAAAGTGAAAAGTGAAAGTGATGTCACTCAGTCGTGTCCAACTCTTCGCGACCCCATGGACTGCAACCTACCCGGCTCCTCCGTCCATGGGATTTTCCAGGCAAGAGTGCTGGAGTGGGGTGCCATTGCCTTCTCCACTTCCTCCACCCTATATGTGCCCAATTGACTCCTTACCCTGTAACTTCCAGTTGGGTGGGGTCAGTGATGAGAGACATGGCAGGAGGTCAGAGTGCACCAGGAGAGTGAGGTTAGGGTGTCTCTTGTCTTGGCTTTCTCCCTGCCAGGCCATGGGTTAGCAGTGTTTGCATTCCTATACCCGCCATCTCTGGTCTCGTCCGTGGCTCTAGCTCTAGTAACGGTGGAGAGCTCACCTCTCACAAAGTTCTTGCCCACTCTGTCCTCTGGCTCTTTTAGGTCTAGGTCGGTTGCTAGCACTTTCCCACCCCACCCCCCTAACCACGTGCTTCATCATCCCTCATAGTCTTCCCTTAATCCTGCCCATGGATCTGTATATCACCCTGGCTTTCCCTGTGTGGGTAATTCACAACCCTTTAAATTCTTTTCACACACGAGGAGACTGAGGCTTAGAGAGATTTGGTAACTCCTTCAGGGCTGCAGTTTAAACCAAGGTCTCTGACTTCAGTGGAAGTCCTCACAGCCTGTACACATCAATTCAATTACTGTTCACATTAATGTGAATCAGTTTCTCCATTTGCAAAATGAGGTCAGTAACAATAACTCCTTATGGGTTTCTAGTTAGTGCTCAATAAATATTAGCTATTGTTATCATTTGCAACAAAAAAAGGACCTTGATGAAGATAGATATTCCCAGTTTACAGGGTCTTGGTAAGAATGAATTGGCTAAAAAGTGTATCGCGCCAGCATAGGACCTGGCACACACCAGCCACTTAATACTACATGCCACTTGCCAGCACTCACATCTACTGCCCTTTTCCTAGGCCACGTTCTCTAGGGATATGATCTTGAATTCTATGTGAGCAAAATCTGAGTTGAGAGGCACTTTATGTATATTGTCTTTGTAAATGTCATAAGGAACTAAGAGGTGACTTATTCCAGTCTTAAAGATGCAGAAACTAAGTGTTAAAGAGTCAGATAACTTACCTAAGCTCACGACTACATCTGCTAGTGGAATCCTTGGAATGTCAAGGATTCCAACCCAGACATATCTAACCCCACGTTTATTTGAGCCAAGAAAGACTTGTTAATAGAGCCAGTATTCAGTTGGTAAGCACTGACAGGTCCCACATTAAATATTGGATAGTTTTCCTTTGGGAGGCAAGTGGCTGCTGCCTCAGGGCTCTTGAGCAGAACAGCCTGGGGGGTGTTGGAGATTTGTAGGAGAAAGTCTGCAGAATATATAGTGAGTTAAGAAAGTCCAAGTCAGGGTTCATGGGGTAGAGGTCCTGGGCTGGTGGAAGGAAGAGGAGGCTAAGGGAATGTCAGTCGTTGGGGAATTTGATACCGAAGACAATTTGGCTCTGTTTCCTTGAAGACCTTTCTGCAGTGTGTCAGGCTCTGTCCCTGCTGTGAGGATCTGCCAAGGCCAGCCCTTGTCCTTTATATATCTCCTTTCTCTTTCTTTCTTTCTTTCAGAATGGACTTGCCCTGGATTAATAAAGATATGCTAGAGAGCTTCCTATCTCTGCCTGGTGTTATGCTTCAATAATACTACTACTCCAAACTTTAATATAAAAAAGTAGAAAGGAATTGAAAAACAATTCACAAAGGAAAAACAAACCTCTGTAATCAAAAGACATAGGGTTAGGGGTGGAATAAAGGGCCAAGATGACACCACGGTGAAATCGTGGCATTTAATCAGGGATTAGGCAGGGTGTGGGTGAGGCAATTCCAGGATGATAAGAACCAACCTGAACCCTCATCAACGTTTTCAAATATTCTGGTGCCCTTTAAAAAGCATTTTCTTCCCCTCTGCCCTTATGTTTTTGTCCTGGCCTAGAGGTGAAAACCAAATAATCAAAAGTGAAATGCTGGCTCTGTTGACTTTTTTCAAAGGGAAAACAGTGCGCAAGTTTCATAAGAAGCCTCTTGCCTGAGAATGGGACCGGCTGGCTACATGACTTACAGGGCCCAGTGTGAAATGGAAACATCAGGCCTCTTGTTCAAAGTGTTAAGAATGTTAAGGTGACAGGTGAGCATGAAACCAAACGTGGGGCCCTTCTGAGCTAAGGGTCCCTGCGTGACTACGCAGGCCACACTCTCAGAAGCTGGTCTTGCTTAGGAGTGAAAGTGTTAGCCGCTCAGTTGTGTCAGACTCTTTGCTACCCTATGGACTGTAGCCTGCCAGTATCCTCTGTCCATGAGATTCTCCAGGCAAGAATACTGGAGGGAGTTGCAATTCCCTTCTCCAGTGGATTTTCCCAATCCAGGTATTGAACCGAGTCTTCTGCATTGCAGGCGGATTCTTTGCTGCCTGAGCCACCGGTCTCTGAAGGTTTATGTTATTCTCATTTTCTGAGTTAATAATACTGCTTCCTCCATTTTCAGAGCGTCAGGGATTTGATGATTTTGTGTGTGTGTTTGTATTTCAATGCTATTTTTAGGCGCTTAAGTTTATTTTCAAAATGGCGCTTTAAAACTTGAGACATTTCTAAAATGCAATTGACAATGTCTTAAATCTAAATCTGAGACAGCAGGCCCATTGCCAGCATTTCAGAGGTCCTACATTTAGAGCTCTCTTGTTCAGCTCAGCTCAGGTGTGAGGGGTCAAAGAGACATGCTTTTGAGACAAGTGCCCAGGTGGCTAAGACCCCAGACTTCCTTGCCCTGATGGTCCTGACCTGCTGCCCGGGGCAGGGACCTTCTTCAGGTACATCTTCCCAAAGGTGGAACTTACTACCAGTTTGGGCACCCCCAGCCTCAATTGGCCAAAGGACAGCAGTTTAGGGATGAGGAGAGGGGCTTCTATTGACAGAACTTGGGCTGGTCTGGGAAGTTCTTGCTTGTTTTGGGAGGCCCTTGCTATGCCAGAGGGAGTTGCAAGGAGGAAGGGTCAGGAATGGGTGTTTCTCCCACATCGCTACATTCCAAGCAGGAATGCTAAGCACTCTGAGGATTCTAAATTATAATTTGGCTTTTTTAGGCTATTATTGAAAAACAAAAAAAAAAGCTGTTATTGAAGGTATATTTGTCATGATAGCATCAAATATATTTAACAGTATGGTAGGTTAACTTGCAGCTTATAAAGCTTTAAATTATGTGGGCTTCCCTGGTTGCTCAGATGTTAAAGAGTCAGTGCAATCAACCCTAACCTTAACCAATGCAGGAGACCCTGGTTCAACCCCTAGGTTGGGAAGAAAACTTGGAGACGGGAATGGCTGCCCACTGCAGTATTCTTGCCTGGAAAATTGACAGAGGAGACTGGCGGGCTACAGTCCATGGGGTTGCAGAGTCAGACACCACTGAACGACTCACTCATACTTCACTTTCTTGTGGGCTTCGATTTCTGTTCTTGTAGTGCATTCTGCAAATATTAGGGGCAGACGTGGATGGCAGGCAGCAAAGACAATGTATATTCCTATAATGAAAGTGAACACTAGTTTCCTCATAAACAGTTTTATAATCCAGTTACTCTACCTTTTCATATGTGTGTGTGTAATATTTATACATTTTGACAAAGACAGTTTCTATTTTGATTAGTGCAATATAGGAGTTTTAAAGGATGTAATTATTAATTATACATTTACCACATCCAGTTTCATGTACATTTGTCCTCCAAGGGCTTCTCATTTTAGCAAGAACATAATTTTTATCACCACACTAGACTCTACTAAAATTTGTATCTCTGTATCACAGAAGATATAATTTTATCTTTAATGTTGAACTTCTTATGTGAGCCTTACGTAGCATTCACAATAATGTCAGATATTTCTCATTGACAGAATGAATATTCAAAAGATGTATTTTGATTTAATGAATTGAATGAAGAAAAACCATTATTGGTATTAACTGATTTTCTCTGGCAAGAATACACAGAAGACCTGGACAAAAAATATCTTTAAGACCCAGATAATCACGATGGTGTGATCATTCACCTAAAGCCGGACATCCTGGAATACAAAGTCAAGTGGGCCTTAGGAAGTGTCACTACAACAAAGCTAGTGGGGGTGATGGAATTCCAGTTGACTTATTTCAAATCCTAAAAGATGATGCTGTGAAAGTGCTGCACTCAATATCCCAGCAAATTTGGAAAACGCAGCAGTGGCCACAGGACTGGAAAAGGTCAGTTTTCATTCCAATCCCAAAGCAGGCAATGCCAAAGAATGCTCAAACTACTGCACAATTGCACTCATCTCACACGCTAGTAAAGTAATGCTCAAAATTCTCCAAGCCAGGCTTCAGCAATACATGAACCGTGAAATTCCAGATGTTCAAGCTGGATTTAGAAAAGGCAGAGGAACCAGAGATCCAATTGCCAACATCTGTTGGATCATCGAAAAAGCAAGAGAGTTCCAGAAAAACATCTACTTCTGCTTTAATGACTATGCCAAAGCCTTTTACCTGACCTTGGTGCTGAGAAAGATTGAAGGCAGGAGGAGAAGGGGATGAAAGAGGATGAGATGGTTGGATGGGATCACCGACTCAATGGACATGAGTTTGAGTAAATTCCAGGAATTGGTGATGGACAGGGAGGCCTGGCCCCGGTCCATGGGGTTGCAAACTCAGACATGACTGAGGGACTGAACTGAATTGAAAGCCTTTGACTGTGTGGATCACAACAAACTGAGGAAAATTCCTCAAGAGATGGAAATACCAGATCACCTGACCTGCCTCTTGAGAAATCTGTATGCAGGTCAGGAAGCAACAGTTAGAAATGGACATGGAACAACAGACTGGTTCCAAATTGGGAAAGGAGTACATCAAGGNTTGGTGATGGACAGGGAGGCCTGGCCCCGGTCCATGGGGTTGCAAACTCAGACATGACTGAGGGACTGAACTGAATTGAAAGCCTTTGACTGTGTGGATCACAACAAACTGAGGAAAATTCCTCAAGAGATGGAAATACCAGATCACCTGACCTGCCTCTTGAGAAATCTGTATGCAGGTCAGGAAGCAACAGTTAGAAATGGACATGGAACAACAGACTGGTTCCAAATTGGGAAAGGAGTACATCAAGGCTGTATATTGTCACCCTGCTTATTTAACTTATATGCAGAGTACGTCATGAGAAACGCTGGGCTGGATAAAGCACAAGCTGGAATCAAGATTGCTGGGAGAAATACCAATAACCTCAGATATGCAGATGACACCACCCTGATGGCAGAGAGTGAAGAAGAACGAAAGAGCCTCTTGATGAAAGTGAAAGAGGAAAGTGAAAAAGTTGGCTTAAAGCTCAACATTCAGAAAATGAAGATCATGGCATCCGGTCCCATCACTTATGGGAAATAGATGGGGAAGCAATGGAAGCAATGAGAGACTTTATATTTTGGGGGGCTCCAAAATCACTGAAGATGGTGACTGCAGCCATGAAATTAAAAGATGCTTTCTCCTTGGAAGAAAAGTTATGACCAACCTAGACAGCATATTAAAAAGCAGAGGCAGATTCATGTTGAGGTTTGACAGAAAACAGCAAAATTCTGTAAAGCAATTATCCTTCAATAAAAAATAAATTAATTAAAAAAAATCAGACACATTACTTTGCCAAGAAAGGTCCATCTAGTCAAAGCTATGGTTTTTCCAGTAGTGATGTGTAGATGTGAGAGTTGGACTATAAAGAAAGCTGTGCGCCAAAGAATTGATTCTTTTGAACTGTGGTGTTGGAGAAGACTCTTGAGAGTCCCTTGGACTGCAAGGAGATCTAACCAATCCATCCGAAAGGAAATCAATCCAGAATATTCATTGGAAGGACTGATGCTGAAGTTGAAAGTCCAATACTTTGGCTACCTGATGCAAAGAACTGACTCATTGGATAAGACCCTGATGCTGGGAAAGGTTGAAGTCGGGAGAAGGGGACAACAGAGGATAAGATGGTTGTATGGTCTCACTGAATTAATGGAGATAAATTTGAGTAAAATCCGGGAGTTGGTGATGGACAGGAGGGCCTGGTGTGCTGCAGTCTGTGGGTCAGACATGACCGAGTGACTGAACTGAACTGAACTGAGGACACCGAAATAAAACTGGCCTCGTTCAACTGTTTGTGCAGTTCTTCTGATAATGGAGTTATCACTTCACTTTTCATGTGTCCAGAAGGAAACTTGGAATCCAAAGTGAATGAAGTTAATGAAGAAGAACAATCATTGGAGGTAAGTGAAAAGTCACACTTCACTGAGAGATCTGTAAACACTCTTTTTGTAAGCACATATGTTCAACAGCCATTTTTTGAGATAGTGTTAAATAAACTTCTAACTTTGGGACGAGATGCTTGTGCTTCTTCCAAAGAGTTGTGTTCTGGTTTTCATGTGGTCAGTGGTGTCACTTAACGGTCATGATAGATGGTAAACTGTGTTGTTAAATATTCCTTATAACTTTCATACTCATAGTCAACTTTCTTGTGAAATCGAATTCAGAGCTAAACTTTTTGCTGAACATGTGCTTTTGGCTTTTTTGAGTTCTCTGCTGCTGAGAAAGTTTATTCCAAAATAAAACAGCATTACTGAATAAAAATAGCTACTGCTATATGTGTATACATCTTATGGATGTGGAAGTGTTGGTCACTCACTCATGTTAAATTCTTTGTGACCCCATGTACTGTAGCCTGCCAGGCTCCTCTGTCCATGGAATTCTCTAGGCGAGAATACTGGAGTGGGTTGCCATTCCTNTTACTGAATAAAAATAGCTACTGCTATATGTGTATACATCTTATGGATGTGGAAGTGTTGGTCACTCACTCATGTTAAATTCTTTGTGACCCCATGTACTGTAGCCTGCCAGGCTCCTCTGTCCATGGAATTCTCTAGGCGAGAATACTGGAGTGGGTTGCCATTCCTTTCTACAGGTTATCTTCCCAATCCAGGCATTGAACTCAGGTCTCCTGCATAGCAGGCGGACTTTTTATCATCTGAGTCACCAGGAACCCTGTATACATCACATAGTGAATCACAACACTGTGTAATGACAGTCTTCAGGCTGCTCTCTGTAAGCTCTATGATCAGACAGCGAGGCCTCTAGTTTCCGTTTATGTTTCTCACCTCGCCAATAACGTCTCACATTTCTACAGACCTCACCAACTGATGGCTCAGTGGCTACACGCATTTGGAAAGCTGTGGGTGTGGCCAGACCACAATTGGCCCAACGATGGAGGCGGGGATATTGAGCCCAGGGTTCTCAATCACCTCTGCAACTGCAAGAAATTAGCTTCCTGAGCTCTCTCTTGCCTGAGGGCACCGTGTTTACCAGCAGGTGCTGAGTGTGCGGTTTTCAAAAAGGGAGGAACTTGTTACACAGGGTCTGGAAAAAAAGAGAAAAGAGAAATGGGTTATTGCTGGACATCTTTTAGAGTTGATCACATGTTAAAGTAAAATATCTGTTTATCCTGCATACATCTCCCACAGTGCTAGCTAAGACCATGGCAGAAGCAGCAATACAAAGTAGCAGTCTACCAATGCAGCTATTAACGCTTCCTTATTAAAAAGTTAAAAATCTGAGGGAAATGTTAGGGCAGTTGGTACACTGGAACAACAGGTACAGCATGCTCCTGTTCATGTGCTTAATTAAAAACCTAGAAAAAATCAGTTTAAACCCGGGACCAAAGCAGCAAGCTAAGAGTAACATTAGTGACTAGAATTTCCATTTCTGCAAAGTCTGCAAAATTTGGCAGTGACTTCTATTGAATGAGCATCCGATTAGGACATCAAAAGTATCAAATATCAGCATTTCACTGTATAGCTTGGTATGTCAAACAGAGGCAAAAGCTGTAGTAGGCATTCTAGGAACAATAGAATGTGATGGACAGTGTTATATGAAGTGAATGTAAAGTGTTATTGTTCCACTTACAGGAAAGCAAAGCAGTTTCCATTGCTTTGCCCCTTTAGGAATGCTGTTTATAATTCTGCTGCCTGGTATTCTAGTGTGTCTGAGTTTTCTACAGGTGTGGTTTCCTAGGTTTGAATTAATGGCAATACACGAGCCCAGGATGCCAGCTTGATGCCTGTGACTGTGTGACCGTCAGTCTGTTTCCTTTGCCATTAAAAGCAATTTAAAAGCTGCCTGATTGACTAGGCTGTCGTGGTTGCTTAGTTATTAGGACAGAACTGAGCAAGCCAGGGGACAAAAGACCTAGCCCACGCTCTGCAGTCAGTATTTCAGTCAAGGAGCCATGGTTGGAGGTGTTACTGAAGGCCACCGACTTCCTTGGGTCTGTGTTCCTGTAACAGTAGTGATCTCAGAGGAGCTTTCATGGCTGTGTGTTTATGACTCATATAAACATATAGATATTGAATGGAAATCTAAGTAAACAAAAAGTAATGCCAGTAGTTTCTCGAAAGTCATCATAAAATGACCTTACAGCATTCAAAGTGTCAATAAACAACTGCCCCATAGAGCACCAGAATCACAAGCTCTTGCAACGAGGTTTACAGTGAAAGAAAGAGAAACCAGTTTTTTCAGAATCACTGGGCAAAAACCTGTCTATCACATTCTGTTGTTCCTAGAATGCCTACTACAGCTTTTGCCTCTGTTTGACATATCAAGCTATACAGTGAAGTGCTGATATTTGATACTTTTGATGTCCTAATCAGATGCTCATTCAATAGAAGTCACTGCCAAATTTGCAGACTTTGCAGAAATGGAAATTCTAGTCACTAATGTTACTCTTAGCTTGCTGCTTTGGGTCCAGGGTTTAAATTGATTTTTTTTTCTAGGTTTTTAAATAAGTGCATGAACAGGAACATAATGGAACAATGGTTAACATGAGGATCAGTCTGAAGTTCTCTTAGCATTCACTACATCTCACTTCAGATCTTTGTAATTTTAATTTTTATCTTCAGCACTAAGGAGGGTGGATGTTATTGTACATGTTTAATCTCTCCCCAGATTGTCATAGAGGGACCAGATGTATTTTCTCAAAGGACATAGATACTTATTTTAGACAAGAGGAAAATTTTCTAGTTAGTCCCTAAGGGATAGGGTGGCACTGTGTGTTCTGGAATGTTGCTTAAATTGTGACAGGGTAAAATAACTTCTGTTGCTATACAAATAACACTGGAAGAAAACAAAAATCACATTCAGTTCAGTTTAGTCTCTCATTTTAATTTTAATTTTTATCTTCAGCACTAAGGAGGGTGGATGTTATTGTACATGTTTAATCTCTCCCCAGATTGTCATAGAGGGACCAGATGTATTTTCTCAAAGGACATAGATACTTATTTTAGACAAGAGGAAAATTTTCTAGTTAGTCCCTAAGGGATAGGGTGGCACTGTGTGTTCTGGAATGTTGCTTAAATTGTGACAGGGTAAAATAACTTCTGTTGCTATACAAATAACACTGGAAGAAAACAAAAATCACATTCAGTTCAGTTTAGTCTCTCATTCGGGTCTGACTCTTTGCAACCCCCATGGACTGCAGTATGCCAGGCTTCCCTGTCCATCACCAGCTCCTAGAGCTTGCTCAAACTCATGTCCATCGAGTCCGTTGAGTGATGCCATCCAACCATCTCATCCTCTGCCATCCCCTTCTCCTCCTGCCTTCTATCTTTCCCAGCATCAGGGTCTTTTCCAATGAGTCAGTTCTTTGCAGCAGGTGGCCAAAGTATTGGAATTTCAGCTTCAGCATCAGTCCTTCCAATGAATATTCAGGACTGATTTCCTTTGGATGGACTGGTTGGATCTCCTTGCTGTCCAAGGGACTCTCAAGAGTCTTCTCCAACACCACAGTTCAAAAGCATCAATTCTTGGTGCTCAGCTTTTTGGTCCAACTCTCAGGCTTTATCACAGAGTGTTCCATGGAACATGAGTCATATGCATGCTCCATGCAAAGAAGGTTCTGTAGCCAAGACCCACCTCACTTTGTTCTTGGAAGTTCCCAAGATACATTAACATTATAAAGAGCTTGATTGGTCTTGAGATGAAGAAACCATTCTTGGAGTTTTTGAAAGCTTTCTAGAGTTTATCATGAAGGCCTCATCCTGTGTTACTTCCTGTGGAAACACTGTAGTGGTATAATATCATTTCTTTAAATCTGTTTTCTTACATTCATTGGGCTAATGACTAACTTTCTACAGTCCCAAGACATTATTTCCTATTTATTTTATCTAAGCTAAGTCTGGGCTTCTCCGGTGGCTCAGATGGTCAAGAATCCACCTGCAATGCAGAAGACCTGTGTTTGATCCCGGGCTTGGGGAGATCCCCTGAAGGAGGGCATGGCAATCCACTCTAGTATTTTTGCCATGGAGAATCCCCATGACAGAGAAGCCTGGTGAGCTACAGTCCATGGAGTCACAAAGTTGGACTTGACTGAGCGGCTAAGCACACAAGCTAAATCTAGATATATTTTCTTTTCATTGTTCTTTGCCAATAGATGACAATAACCCTTCCAAACGCCCTTCGTGTTAGGTGATCTTATAAAACCAATTCTCTTTCCAGAGCTCATGAGCTTCTGTTATCCAGTGTCATTTCTTACCTTTCTTTTCTTCTTGGTTTTCGAAACTTTCTTATCTTCTGTCCCACAGTAGAACCATTGAAATCTAGCTCAGTTTGAAATGTAGTCAATTTCTGTTTCTCTCATTCCCATTTCTCTTCTCCGCAGACGTCACTTGGCTCTCAGACATGATCAGTACAATAAACAGTGATCTGTTTGATTTATGTCTGTCACTTTGATAAAATGAAAACATTTCAAGTTATGGATGTCTTCTTTTGACAGACCAGTATTGACCTTATTCACATCCTCCCCCTCCCCCGAATATAGATTTACTACCTTTTTTTTTCCCCCTGCAGTGCAAGTCTCAATACCTACTGAAAGTGTAGAATCCAGGCCAGCAGTCTCAGTGGGGGATCTTTCTGCCCTCTTGGAGGAGGGAAAATCTGGATTCATTCAGTTTCCTTGAGAAAATGTGTGAGCCTTTGACATGCTGGGCCTTGGGGTACAGTGACAGGGAGAATCGCACAGGCAGGCTCCCGCTTTCAGGAAACATAGATGCGGGTGTTGTCAGTGACTTTTGTGGTAGCATGTAATATCCTTTTTTTTTTTTATTAAAGAGTGTCTTGATCTGGTTCTGAGGCTCTGGCTGGAGGCTGGTCGTTCCTCTTTTTGAGCAGCTGATTGAGACCACATCCCCAGTGACTTCTCTATGGAACTGATATGGTCCTGGTGTCTGTGCAGCAGCCTTGATTGCCCCAGAGCCAGATACCAGACCACTGAAAACAGCCCCTCAATCCCGGAACCTGTGAAATTATGCAAAGCAGCCAGTTCACAGGGAGCCTGCTAGAGCTCGTTAACCCCTCACCCTGCTTGCCATTTATCAGCTGCTCCACCACCGCCCCCCCCTCCTCCAAGCCCAGGTGTGACTCTCAGCACGGCTCTGCCTGGCGGCTTCTCAACTTTGGCAAAAATAACAAAAAGTTCTGCCTTTCCTCCGTGCCAGTGCCAGTGGCTTGCATCCTGCTGCCCAAGAACTTCTAAATCTGGTAAAACAGACCTGCAACCAAAATTTTGGTTTTTCTTTCTTATTGTTAGGAAAATTTCAAAGGTCTTGAAATAGTGCTAATTGGTGGTGAAAAGGTGATAGGATCAGGGTTTTAAGAGAAGGAAGGAATTTATAAAAATGACCTTAAGTTACTTAAGCCAACAAGAACTTTACAAGGTTAATATACCCCATATATTCATGTTTTTTTGTTGTTGTTATTGAGTTGCTATGTCCAACTCTTGGCGACTCCATGGACACCAGCATACCAGGTTCCTCTGTCCTCCACTATCTCCTGGAGTTTGCTCAAAGTCATGTCCATTGAGTCAGTTTGTTTCAGTTCAGTTCAGTTGCTTAGTCGTGTCCAACTCTTTGCAACCCCATAGACTGCAACATGCGAGGCCTCCTTGTCCATCACCAACTCCTGGAGTTTGCTCAAACTCATGTCCATTGAGTCAGTGATGCCATCCAACCATCTCATCCTCTGTCATCCCCTTCTCCTCCTGCCCTCAATCTTTCCCAGCATCAGCATCTTTTCCAATGAGTCAGTTCTTTGCATCAAGTGGCTAAAGTATTGGACTTTCAGTGTCAACATTAGTCTTTCAAATGAACACTCAGGACTGATCTCCTTTAGGATGGACTGGTTGGATCTCCTTGCAGTCCAAGGGACTCTCAAGAGTCTTCTCCAACACCACAGTTCAAAAGCATCAATTCTTCGGTGCTCAGCTTTCTTTATTGTCCAGCTCTCACATCCGTACATGACCACTGGACAAACCATAGCCTTGACTAGATGGACCTTTGTTGGCAACGTAATATCTCTGCTTTCTAATATGCTTCCAAGCATAATTTTCTTCCAAGGAGTAAGTGTCTTTTAATTTCATGGCTGCAGTCACCATCTGCAGTGATTTTGGAGCCTCAAAACATAAAGTCAGCCACTGTTTCCACTGTTTCCCCATCTATTTCCCATGAAGTGATGGGACCAGATGCAATGATCTTAGCTTTCTGAATGTTGAGCTTTAAGCCAACTTTTTCACTCTCCTCTTTCACTTTCATCAAGAGGCTCTTTAGTTCTTCTTCGCTTTCTGCCACAAGGGTGGTGTCATCTGCATATCCGAGGTTATTGATATTTCTCCTGGCAATCTTGATTCCAGCTTATGCTTCCTCCAGCCCAGCGTTTCTCATGATGTACTCTGCATATAAGTTAAATAAGCAGGGAGACAATATACAGCCTTGACATACTCCTTTCCCAATTTGGAACCAGTCTGTTGTTCCATGTCCAATTCTAACTGTTGCTTCCTGAGCTGCATATAGGTTTCTCAAGAGGCAGATCAGGTGATCTGGTATTCCCATCTCTTTCAGAATTTTCCACAGTTTATTGTGATCCACACAGTCAAAGCCTTTGGCATAATCAATCAAGCAGAAATAGATGTTTTTCTGGAACTCTCTCACTTTTTCTCATGATCCAGCAGATGTTGGCAATTTGATCTCTGGTTCCTCTGACTTTTCTAAAACCAGCTTGAACATCTGGAAGTTCATGGTTCACATACTGTTGAAACCTGGCTTGGAGAATTTTGAGCATTACTAGCATGTGAGATGAGTGCAATTGTGTGGTAGTTTGAGCATTCTTTGGCACTGCCTTTCTTTGGGATTGGAATGAAAACTGACCTTTTCCAGTTCTGTGGCCACGGCTGAATTTTCCAAATTTTGCTGACATATTGTGTACAGCACTTTCACAGCATCATCCTTAGGATCTGAAATAGCTCAGCTGGAATTCCATCACCTCCACTAGCTTTGTTCGTAGTGATGCTTCCTAAGGCCCGCCTGACTTCACATTCCCGTTTGTTAATTGTGTGCTTATTGAGCATTTGCTGTAGCCCTGGTAGTATAATGATCGAGGAGTTGTGCAAGAACAGAAAATGTTACCCTTTTCTTCAGAAACCTACAGGTTAATTAAGAAGACATGACAAGCACCTAAAGTGATTAGAGAGGCCAAATCAAGTATGTGAAGTGAAGTGCAAGTTGCTCAGTCATGTCCAGCTCTTTGTGCAGTCCCGCATCTCCTGCATTGGCAGGCGAGTTCTTTACCAGCTGAGCAACCAGGGGAACCCTGCAATTTTCAGTGATAGCTAGCTTTAAAATAATCTTTAACTTTCCCAGTAATTTGGCTGGAGAAATGTTTGCATTATTGCTTTTTTTCCTCCATTCATTCTTCCCTGCTCTGAAACCCTCTCTCTGAGGTACACAGGGCCTGGCTGTTTCTCACTTTGCTTTGCAAGCCTCAGCCAGTTTGGAGTCATGTGGATTTTGAGCTGAAGCAGGCAACAAGGTTCTCTCCAGGGATGGATTTTGGAGGGTCGTGTTGGCAAGTTCAGATCAGCTGAAACTATTTCTCTTAGCTTGGATGTGTTTCAGAAAGGAAAATGGTTTCAGCCCAAATCCATTTGCCATACCAACCTTCCTGGTTGGGGAATTGAATGCTTAGCTAGTTTATTTTTGATGGGCAGGCTTCTGTGTATTTTCGATGATTGCTGACTGACTTAGAAGCCGAGTTTCTCCAGAAGGCATTTGGTGGTGTTCCATGATCTTCAAGGGAACTCACACTTTTTGTGGAGGAGAAGGAAGCTGTGGTTGGTCAAAGCTCTGCCATTTCTCTAGACTCACTGCACTGACTTTTGATGATTCTTCCAGCCAACTTTTTTTTTTTTTTTTAATTTATCTATTGTTGGCTGTGCTGGGTCTTCATTGCTGCATGGGCCTGCTCTAGTTGCAGTGGGGGGGGGGGGCTACGCTTCAGTTGTGGTGTGTGGTCTTCTCATGTGGCACTGCCAGGCTTTAGAGCACAGACTTAGTTGCTCTGCAGCACGTGGGATCTTCGCAGACCATGTCTCCTGCATTGGCCGGTGGATCCTTTACCACTGAGCCACCAGGGAAGCCCTGCACCAGTACTTTCTTACTGAACATCTGCTCTGTGCAAAGGGCACAGCTTTGGGGATGCCAAGCAAGTCAATAGAGGGCTGAGGCGTGGGCTCTAAACAAGGCAGAGCATGGGTCTGGCCATAAAAGAGATGTTAAGTGTTGTATGCATGGAGTGAAAGAGTCACTTCAAACTGGGTGGATCAGGGAGAGGTTTACCGAGTGTGACCCTTGAGCTGGGACTCGAAGAACAGCTCTGACTTGGCAGCTAGAGAAGGAGTCACCAAACTGAAGCCTACCGGCCAAATCTGTCCTCTCCTCCTGTTTTAATAAATGAAGTTGTACTGGAGCTCAGCCAGGGTCGCTTACTGATGTGTCATCTATGGCTGCCTTCACACAACAAGAGCAGAGTTTAGTGACTGGGGCAGAGGCTGCAGAGCCCTTCAAGCCACAGAAAGGTGCCATCCAGCTTTTTACAGAAGAGGTAGGTGACCCCTGGCTTAAAGGCAGTTGCTTGAGGGACTTGATGTATGGCCTTACTGTTTGGACTTGATGTAAACCAAAATATATGACTTCATTTGGCAGGCATTCTGGAAACAGAATGTTTCTGAGCCTGGGGAGTATTTGGGTGTTGATGGTGACACTGAACTTCAGGACAGAGAGCGTAGCTGATGAGCTGCAGAAGAAGGACACTGATGGTGGGAAAAGAAATTCAGAAGTTCATGTTGCCACATAAGTGAAAAAAAGTGAATGTGGATTAGGAGGGTATCCGTGATGAAAGCGAGAGGACACACACACGAAAAAAAAAAACATTGTGAGTAAAGCTCTAGAAAGATGAGCCAAAGGAAAGACAGAGTTGAGGATGACTCTCGGGTCTTGGGGGGCTTCCTTGGTGGTGCTAACAGTAATGAACCCGCCTGCCAGTGCAGGAGATATTAGAGACACAGGCTCAGTCCCTGGGTTGGGAAGATCCCCTGGAAGAGGGCATGGCAACCCACTCCAGTATTCTTGCCTGGAGAATCCCATGGACAGAGGAGCCTGGCGGGCTGCAGTCCACAGGGTTGCAGAGTTGGACACAACTGAAATGACTTAGCACACACGCACGTATTGAACCAGATGAGTGGGGATGTCAATGATTCCTTCTCTGAAAATACATCCTCCTAAACAAGACATATTTTCCTTTCTTCCACCCTACTCTGTTTAGGTGGAAGGAAAAAGCTGGAGTGGCGCCATCACTCTGGGGCAGCTGGTGTTGGGAGGTGAGGTGGTCAGAAGCTACTGTTACAGAGGGAGTGAGACTCAAAGCCTCACCTGTGGAATAGTATCTGTTCCCAGACAGGAAATCAACATATGTCGCCACTGAGGGAAGAAAACCACTCCATGAGTTGGAGGAGTGTCGTTATATTTTAGGTCATCTTACAGGACTACCAGATAAAATGTACATTGCCTGGTTAAATTTGAATTTCAGATCAAAAAAGAATTTTTTTTGTATAAGTATTTTCCAAATATTACATGGGACCTATTTGTACTAAAAATTATTTGTTCTTTATTTAAAATTCAATTTTAATTAGGTATCAATTTCAGATCAACAATGAATAACTTTGTAATATATGTCCCCAATAGGGGATGTATTTATTAAAAAGTTATCTCCTGGTTATCTAAAATCCAAATATCATTGACCTTTTTTCCCTCTAAATCTCACAACCCTACGTGTTTGGCAAACAGCTGAAATTTTCACTTTGGGAGAGACCGAGCAAGAATCGGGACACCTGTATATGCTTTTCCTCGGAGCAGTTGACTCCTTCAGCCCTTCTGGAGCCCATAGTGGGCAGAAGAGAGCTCAGTGAATGTCAGGCCAGGTTGTGGGATGCTAATAGAGAGGGCAGACAAAAGATGGGCCAAGGGGTGTATGTGGGGATGGGGGAGAAATTTCCAGTGGGGATGGATTATGCAACCAGCTGGGGAACTTGGTAAGGGAGTGTGTGGCCTATAGAGGGTCTGGATGAGAGAGAGGGAGTGAGTTCACAACAGGGACAGATTCCTTTGAGGAGCCTCCTTTCAAAGACCCAATTTTGGAAGGAATTTTCTTGAGATAGTACAAAGCAAAAACTGTACTAGATAAAAGTCCCAGCTTCTCACAGTCTCTCCAATGTGGAGATCTGCCTACTTCCGACCTCTGAACCTTTGATCCACTGGCTCAGTGACTGGAGGGCTGCATTTATCCCAGCTGTCTTATAGAGCTGTATGATTGTTAATTTTATGCATCAGTCTGACTAGGCTGTGGGGCCCAGTTGTTTGGTCAAGCATCCATCCACATGTTGCTATGGAGGGATTTTTTTTTAGAGGTGATTATTGGGACGATCCCTTGGAGGAGGGAATGACAACCCACTCCAGTATTTTTGCCTGGAGAATCCCATGGACAGAGGAACCTTGTGGGCTACAGTCCAAAGGGTCACAAAGAGTCGGGCATGACTGAAGTGACTTAGCATGCAGCACACATTTAAGTCAGTAGACAGTAAATTAGATCACCCTCCATAATGTTGGTGAACCTCATCCAGTCAGTTGAAAGCCTTAGGATAAAAGGCTGAGGTCACCAGAAGAGGAAGCAATTCTGCCTCCTGATTGCCTTTGACAGAGGTTCATGACATTATACAGGAGACAGGGATCAAGACCATCCCCAAGAAAAAGAAATACAGGAAAACAGTAGAATGGGAAAGACTAGAGATCTCTTCAAGAAAATCAGAGATACCAAGGGAACATTTTACGCAAAGATGGGCTCAATAAAGGACAGAAATGGTATGGACCTAACAGAAGCAGAAGATATTAAGAAGAGGTGACTGCTGCTAAGTCACTTCAGTCGTGTCTGACTCTGTGCAACCCCATAGACGGCAGCCTACCAGGCTCCCCCGTCCCTGGGATTCTCCAGGCAAGAACACTGGAGTGGGTTGCCATTTCTTTCTCCAATGCATGAAAGTGAAAAGTGAAAGTGAAATCGCTCAGTCGTGTCCGACTCTTTGTGACTCCATGGACTGCAGCCCACCAGGCTCCTCTGCCCATGGGATTTTCCAGGCAAGAGTACTGGAGTGCGGTGCCATTGCCTTCTCCGAGAAGAGGTGGCAAGAATACACAGAAGAACTGCACAAAAAAGATCTTCATGACCCAGATAATCACAATGGTGTGATCACTCACCTAGAGCCAGACATCCTGGAATGCAAAGTCAAGTGGGCCTTAGGAAGCATCACTACAAACAAAGCTAGTGGAGGTGATGGAATTCCCGTTGAGCTATTTCAAATCCTGAAAGATGCTGCTGCACTAAATATCCCAGCAAATTTGGAAAACTCAGCAGTAGCCACAGGACTGGAAAAGGTCAGTTTTCATTCCAATCCCAAAGAAAGGCAATGCCAAAGAATGCTCTAACTACTGCACAATTGCACTCATCTCACATGCTAGTAAAGTAATGCTCAAAATTCTCCAAGCCAGACTTCAACAGTATATGAACCATGAACTTCCAGATGTTCAAGCTGGTTTTAGAAAAGGCAGAGGAACCAGAGATCAAATTGCCAACATCTGCTGGATCATGAGAAAAAGCAAGAGAGTTCCAGAAAAACATCTATTTCTGCTTGATTGACTAAGCCAATACCTTTGACTGTGTGGATCACAATAAACTGTGGAAAATTCTGAAAGAGATGGGAATACCAGACCACTTGACCTGCCTCTTGAGAAACCTGTATGCAGGTCAGGAAGCAACAGTTAGAACTGGACATGGAACAACAGACTGGTTCCAAATTGGGAAAGGAGTATGTCAAGGCTGTATATTGTCACCCTGCTTATTTAACTTATATGCAGAGTACATCATGAGAAACACTGGGCTAGATGAAGCACAAGCTGGAATCAAGATTGCTGGGAGAAATATCAATAACCTCAGATTTGCAGATGACACCACCCTTATGGCAGAAAATGAAGAGGAACTAAAAAGCCTCTTGATGAAAGTGAAAGTGGAGAATGAAAAAGTTGGCTTAAAGTGCAACATTCAGAAAGCTAAGATCATTGCATCTGGTCCAATCACTTCATGGCAAATAAATGGGAAAACGGTGTCAGAGTTTATTTTTTGGGTCTCCAAAATCACTGCAGATGGTGACTTCAGCCATGAAATTAAAAGACGCTTACTCCTTGGAAGAAAAGTTATTCACTGGAAGGACTGATGTTGAAGCTGAAACTCCAATACTTTGGCCACCTGATGAGAAGAGCCGACTCATTTGAAAAGACCCTGATGCTGGGAAAGATTGCAGGCGAGAAGAGAAGGGGATGACAGAGGATGAGATGGTTGGATGGCATCACTGACTTGATGGACATGAGTTTGAGTAAACTCTGGGAGTTTTTGATGGACAGAGAGGCTTGGTGTGCTGCAGTCTATGGGGTCCCAAAGAGTCGGACATGACTGAGCGACTAAACTGAACTGATTGCGTTTGAACTCAAGACTGTAGCTTTGACCCCTGCCAGAATTTCCAGTCTGACAGCCTGCCCTGAAGACTTTGGACTTGTCAGCCCTCACAATTGCATTAGCCAATTCCTTAAAATAAAAGAAATTTCTTTCTCTATATCTCTCTTTGTCACATAAATATGTGTGTACACCCCTCTCCCGCCACTACACATACACATTCTGTTGGCTTTGTCTGTCTGGAGGACCCTAGTATAGGCAGGCCAGCGATTCGGAGTAGCACTGACCCCCCCATCATCTTCTTCAGATTCTCACTGGGAGCTGGATCTTGTGAGGCCACTGCTGGTTTCTCCCAACACCAGATTCTTCTCCTTAACCTCAAGCCAGAGCAAGAGTAAAACTAGATTTCCTGCTTGCCCACACAGGCCATCAAGATACGTTCTTCAATGACAGGAAGGCAGGACCTGCTTCACCTGGGTTACACATCTGAAAGCCATCATGCACAGGAGAAAGGTTATTCCCTATTGCTGGATGGATGCAGCCTTTGCCTTGAAATCTGGGGAGTGAGACGTGCCCTTTGACCTCAGGCATACCTGCAACACAGAGTGTGCTGTAGACTGTGCTGTTAAAATTGTGTAGGAAGACTGCTTTTCCATATTTCCTTCCCTTCTTTATCCTGTCTCCTCACTGAAGAGAGGATGCAAACAAAGACGTGTAGGTTTATATTAAACATCTTTGGTGGATGGCGTGTCTGTCTGCTCTCCTCTCAGCTCCCTAGCAACAGCTATGTCATGCTTCTTGAAAGCTTTTCATGGAAACTCTAGCATTTCTGGGAAGATTTCTCTCCAGGTTTTTTGTCTCTCAGTGTCTTTCCGTCTGCCTGTGTCTGTTTCTCCTTCTCCCCTTTCCTCCCCTGCCTCTCTCTGTCTCCGTGTCTCTGCATGTTTCTTTCTCTCTGCTGTGATTTCCCACATTAGCCACTGTCCATTTCTTTGATTCCTTCTTGGCAACAAGAATTACAGCACCATTATGCAGCAAGCAGTCCTGCTTCCCTGCTACCTTAAAATAATAATGTTTCATGGTGACAAATGGCTATAGTTAACAATGAAGGTAAAATGCTTAGCAGGCAGGGGTATAATCAGGTCAGATTTCTCTGTCTGGCAAAAACCAGAGCGTATTGTGAGAATACCTAAAGATATATATATATATCTATGGGAGAATATATATATCTATACCTAAAGATATATATATGTATCTATATATATATATATGGGAGAAAGCTGGTGATATTTATTTTTATTTTTAAACTTCTTGTATTGGGGTGTAGTCGATTAACGATGTGATAGTTTCAGGTGATGCTGCTGTTTTATTTTTAATTTAGCTTCTGTAAATTGCAAAAGTAAGTTTTCAAAGGCAGAACAATAGTTATTCTTAGTTTACTAAGGTTTTGTCAGAAGAAACAAAGAAAAAGATTTAAAAATCTTGTTTTACTTTTTCTGTTTTTCTTTGATTAAAAAAAAATCAAAACTCAAAATAAGATGGTGTGAACTGATGAAGGCATATAATCTTTTTTGTACACCAGTGGCTGAAATTTCCACATTGTATCAAAAAAAAGCCCCAGTTAAAGTAAAAAAAAAGAAGAAGAAGAAAATGATTTTTTCTAGACCTCCTTTCCCTTTCTACCACTAAGAGGAGAAAAAAATCCTAATATCCAAGAGATCTTCCAACCCAAAAGCTGTTTGCATGCTCGTGTGTGTATGTATGTGTGTTTTGCAGACTGCCCATATGTCTCCCCATGTGCAGATGGCTACTCCACCAGCAGTGCATGTGTATCTGAAAGTTGGCTGGGTTGTGTGCATGGAAAGAAGCAAACAAGAGAGGGAAGTAAAAAACCACACAAGCCTAAATCAAAAGCAAGTGTGTGTACCATGAGGGAAGCAGGCAGGCCTTGTTTCCGCGCACACGCCACTCTGTCTTTGCCGCTCAGACTGATCCTTGAAATAAAATAAAGAAGCATGGCAAACTAACTGAAACATAGGTAGAAATAATATATTTGGGTTTCAGAAAGAAAAAAAAAATTAACCTGGCATAGCTTGAAAGGCAACCCATTTCATAACAACACATGTGCAAAGAATTACAATAATTGCAGTGCACACATCGGTAACAGACAGAGTGAACAATGAATATTAAAAACACATTCCTAGCACTGGCCCATGGCTTGGCAGCGGCACGCAGCGTGGAGACCTGCGCGGGAGTCAGAGGAAGGCGCTTGGCTTCCAGAGCTGTCAGGGCTTGGCAGGAGCTGAGGAGGAGAGAGGAGGATGGGAGGTGGCAGAGATTGTCCCCATCACGGTGACTCCTCTCTCCCACTGACAGTGCCCTAGGGTGGCTTCTGGAGGGGAGCACAGAGGAAGTCTGCCTCCAGCCTTCTGGGGCTGTGGTTCAGAGCTGAATCCGAGCCAGGCTGAGAAGGAGGAGGGCTGAGGATAGAAAAACAAACACCAAAGAACAGACAGAAGGTAACACTGGGAACACCCAGACGGTGCCCTGGCCGGGCATCCCAGGCCTCTCTCTCAAGGCTCGCCTCCAGCAGGGTCCAGCAGGTTGGACTTCACTGCTGTGGAGACAGAAACTGGGAACCTGTTTTTTTGTGAACTAAATGCATGGCTCTGCCCTTTCGCCTTCAGCATTTGCTATGCGGTGGCATTAAAATCTACAGCAGGGTGAATTCTCCTGGTGGTCTGTTCTGAATCCTTCAAAGGCACATTAACCAAACACCCAAGGTACACGGTGATCTTTGCACTGTGAATCCTTCCCATTGTCAGCAAAGACAAAAGCCCTTCTCTTAAGTGCAGCTTTGGTTGCAAATATTCAGATTTTGTCTCTTGCCATTGGCAAGGAATTGACTTTTCAGTCCTTGCAACTTTGGCAGTGAGACAGGCCAGAGGGTGAGAATCTCTAACCAGGAAGTTTGGTTCACACACTGGGAGCTGAGACCCGTGGATTCTTACCCTGAGGACCATGAACATCCAAGGAGCTAGTGAAGCAGAATTCAGGGACATCCATACACTTGGATGGGAAAAAAAATGATATCTTTATTTTTGCTGATATCTGAGATTTAGCATTCCCTTACATTACGGGTATAGGAAACTAACCATTATAGTACTAGTTGATACATATGACTTTGTCACCGGTAAAACCCATGGATATTTTCATGTCATTTCACTATTGTTTCAGATATCTCTAATTATTATCTATGCTCATCACTACTAGGAATTTTGGTAATTATTAGACCTGCCACAAGATCTTGTCTTGTGCACTAGAGAAGAAGCACATAGCAAACTAAAATAATTTGTTAACTATATTTTAATATATTATTTTCCCTTGACATGTTATGTACTGCCTTTCATTATTTTTAAGAAGATTATTCTGAGAAGAATATACAGGCCACTTGGCCTCACTGCGGAGGCCTCCAGGGTACACACAACATCTATCTGAAGAAGGACCCAGTCTTTAGAGCAGTCATGAGGGGTTGGTGATTCCCAGCATCACACAGTGCTTCCTCAGGGGATCGGCCTTAGGCTTGTCTCCACATAAGAGGGAGAGAAGGGAACCACAAACATACATTTCAAGGCCCAACACTGAGGACTTAACAGAGGAGCTTCTGGCTTGTCCTTTCTTGAAGTGAAATGAAGTTGCTCAGTCGTGTCTGACTCTTTGCGATCCCATGGACTGTAGCCTACTAGGCTTCCCCTTCCATAGGATTTTCCAGGCAAGAATACTGGAGTGGGTTGCCATTTCCTTCTCCGGGGGATTTTCCCGACCCAGGGATCGAACTCGGGTAAGAGATGTTCAATAAACCTTAGCATCTGCCAGACAAAAATTTGCATTATCTCTTCAATGATTTGTGGCACAGCTTCAAAATGGTTTCATTAAAAAGAAAATATTGGGGGAGAATGGATACATGTACATCTATGACTGAATCCCTTTGCTGTCCACCTGGAAATAGCATTGTTAATTGGCTACATTCCAATATAAAATAAAAAGTTAAAAAATAAACTCCTCAAACAACTTCTCCAGTTTCTCCATGTGTTAGCCAAGAGTGTTTGCCATAAAATCACAGTTGATAGGGTAGAGAAAAGCTAGTGAGGAACTAACTATATTTGCCAGTTTCCAAACCGAAACTGGCACTCCTCCTATTAGAGGAGTGGTGAGAGAATCAGATAAAACAAGACAACATAGTGATGACATCTTTTATATTAAGAAATCTACCTGATAAAGAATTCCGAATAATGATAGTGAAAATGATCCAAAATCTTGAAATCAAAATGGAATCACAGATAAAGAGTCTGGAGACAAGGATTGAGAAGACGCAAGAAAGGTTTAATAAGGACCTAGAAGGAGTCAGCTAGGGGAACTGACTAGCTTCCTTGGTGGCTCAGTGGTAAAAAATCTGCCTACCAATGCAGGAGACCCAGGGTTCCATCCCTGGGTCAGGAAGATCCCCTGGGAAAGGAAATGGCAAGCCACTCCAGTATTCTTGCCTAGAAAATCCCATGGACAGAGGAGCCTGGCGGGCTATAGTCCGTGGGATTGCAAAGAGTCAGACACGTCTTAGGAACTAAACAACACAGCAACAAATCCTGCTGAACTCTTGTACCAAAGTAGAATCTAGCAGTAGGAGTGCTGGAAGAAACAGGCCTAATCACAGCCCTCAAAAATATGAAGCTCAGCATCTGACCTACAAGGGGCAAAAATATCGCCCTAAAAGAAAATATGTAGAATATTAGCAATCTTCATAGACACTTTTTTTTTTTTTAATTGGGNCTCTTGTACCAAAGTAGAATCTAGCAGTAGGAGTGCTGGAAGAAACAGGCCTAATCACAGCCCTCAAAAATATGAAGCTCAGCATCTGACCTACAAGGGGCAAAAATATCGCCCTAAAAGAAAATATGTAGAATATTAGCAATCTTCATAGACACTTTTTTTTTTTAAATTGGGAGAGAGAGAATATTTTACTAGAGTTCTTGATACGATCATATAAGAAAGTCAGGAGATACAGAGAGAAAGATAGATATATAGATGATAGGCAGATGAATAGATAGAGGATTTGGTAAGATCTCTATTATGTGTCAGACACTACATTTGCTTTTAAGATATACTCATTTAATATACTCATTTAATTTTTAAGATATATCTCATTTAATCTCTCAGCATTTGCATGAGACATTATTAGCTCAGGTTTTTCAGATGAGGGGTAAGCTTAGCGAATGAAATAATTTGATTGAGGTCACAGAGCTAATCAGTGAGATTTAAACACAGGCTTGTCTGACCCCCAAAGCCACTATTCCATTATTTCAAGTGGCTCCAATTATTAAAAAAAAAAACAACCCCTACTAAATCTTTAAAACACAAGTTGTTATAGGAGTTGAAGGATCAAATTTCAAGTTAGAAACATAAATGGCGATATGGTAACAGGTTACAAACTGATAAAAGAGACTTTATGATATCCAACAAAATTGTTTCTCGTGTACTGAAATTCAAATGGGCTTGTCCAACTGTTTTAATCATTAACATTAATATATTAATTTAATCATTTTATATAAGTAGGTATAAAAGCAGGCACCTGGGATTTGAGTTCCTTAAATATGTAATAGTTGCCTGTACATACCTATTTTCAGAATGTGAAATTGTCATCTCTGATTATTATAAAATTATATAAAATTTTGTGTATGAGACTAAATTTCATTACGTTCAAAGCGTGCTTTTGTGCCAATTGCCACCCCTTAACTACTGTGTCTGCAGAGTACCCAAGGTTAGAGCTGAGGCCTTGATGATAGCTATCAACAATTAGGTATAAAGTAACAGTAGAAAATCTCAAGCTTATGCCAAGATATCCATCATGGAATTTCTGCTCTTCGTGATCCATGTGTCTCCTCCCATTTTAAGTAAAGCCATGATGAGAGAATGAACACATTTTGTTCTGCTTAGAATAATCTCTCTTCATCAAATCTCAGCTAGGTATTGTAATCTACATGCTACAGATGTTAGATTCACTTTGGGATGATCTCCAAGACCTTGCCCCGCCCTAACTTTCTCTGATTCCAGGAACTGAACAATTGCCAAGAGAGAAAAGGCCCCAAGGGGGTCTTCACAAGGTCTTATAGCCGTCAGAACTTAAAGGGTCCTTGACTTGAGTTCTGCTTTGGGAGACTACCCCTGAGTTCTTTTATGCTGCAGGAGTTACTCAGTCAGTATGAAAAACAGGGACAAAGTTGTAGGATTTCAAAGACTAAGTAAATAACCTACGATCAGAAAATTCAATTTGTACATGAGATGGAGAAAGGCATCCTGCCATTAAGCAGTCAGATGGAAAACATGCAAACCACAGTTTGTAGAAGAGAAAAGGAACATTAAAAGCCCTTGCCCAGAAGCATAGGCAAGTGCAGGAAAGTTAATGCTCAGCAAAGTGAATGTGTCTGTTGTAAATGTGGGAAGTGGGAGCCGCAACACTGATTGCAATTCCAAACTGTGTAATAATCAGAGACAGCACTGGCAGGCCAGTCCCTCTAGTGAGGAACACGGGGGAATCTCTTGAGATTTCTGGTCCAGGGATTGGTAAAGAGAGCAGAAGGCACAATCTGAGAGGATCACCTTACTCAAGAAAGATCAGAAAGATCAGATCTCCTCTGGGAAGAGAGAAAAAAAAAAAAAAGCTCATGATAAAGCATATATTAAATATTGCTGCAGAAGATCTCAGACTTGCTGTGAATGGGGTGATAGCAAAAATTACATTGGCAATAAGAATCACCCGTGTATCCAAAAATGAACACTACCTAGTGCAAACACTGGCAAGTACTGCCTTATTCTAGCATGCCCTCTTTTTCACAGCAAGGAGACTGTGGTGCATACAATTAGACCCCATTACCCTGTTACTGTATTGATATCTGTTGTAATAATCAGGTGGTGTCATCAGGACCACTGTTAGTCCATATGCCACCTTGGTGTAGATTTGAAAGAGAAATTTTCTTCTTCCCGGTGGAGGCAGCCCCAAATGGAGCATGCAGTTTGGCAAACAGAAGGTGGCCTGGATTTTAGTCTCTTTCTCACTCTCAGTTGGATGCCCTTCCACAGTCCAAAGAGCAGCATTCTCACAGGCTTCCCAGGGTCGGTCCTGCTGGGTCTTAGATTCCATTATACATCAGTGGGCATGGCCAATGCTGCCGGGGTCTAGCCATATCCCTTCAGCCACCTGCAGCCTCAGTATTCAGCTTTGTGTGTAAACAAAGACTTCCTAACTCAGGCTCCTGATTCTGTCTGCTGAGAGCTTTTTCTAGCTCCAGGAGCATGCTAGACAAGACAGGGATTAATGCTCAACAGCAGTCTTCAGTCACAGAGCGGTGGAATCGAGTTGGTAGGTACATTCCTTGGCCTCTTCATCCCAAGGAGGGTCAAAGTAAGGGGCATTTTCTCCGTGTCACACAGAGTCCTCAGCAGGATCAAGACCCCCAGTTGCCCAGAGTGGCCATCTGCTTGTTAACACTTTCTTTGTTGACTTCCTTCCCTTCCTTGTTTCATTTCCTCACTCCCTCTCTCCATGTTTCTTGGGATTACTTCTAAATCCTTGCACCCAAATCATTGTCTCTCTGAGTCTGCATTTGGGGGAATCCATATGAAGATGCTGGACTTCCTCACTATAATTCTACCTCTTGGCTTGATGTACCTGCCAGTGTTTGCAGCTTTAAATCTAATTTGACCAACACATGAAATTTTTTATGAACTGAAGTGCCCTTTCACAAGTCAGATAGATGACATCAAGACAGGAACAAACCACACCATAAAGAAAGAAGAGGCAAAATGGTGGCCTGTAGAGCTCACAGTGGGAAAAGAGTTCCACAACTGTCTTAAAGAAAATGTGCTTAAAGGAAAAGCAAACCATATTTCCTTTCAGCAGTGGGGGGTGGGGGAGGTGCTTATTAATATTCAGGCAGTTGTATACTGGCTTTGGATTTAGTACAATGGTCCTAGTTGTGAGCCTGGGAGGACCAAGTGAAGAAAGGGCCAAGAGTGCAGCAGCTTGGCAGAGACAGGCCAGGAGGTGCAGCCAGTGGCTGTGGGAGAAGACACCATGTGGAGCAGGTGCTTCCTGTCCATCCATCCATCAAGTCTGGAAGTCATTGTCATGTGCAGGGACTCAGCACAAGCATTTATGGAGCCCTTATGATATGTGCATAGGCTAAGCACAGCACAACACTGCTTCTTGGTGACCGAAAAAAGAACAGAACACAAACTCTACCCGCAAGGAACTTGCAGACTAATGAGGATATAGGACGTGGCAAGACATTGGCAAGGGCCAACATAACTATCCACAAACAAGGCTGCCTGCTAGGCTCTTAAGAATCTTAAGAGCAGGACTGTATTTTTCGTATCTTTTTATGACCTGCAAGACAACACCCTGGATACAGTACGTGCTCATAGATGGGTGGTGTTTGCATCACCCAACAAAGAATCTCATTCTATCGATATACTGAAACTTTCATGAGAAAATAGAGAAGGCAGAAGCACCTGTGGCTGGGGGAATGCTGGAGGGCTCCATGGAGGAGGTGGCTTTGGAGCTACTTGACAGTTCCGAAGTCAAATACACCCAAGCAAAATGGCCCATTGGGTTTTCCTTTTCTTGTCAGCAGAGATCTTGACTGAAGTTTGGAGATAGGTCCTTCCTTCAGCATTTCTTGGTATCTGAAAGTTGGTTGCTCAATCATGTCCAACTCCTTGCAACCCTGTGAACTGTAGCCTGCCAGACTCCTCTGTTCATGAAATTCTCCAAGGAAGAATACTGGAATGGGTTGCCATTCCCTTCTCCAGGGGATCTTCCCAACCCAGGGATCGAACCCAGGTCTCTNCAACCCTGTGAACTGTAGCCTGCCAGACTCCTCTGTTCATGAAATTCTCCAAGGAAGAATACTGGAATGGGTTGCCATTCCCTTCTCCAGGGGATCTTCCCAACCCAGGGATCGAACCCAGGTCTCTTACACTGCAGGCAGATTCTTTACCACCTGAGCCACCAGGGAAGGCCTTCTTGGTATTTAATGAATGCCTATTCAACCTGGACTTTTTAATGTTTTCAAGAGTGGTTTGCTGTTAAAACATCCTAAGTCAGAGCCCTTTCTTCTCTTGACATCGATCGAAGGATATTATTTTACTGCTTTTCCTGCGGCCGAGGGACCCTTGTTACTTTATACTTCACTGTTGTTGAGAGATGCACTTACACACACAAGGATATATTTGAATGTGGGAAACAAAAAAGATGGGGACACATACCCTCTTTAGGAAAGCTGAGCCTCCCAAAAAGAAAATCAGCGGCTGCCAGGTCGATTTGTGTTTTAACTTCTGATCCTTCTTGTTCCCAGCTTGTAGCCACCTAACCCTTCACACCCTGGCTCACTTTTCCTCTGCCAGGAATCACAGTAGTGCTCTCGGTCGGTTCTCCACGGATAAGCAAGGGAACAGGACGGGTTTCCGAGGAAGACCTTGATGCTGGGAAACCCTCAGACAAGCAGCGGTCCCCGCTGGCCCAGGAGGATTTGCACCTGCCCTGTGGATAAGCTACCCTTTCCTGCCTTGAGGAGCCACATGACATTGCTGTTGCTTGGGGTCGACAGTTGGCTGAACTGCAGTCATTTTACATGGTGTGAGCTAACAGCTTAAGAAAGAAAAAACTAATTCTTGGGTTGTGCTGGGTCTTTGTTGCTTTCAGGACTTTCTTCTAGCCGCAGCAAGCTGGGGCCACTCTCTAGGTGCGGTGGCGGGCTTCTCATGGCGGTGCCTTCTCTTGTTGCTTAGGGCGCGCAGGCTCAATAGTTGTGGCACACGGGCTCGGTAGCTCTGCGGCACGTGGGACCTGCCCAAACCAGGGCTCAAACACATGCCCCCTGCACTGGCAGGTGGATTCTTTACCACTGAGCCACTAGGGTAGCCCTGAACTAACAGGTCTGTAGAAAAACTAGCCCCTCAACTAAGAAAAGGGCTTCCCTGATAGCTCAGTTGGTAAAGAATCCACCTACAATGCAGGAGACCTGGGTTCAATTCCTGGGTCAAGAAGATCCCCTGGAGAAGGGATAGGCTACCCCTCCAGTATTCTTGGGCTTCCTTTGTGCCTCAGCTGGTTAAGAATCCGCCTGCAATGCAGGAGACCTGGGTTCAATTCCTGGGTCAGGGAAATCCCCTGGAGAAGGGAAAGGCTGCCCACTCCAGTGTTCTGGCCTGGAGAATTACATGGTCTGTATAGTCCATGGAGTTTCTAGGAGTTTGACATGACTGAGTGACTTTTACTTTCAGCTAAGAAAATGAATGAATCAATCTTGAGGCTTTTCTTTTTTCTTCTGATTCTCACTGTGGCGTTGAAGTCTGGCCAATAGCAGGCCTGCACTGCATGAGGACTCAGTGAGTCTAAGGAGGTCATCACAGGCAGAGTGGATTTGAGTATCTCAGTCCTTGAAGAGAGATGGGCAGGAAACATCATGCCTGTGCAAAGATCAGTTAATGGTCATGCCTCTCACAACCCCTCCCAGTGAGCTCTTCTAGAAGGCAGATCCAAATTCTTGCCACCCTGGATCGGTCAACTTCTCTGCATCCTGCTCTCTTACTTCTAGACCTGCAGAGACCCCTTTATTTGGATCTCTCCCCAGGCTTCTCTAGCTCTGCTTCTGTTCACAGATTCCCTTCTCTTCTCCTTACCTCTCCAGTGAGATCATGTTCTAAACATTTAGGCTTTTGCTAACTGTTTGGCCTTGGAAACTTTTCTGCTTACTGATTATAAATTGGACTTCCCCTGGGCAAGGTAGGAGAGCTACTTATATGGGCCAAGGGTAACAGGAGGAAAAAGTGGAGAAAAAAGTAATTAACATCACAAAATCATTAGCCACAAGGAGAATTTCTGGTAGAGGAGTCACAGTTAGAAATATGTCCAGAACTTCTCCTTAGTAATTTTTCCCAGGACAAATTTTAATTCTCTTGATGCCTTAGAGTGCTTTAAGACCCATAGAAGAAGCTACTGGAATAATTTGCCTCCAGGCCCTCTTCTTCAGGAGAAGTGAATTAATATGACATGCCTACTCCAGCACTCTTGCCTGGAAAATCTCATGGGCGGAGGAGCCTGGTGGGCTGCAGTCCATGGGGTCACCAAGAGTCGGACACGACTGAGCGATTTCACTTTCACTTTTCCTTTCATGCATTGGAGAAGAAAATGGCAACCCACTCCAGTGTTCTTGCCTGGAGAATCCCAGGGATGGGGGAGCTTGGTGGGCTGCCGTCTATGGGGTCTCACAGAGTCGGACACAACTGAAGCAACTTAGCAGCAGCAGCAGCACCCCATGAAAGATGCAAGACTGGTCTGGGTTTGTGAGATGGATTGGGGTTGGTTCCTATCTCGTTTGAACTGGCTCATGAAAAATAATCCTAATAAAAAGCACAGGAATCTTTTCTAGACATTTAGAATCAGACCAGGACAGTCCAAAGGAACTTCCTCTCTGAGCCCCAAGGTACTCTTTACATTTCTTTTGATTCTCAGGGCCGTTCAGAATTTTTGTTTCAAGACTGCTTCAGACTCTTTGCCTCCTGTTCACATGTGGGTGGCACTGGTTGATGTTTAAATTTATTTTTGGACTTAACTTTCTGTTTGCCCAGTTACCCAGGTGATTGATTCAGGTGGCTTAAAAGCCACGTTCAGAAGCCTTCCCTCTTCCATGCACCACTGACAGCCAATATTTCCAGTCTGACTCAGAGAGCCACCGTCTTTGTGGAGCTCGCCATGGCACGGGCTGGTCTTCACTGGCGCTCCCTCCTGCGCGAGCTCTGCCAAAGACGCGTCCGCAGGGGTGAGCTAGAGGACATGTGAGGCGTTTAGACGTCAGAGTTTCTGCCAGGCCTCCTGACAGTCTGTGAAACTGCCATGATTTAGAGAAGCCAGTGAGCTGCAGAAACTAAAAGCCCAGCTGACGTACAGTGCTCCAGAGTTTCCTGTCAAGCAATGTTGTTTCCTGACAACAACTTTGAGAAATAGACAGAGGGGCCACCCAAGAGGAATATGCATCAGTGAGAAAAATTCTATGCCAGATAAGAAATGAGAGATAGGAAAAATGGACTGAGGTATCTTGCGGAGTTAGGAGAATAAAACCTTTACGGGAGAATCTTCATTCGGGGCTGAGAGTCTGAATGCCAATAACAACAAGAGAAAGCAACAAGAAACTTGCAGCTCAGAGTTGGGATACACTCCGTCCTTAGCTGCTCGGTGCGTAAGAGGAGGTGAGGAGATGCCTAGCTTGTTGTGAAGAAAAAGCTACAGGGGGAGGGGGAGGGGGCAGGCCCAGACTTGGTGGGGCTGAGCTGTGAGCAGATGAAAACCTAAGTCAACAGAAGCCGTGATGAAATGCTTCTAAATGGCCTCGGAAGGACTTGGAATGCGGCTCTGTATGCACTATCTGACCATTTAATCTCTCTGTGTGAAAGAGCCCAATTTATGTACATGCTGCCAAATGATCACCATGAAAAGTCTTCTTCAACTCTGTACAGGAGGCGGTAGAGGTTGAAAGGTGGCAGTGAGTGGCACGTTCGCCTCATGAGTACAGAACTGAAAGGTGTTGAAAAACAGGAAAAAGCTTTCTCTTTTTTGGCCATCTATTCAGGACCACAATTTTAGCTGTCAACCTTGAGGTCATAGGTTTAGCAAGTTTTTCCACTTACAGGGAAAAAAGTGTTATTTGTGTGTGGTGGGGGGAATTTAACCTTTCCTTTTTAACCAAGAGCTCTTAAGCAAATAATTTTTCATGGTCCTGGGAGTTCTGGGGCTAATTTCAGATCTTGAACTCCCTTGCTGTCCAAAAATGGGGTTAACCTGGGCACATAACCACAATGCACACTCATCACTCAGTGATTTCATTTCCTTGGACAAATTGCTTAATCTTGTCTGATCCCCAGTTATCTCCTCAGTGAAATGGGGATGCTCAACTTAAGCTATACTAAAGATTTCCTTACATCAGCTACAAGAATACAAAAAAGAAGACCTAAGCCATAGGCTACTGAAGAATGCTACATACAACTGTGAGGTCTACAAAAATTAAGATGGAAGATCAACCTTCTGTAGAACATTCCTTCACTGCATGCATTGTTGTTCAGTTGCTCAGTCATGTCTGACTCTTTGCAGCCCCATGGATTGCAGCACGCCAGGCTTCCCTGTCCTTTGCCATCTCCTGGACGTGCTCAGACTCATGTCCATTGAATCGGTGATGCCATCCAACCATCTCGTCCTCTGTCGTCCCCTTCCCCTCCTGCCTTCTATCTTTCCCAGCATCAGGGTCTTTTCTAATCAGTCAGCTCTTTGCATCAGGAGCCCAAAATATTGGAGCTTTAGCTTCAGCATTGGTCCTTCCAAAGAAATCCCAGGGCTGAACTCCTTCAGAATGGACTGGTTGGATCTCCTTGCAGTCCAAGGGACTCTCAAGAGTCTTCTCCAACACCACAGTTCAAAAGCATCAATTCTTCAGTGCTCAGCCTTCTTTATGGTCCAACTCTTACATCCATACATGGATAAACCATGGCTTCAACTCTATGGACCTTTGATGGCAAAGTAATGTCTCTGCTTTTTAATACCCTAAGTTTGTCATAGCTTTCTTGCAAGGAGCAAACATCTTTTAATTTGACGGCTGCAGTCACCATCTTCAGTGATTCTGGAGCCCTCCAAAATAAAGTCTGTCACTGTTTCCATTGTTTCCCCATCTATATGCCATGAAGTGATAGGACCAGATGCTATGATCTTCGTTTCCTGAATGTTGAGTTTTAAGCCAGCTTTTCACTCTCCTCTTTCACCTTCATCAAGAGGCTCTTTAGTTCTTCTTTGCTTTCCGCCATAAGAGTGGTGTCATCTGCATATATGAGGTTATTGATATTTCTCCCGGCAATCTTGATTCCAGCTTGTGCTTCATCCAGCCCAACATTTCTCATGATGTACCCTGCATAGAAGTTAAATAAACAGAGTGCAATATACACCCTTGACATATTGTATGTGTGCTTCAGTCATGTCCAACTCTTTTGTGACCCCATGAATTATAGCCTATCAGGTTCCTCTGTCCATAGAATTCTCCAGGTAAGGATACTGGAGTGGGTAGCCATCCCCTTCTCCAGGGGATCTTTCTGTCCTAGGGATTGAACCTGGGTCTCCTACATTGCGAGGAGATTCTTTACCATCTGAGCCACCAGGGAAACCCTCTGCATAGTACGATGCAATTAACTATGAATGTAGAGGTAACTGATGATGGCTTTAAGAGCTGCTGAAAGTATCTGTGGATTTTTACTTTTTGATAGTCCTTGTTATGAGCCTAGATACCTTATAGCTTTCTTGAGGATGTAGCATGTTGCATAAAGCCCACCACTTTTCCTTGCAAGGGTTTCCAGGCCCTTTTCTATGTGCTGATTTTTTAAAAAATTGAGATATAATTGACATATAAGACATATAACAGTATATTAGTTTCAGGTGTACAACATAATGCTTCAATTTATGTACATGCTGCCAAATGATCACCATGAAAAGTCTAGTTAACATCCATTATCACACATAGTTACAATTTTTTTCTTGTGGTGAGAACTTTTCAAATTTACTCTCTTAGCCACTTTCAGGTATACAATACAGATTATTAACTACAGGCCCTCTTCTTTATGTATCACATGGTACTCATTTCCCCTAAAGGAGAGTGACAGTTTTACTTAGCAGTTCTCCCCAGTCTTCTTAACAACTGAGGTTTTATAATTATTTTCATTAAAGGTATGTTGTTTGGATTGTACAGGAAAAAGTGTTTGTTTTCTTTTGTGACTTGGCACATTTTCATAAATCCCAAGCCTTGTTTGAGATGTCAAAAAAACCCCTATTTTTCAGATTTTTGACTCTGTAGATCAATGTCATTAAAACAAAGAGGCAGAAGAAAAAACACATCGCCCTGGAACCACTGTGTCTTAGGCTGAGCAGTGGAGCTTGTTTCTGCCTTCACTTGTGGCACCATTTCAGATTTATGTGCCTTTACCCCTGGGCCAAATTTGGGGCAGGTTTGGGACTGAGGGAGTGGATGCCAGAGGAAACATACATTTTATTTTATATTCACACAAATCTCAAGTTTTATTACAGGCCTGTGAGCTCCCTAGGCAGGAGGAAATTTTGAATGAACTTAGCTTTGAGTGACCAGGAGTGGAGACATAAAAAGAGCTATTCAGCCTCTCTGGTTACAGAGATAAGTACAAAGGGTAACCGGCATTAAGTCTGTAGTAATAGCTGCTCTAAGTACTGACCATGATTTGAATCTCTCGATAACTGATTCTCAGGAGGCGGGAATATTTATCAAGCCATTAGGAGAGGCTGTTTCTTGCTGATAAGATGCCTACAACTGATGAGGTCCACCTGAAGAAGCAGATGAGGCCAGGCTAGATTTATAGCCATTTGTGGCAGAAGCGAAAAATGTTCTCCTTAAAAACAGCATGAGACATTCATCAGCAAAATTATCAGTCTATCCTCTGGGGCCAGCCTATGGCATCATCACGAGACAGAGCTGGTGAACACCCTGACATATACGGTGATTGGACACCACGCTCAGACGGCCAGCAAGTCACAACTTCACTGACTCAGAGACCAGGGAAGTCTGGGTGGGGTGGGGTGGGGGGATGAACTAGACGGAAGAGCTACTTATCTGTAGATCTCATTTTTCAGAAAAATCTCATGTTCAATTATAAGGTGCCAGCTATGTTATTACCCTAGGCTTTAAAAAATGAAATCACCCACTCTATACAACTCAGGGGCTTTATTTTGATTTATTACTACAGTGGAAGAAGTTGCAGTATGGGAATATTAAAGTTAAAAGCAAACAATAAAACAGTCACCTGCATTTTGTTTTCCCTCTCTGTGAAGTTTTGTAGCACGTGTCACCTCGATGCCAGCTTCTACATTTTTAAAAAAATAAAAATTGACTCTTACTACTTAAGACATAGGGTTTTAGTCGGAGAAGGTAATGGCAACCCACTTCAGGACTCTTGCCTGGAATCCCATGGACGGAAGAGCCTGGTAGGCTACAGTCCATGGGGTCTTGAAGAGTTGGCACGACTGAGCAACTTCACTTTCACTTTTCACTTGCATGCATTGGAGAAGGAAATGGCAACCCACTCCNCGGAGAAGGTAATGGCAACCCACTTCAGGACTCTTGCCTGGAATCCCATGGACGGAAGAGCCTGGTAGGCTACAGTCCATGGGGTCTTGAAGAGTTGGCACGACTGAGCAACTTCACTTTCACTTTTCACTTGCATGCATTGGAGAAGGAAATGGCAACCCACTCCAGTGTTCTTGCCTGGAGAATCCCAAGGACGGTAGAGCCTCGTGGGGTCTATGGGGTCGCACAGAGTCGAACATGACTGAAGCGACTTAGCAGCAGCAGCATAGGATTTTAGTGACTTCTGAAATTTAAATTCATTTTTTCTAGATTGATCCTATTTTGAAAAATAAAATCTAGAATAAGAGGCAGATATGCTGACCATATATATGTGGTGGTTGTGTGGCCTCTTCAGCAGACTTCTGGGACATGTTTCTTAATGTCTTTAATGGAACGTCCTTCCTACCTTCTTGACTAATTTTTCAGAAGCACATAGATTTGGTCTAAATTAGCCAAACAAAATTTCCCTCTTCCTAGGCTCAAAATATCTGCTGCCCAGCATTTGCCTAAAGCATGTTTATGAGAATAATATTCATGGAAGATTGCCAGGAATATGTACAGTTATTTTATTTCACTTGATATCCTAGATTTTTCTCTCTGGATGAAACCACTTTGACTTGGTTTGAAGAATTCTTTAACCAATTGGTGCTTGCTTGCTCAGTCATGTCTGACTCTTTTTGACCCCATGGACTGTAGCCTGCCAGGTTCCTCTGTCCGTGGAATTTTTCAGGCAAGCATACTGGAGTGGGTTGCCATTTCCTACTCCAGGAGATCTTCCCAAGCCAGGAATCGAACCTGCATCTCTTGTGTCTCTGCCATGGGCAGGTGGATTCTTCACCACTGGGCCACCTGGGAATAGCTCTGTATAATTTGCTGCCATAGGTCGGGCTGGCTGTGGTGGAAGTTGGCCATCATCTCCCACCCCTCCCCTCAGTCCACTGGAACCTCTACTCTAGGAGAAGAATTCAATCCTCCCCGATGGGCAAAGTATGTGTGAGCTGGTGAGGTGGTGTGTGTGTGTGTGTGTGTGTGTGTGTGTGTATGTGTGCAGGCATGTGCCTGTGTAGGTCTAAGTATATGTCCTGATGAGCTGAATGTGCTCCTTCATGAGCCTGTGTGACTTGTCTGGCTCCCATGCTAGCTTTGGTCTTGAAGACTCTTGTGGAGCACATCAGTAACTGCCTGTGACTGTCACTGATGTTTCCTCCATCTCGTTTCCTCTTGTTTTTCCCACGGGCTGTAGACCCTGGAGCCACACAGTTTGTGTTTTAATCCTTCTCCACCAACTCTGGCTTCACTGAATATTAGAATATTAGGAAGAATATTAGGAATAAGCTAGTACTCATGTGTTGCTCCTGGAGCCCTCTGTTCTTCCTTCCCACTGTGAACGTTACCCCAAAGCTTCTTGTGTCTTCAGAATGTTGGAGGGGTTCGTGACAAAGGCACGGCAAGTTCCCACTAGTGTCTTGCTGCTCTGCCGCTGTCTTGGCAGTGTGCGCACACAGGGCTCAAGGACAGGGTGGGGGCCGCCCCCGACGGGTTGCTGCTGGATCCACAGCCCAAGCCCCCTCCTTGGAGGCCCCCCTGCCAGTCCCCTCCCAGGGGGTGCTGTGCCTCCTGAGCACCAGCTCCAGGAGGTGTGGGCTTTGCTTCTGAAGTGGTAGAAACCAAAGAGGAAAAGGATGTTCTCCCCCAGTGTGCCTCGCTCTTGCCCAGTTCAGTGGCTTTCAGAACAGAAATTACAGGCCCTAGATTCTCACTTTGGGGCTTGTGTGAGAGCCTCGCCCTCCCAATGGCACTAAACAGATAAAATATTAAGCACCAGTGTGCTCCCTAAATCATTAGCACCGAGTCCACAGGTAATGAATTCCACCCTAGGCCGTTTGGGGCCTGTTGTTTTTACTTCCTACCCATAACCCACGCTCTCCAGTAATGAACTCTCCCTGCACAAGACTGAGGGATGCACACTGTCCTCAGAAGGCTTGGAATGCCTCATTTCTGCTGGAAACTCTGATCCTGGGTGCTGCAGTCCCACTGTCAGGAGCAGAGAGGAGGAAAAGACAATCACCTGGCCGTCTAGCCTTCCCTTACTGACTGACTGGATAAGAAAACTCTGTTTCTTCTTCTTCTTCTTCTTTTTTTTAATCTTTTTATTTTGTATTGGGGTATAGCCAGTTAACAATGTTGTGACAGTTTCAGGTGAACAGCGAAGGGATTCAACCACACACACATGTATCTGTTCTCCCCTAAAGTCCCCTCCCATCCAGGCTGACACATAACACTGAGCAGAGTTCCCTGTGCTATATAGTCGGTCTTTGTTGGCTTTCCATTTTAAATATAGCAGTGTGTACATGTCCATCCCAAACTCCCTAACTAACCCTTCCCCCAGTCTCCCCCAGACCCCAAGCATAAGTTCATTCTCTGTCTGTGGAAAACTCTTGTTAAATCACTGATTTGGAACAGTTTGGAGATTTTTAAAAATCTGTAAAAATAGATCAAAAGTTACTTGGTACACCTTTTCCCCTTTCCATAATTGTTGTAGTCTGTGTCATTAGTTGACCAATGCTATCTTTGGTTCTCACACTAGCCCTAGGAGGCTGGTGGCTTTGGCCTCTGCCATTTCCGAGCTCCCAGTGGAGAAACCAAGTCTCAGAAGACATGAAGTAAGTTTTCAGAGCTCTCCTGATAAGTGGATGGAGATGGATTTTGTAGGTGGTCTCAGCTGCTTCTTCTGAGATTGAAATTGCCACGTTCCTGGTAGTCTCACCTTAATAGTCCCCTGAGAGGAAGATTAAGTGGGGAATAGCAATTCACTTTACACGAGGCTACCCAAGTATTTTTAGTAAAAGGGAGAAGCACATTTCTAGTTTAGACAAGGTATCAGCTAGACAGATAAATTATGTAGCCCAAAGTATGTTTCTGAGCTGCAAGACTTTGGAATGGAGTAAATGTCATTCATTAAACTGTCAAAGCAACTTTGTTTGATGTACTTTTCACATGGGGGCTTATCATATCAGAATTTCGCTGATTGCCCTTTGGAATATAAATATCATACGGTTTAAATACAAGGTATTATTTGAAACTTGTTTCTCTGTTCTAGACTGAATGAAGTCAGCTACTAGTTATTTCCTGCCTGGCCTTTACAAAGGCTGTATTGGTCTTTTAGTTCAGTGAATCATAGTGAGGGATTGTAAGGACTGTGTTTAAGAAATTATTTTCAAATATACAAAAAAGTAAGTTAATATGAAGTGAATTTGACTGTTTGATTTTTAAATCCAGAAGAATACTGCAAAAAAAAAAAAAAAAAAAGATGAGGGCTGAAAGTGGGGAGAGAAAATAAACCTCCTCTAATGTAATATGTTGATGAATGCACTTGAGGATGCTGTTGGTGTTGTAGAGTTGCTAGTCATGTCTGACTCTTTGTAACCCATGGACTGTAGCCTTTCAGGCTCCTCTGTCCAGGGGGGATCGAACCCACATCTCCTGCACTGGCAAGCAGATTCTTTACCTCTGAGCCATTAGGTAAAGTGGATGAATTCACTTTATGAATTCATCCTTGAGGATGAATGTTATGGCTAAAGGCTATGGCAGAACCATTTAACAAGTTTATAAATGCATTAGTCTTTAGTGTTTATCAGCTATCAGGACTATTTCTATTGTAACACAAAAGCCACCCCAAATTAAGTCAAGAGGGAATTTATTCACTGATGTAAAACTCACCATACCAGGTAAATCTGGTTTCATGCAAGACTTTACTTAGCAGGGACACCAGGACACAGTCTCTCCATCTCTGCTTGGCTGTCTCTGTTATGTGTTGGATTCATTTTTGGGCATCCTGGGGTTTCAAAGTGGTTCTAGCAACTGTTTATTCTCATTATGCTCAAATTAAGGTCCAAACGTTTCACTAAGAATCTCATGGCACCTTACGTTTCTGATCCCTTTCTCTGAAATAATCACTGTGGCCTACAAAATCTGCGACTCTGATTGCTGGAGCCTGGGTCACATGACATCTGTGAAGTTGGGTGTGGAATCAGTTATGCCATTACTACTGTGGACTGAGAGGAGAGGAGAGAAAATACTCAAAATTGAATGGAACACTGATAAAGGGATGGGAATGAAAGGATGCTATAGGTCCAAAAGCCAATGTCTACTGCACATAGCATAGTCATTAATCATAGTGATAAAGGGAAAAAAAATTACTACAGAATTTTAAAAATAGCATTAAAAATGGAATAGTGCCCCAATGAATGGTTGTTGGTCTTCTGTGTTAGACACATCCTTATATATTTTCTGTATCATAGATATGCTTCAGACAAGATATATTAGCTAAAGACTATGGAAGAGGAACTAAAAAGCCTTTTGATGAAAGTAAAGAGGAGAGTGAAAAAGTTGGCTTAAAGCTCAACATTCAGAAAACAAAGATCATGGTATCCGGTCCCATCACTTCATGGGAAATAGATGGGGAAACAGTGGAGACAGTGTCAGACTTTATTTTTGGGGGCTCCAAAATCACTGCAGATGGTGATTGCAGCCATGAAATTAAAAAATGCTTACTCCTTGGAAGAAAAGTTATGACCAAACTAGATAGCATATTGAGAAACAGAGATATTACTTTGCCAACAAAGGTCTGTCTAGTCAAAGCTATGGTTTTTTCCAGTGATCATGTATGGATGCGAGAGTTGGACTGTGAAGAA
>SJYX01014321.1:0-28830 GCA_006410675.1 Oreotragus oreotragus
GTAGTTTGAGCATTCTTTGGCATTGCCCTTCTTTGGGATTGGAATGAAAACCGACCTTTTCCAGTCCTGTGGCCAATGCTGAGTTTTCCAAATTTGCTGGCATATTGAGTGCAGCACTTTCACAGCATCATCTTTCAGGATTTGAAACAGCTCAACTGGAATTCCATCACCTCCACTGGCTTTGCTCATGGTGATGCTTTTTAAGGCCCACTTGACTTCACATTCCAGGATGTCTGACTCTAGATGAGTGATCACACCATCATGATTATCTGGGTCGTGAAGCTCTTTTTTGTACAGTTCTTCTGTGTATTCTTGCCACCTCTTCTTAATATCTTCTGCTTCTGTTGGGTCCAGACCATTTCTGTCCTTTATCGAGCCCATCTTTGCATGAAATGGTCCCTCGGTATCTCGAATTTTCTTGAAGAGATCTCTAGTCTTTCCCATTCTGTTCTTCTCCTCTATTTTTTCGCATTGATTGCTGAAGAAGGCTTTCTTATCTCTTCTTGCTATTCTCTCAAACTCTGCTTTCAGATGTTTATATCTTTCCTTTTCTCCTTTGCTTTTCACCTCTCTTCTTTTCACAGCTATTTGTAAGGCCTCCCCAGACAGCCCTTTTGCTTTTTTGCATTTCTTTTCCATGGGGATGGTCTTGATCCCTGTCTCCTGTACAATGTCACGAACCTCATTCCATAGTTCATCAGGCACTCTATCTATCAGATCTAGGCCCTTAAATCTATTTCTCACTTCCATTGTATAATCGTAAAGGATTTGACTTAGGTCATACTGAATGGTCTAGCGGTCTTCCCTACTTTCTTCAATTTGAATCTGAATTTGGTAATAAGGAGTTCATGATCTGGGCCACAGTCAGCTCCTGGTCTTGTTTTTGTTGACTGTATAGAGCTTCTCCATCTTTGGCTGCAAAGAATATAATCAGTCTGATTTCGGTGGGAATGGTGTTATAGTGAAGGTGATTGCCTAAAGCTAAGAGACCAACAGAAAGAAGTAGGCTGGGAAAGAAAGATTACATAAGCTTGATCTCCGTGGTGGTCATGCAAACATCCCTTGCAGACAGACCTCCACTAGAGGGAGGGTAGCTGACCAAGGGCTGCAGCTGCTGCTGCTCTGAAACCCATCCCAGCACAGAGACCAAGGCCACGCTCCCCGGCCTTTGACTCCCCACGATCACTGAGCCTTTCTTAGACAAGATGGCTGTTCAGTTGCTTCCATTCAGCCTTCTCTCCCTGTCTCTTTGCTTTGTGGTCAGACATCTCTCCCAATTTTTTCCAACTTCTCCCAATTTCTTTTCATTTGGACATTTCTCCTTACCAAAAAAAAAAAAAAATTATTGAATATTTAACTCTATATTCACATTAGCTTCTTGGAGGACCCAAACTCATTGTCTTGAAGGATAAATAGGAGTAGAAAGGAAGGCAGAGGCAAGAGCATGAACAGAGGCAAGGGGGCAAGAAGCTTAGAAGTCCAGGAAATGGAGACACGTTCAGAACCTGGTGGGGCAGGGAGGAAGGAAGCAGAAGGGGCAGTTCCTTCTGAAGCGTGTTCCCAAGAGGGGGCTGACTGGGAGATCAGAGGTCAGTGAGCCACTGTTAGGGCCTCTCCTGGGGAGGGTGAAGTGATGGAGAAGAGAGAAGCGATATTTGCAAGGGGTATGCACAAGGTAGAATTGTGATTAGTAGAACTTGGACACTGAATATGGAGGGGGGCTGAAAGTAAGGAGTTGAGGAAAATACCCAGATTTCTAGTGGGAGCAGCATAGTATATGGAAGCCACCAGTTCCCTGAAAACAAAATCATCAAGAAGCACACACACACATGCGTTCATGAGTCTCTGTGCCATTCACAGCTTGGAATTCACGTGAGATTTAAAAACACAAATAAGTTGTCCTTCCCCAAAAGAAGCCCCCTAAATCCTCAAAAGCTACTGAAAGTGTCTCATGCAACACACATTGCTAGAAATGTGGTTTCATCAAATCAATGTGGCCAACCAGTCATGTCATGAAGACCACCGGGGACATTGGAGGTCCCTGGAGTCTGGGTAGAGCTATGCCCCAACCATAAAAGGACGTGAAGGTTTGAGAGTCCTTGGTATACAGGTGGAAACTGAAGTCAAGAGGCTTTCAGTGGGTGAGCATACTCTGAAAAGGAAGAGCAGGAGCCAGTTTATGAGTTTTTTCTTGCTGCTATAACAAAGTACCACAGTCATGGAGGTTTAAAACAACATGAATGTATTGTAACCGTTGGTTTTTGAGGTCAAAAGTCCAAAACGGGCCTGACAAGGTTGAAATCAAAGTGTGGGCAGAGATGCATTGTTCCTAGAAATTTTAGGGCAGTAGTCCCCAACCTTTTTGGCACCAGAGACCAGTTTCATGAAAGACAATTATTCCATGGAATGGGTTGCGGGGTAGGGATATGGTTTCAGGATGATACAAGCACACTGCATTTATTGTGCACTTATTAGTATTATCATTACATCAGCTCCACCTCTCATCATCAGGCATTAGATCCCAGAGGTTGGAGACCCCTGTTCTAGGTGAAAATCTGTCTGCCCCTTGCCTTTTCTTGCTTCTACAACTGCCTGATCCCTTAGCTCATGGCTGCTCCCCAGCACTGGCCTGACTTCCCTCTTTTTTTCACTCATCATAGTTCTCTGACTCTGACCTTGTTGCCTCCCTCTTTCACTCATAAGGACCCTTGTGATTTCATCTGTCCTGCTCAAATAATCCAGGAAAATCCCCCCATCTCCAGAACAGTAACATAATCACATCTGCAAAAACCCTTTTGCCATTAAGGTAATATATTCCAGGCTCTGAGGATTAGGCCGTGGATATTTTTGGAGAGCATTGTTCTGCCTCTCACAGCCAGGGACTGAATCCTGGAAAACATGACTATTTATGGAACAGACAAGACCTTGGAACAAGTTGGATAAAGAACTAAAAGCAGGGATAACTTCCAGGCAGCCAGTTAACAGTGATACTTTCAATTCCAATTTATCTCCTAGTTAAAGTTGCTGTGTTGAGAAGTAAGATTTAGTGTATTTTGTTTGTTTGTTTGTTTTTCCTCTATCTCTCTATTCCTGCCTGTGACCTCCTTCAACAACTGCAAAGTAAAAAGCTCTTTGGGGTAGAATATAAGCCCTTCAGACAGCACTCAGGTATGCACAGTAAGCATTACAGGCCCAGAGTACAATCATCATTATTATTATTGGTATTATTATTATTACTATTTACTTATTTGGATGTGCTGGGTCTTAGTTGCAGCATGCTAGATCTTTTCGTTGTGGCACGTGGGATCTAATTCCCTGACCAGAGATCAAACCCAAGCCCTCTACATTAGGAGCACAGAGTCTTAATCACTGGACCACCAGGGAAGTCCATCTCATTATTTTGAAGCTGCTCCTCACCAAAGGGAAATAGGCCTCTTCTGAGAAGGGCTGGTTCCATTCGTTGGAAGGACTGTGGCCTTATGGGATTATTCCTGATTGTGGGGTAAATCTGAGCTCTCTGTTGACCCCCAGAAGCCCGTGAAGCTCCTAGCTCAGTCCCTCTCTGCCTTTAAGAGATTGCTTCTCCATCTCTGATGATGCAATGGCCCCAAGGTAAAGGGAAGATGTCACACCCTCCTTCTGATTCAGGGTTGAAATAAGCAGCCTCTCACTAACTGTTTGCTTGGAAGATGCAGTGTGAAAGGGTCACCCTGTATTTTTTCCTCCCCCAGCCTCAAGTAGGATATCTGGCCCTCAGGATTCCCTTGCCTTAAGAATTTTCTGTCACATACAACAGCATAATTCAACAATGTGATGATGCCAGAGATCACAGACTGTCGTAGGTCAAATTCCCCAGAAGCAAACTCAGACAAGGATTCATCTGCAAGTGATGTACTAAGGAAGTGCTCCCAGGAGCGCTGGGGGAGGGAACAGGGAAAGCGAGAGAAGAAAGAGAAAAGGCTAATTAGGCTGCAGTATCATCGAGCAAAGGTGGGATCAGGAAGCCCCAGAGGGCAGAATACACCTTGGAGTCTATCCTGCTAAAAGCAGGGGAGCTGGGCATCCCTAAAGCAGCACTGTTGAGGCACTATGGGCAACCTCTACTTCCAGCTCTCCACACATCCCCTGGGCAGAAACAGTGCCCAGCACAGAGGAGTGAGATTCTATCATGTGACACCAAGCTGCTAACTAGCCTCTCAGCCTAAGTCCAAGAACACTCAGCACTCTACAAACCCGGAGAACCTGGAGGGCTTTCAGGGGGTAACAAATTCTTCTCCTACTAGACTAAGCTCGTGACAAATCTAACTGAATGCAGGGAGCTGCCTGATAGTTTGTGATTTGCCCAGGATGAACGGCTCTGCTTGTCTTCATTTCAGAAAGCATCACTTCTTGCCTGTGACACATGGCCCTGGAGAATGTGTATTCTTTCCCTAGAAAATCAGCAAAATCTAATTTCCAAAATAGTTCCTACAATCCTCCAACACACAAGCTCAGCCAAATGAAATTAAATTCTACCTTTTCTTGAAGCTGAGTCTTTTTTCAGCATGAGCAATGGAGTCATGTTTCATTTCAAATCCCCAAACACTGAGGCTATTGATCTTGTTAAATGTGAAGATTAATATTTCTGAAGTGTCTACATGGAGGGAAATATCTAGACAATTACAAGTAACATCCAATAAAGAAACATAATAAATATTGAACAAGTTGAAGGAACTACCAATACAGAAGAATTACATCAGAATGTGTGTATGTTTGTGTGGAAAGAGACAGAGAAAGAACAATTACTACTTGCTACTCTCTCTCAACTTATATTTTTATCTGGACAAGGTTGAGGCCAGTCCTAGCCCCGGAGTTTATACCTCTCTTCCTAGTCTGTTCTATTAAAACTTAAAATTCAAACATATGATGAGAAATAAGGATGGAATACCTGAATTTTCAGCGAAAACCGTGGCCCTAGGATCCAGCAATGTGTTATCAAGAAGGAAGATCTTCATTCTAGAATATATACATTGGAGCTGATGATGTTCATACCCTCCGAAATGCAGCAGGTACCCAGGAAGGGAAGGAGGATGAGGCGTGGGAGATGATGGAGCAGAACAAGGCCAGGAGCCTGGAAGACGGAGAACCTCATGGAGCCAGAGTTGGTACCCAAGCCGTGGATGCCCTGCCTCCTGTGACTGGCGGCCAAACATGACTATTAACTCGGATAGATCTTGATTCCACTTTAGAGAAATTTGGAAATGTTGCACATGGTTAGGAAAGAAGTTCATGTAACTTAAAAGGTTAAAAATAGGCATACAAAAATTATCAATAGATTTGTTGTTCAGTCACTGAGTCATGTCTGGCTCTTGAAACCCCATGGACTGTAACTGTACAGGCTCCTCTGTCCATGAGATTATCCAGGCAAGAATACTGGAGTGGGTAGCCATTCCCTTCTGTAGGATTTTTTTTTTTTTTTAATACTCATGGGAGTATAGAAGCACATGAAATGTAACCAGAACCAAAGAAGGTTTTCTTTACCACAGTCTTTCAGGGATCCTTCGAGCTTATTAGATCTTTCTTTTCTCTTATGTCCAGTTCCTCTCTCTCTCTCTCCCTCGATACATACATACATCATTTTCCAGTTTTATTTATTTTTGCCTGTGCTGGGTCTTCATTGTTGTGTGGGCTTTTCTCTAGTTGGGGCGAGCAGGGGCACTTTCTAGTTACACTGTGAGGACTTCTCATTGTGGTGGTTTCTGTTTGGGAGAGCACAGGCTCTAGGGCACTCTGGCTCAGTAGTTATGATGCATGGACTTAGTTATCTGGCAGCATATGGAATCTTCCTGGTCCAGGGATTGAACCTGTGACCCCTGCATTGACAGCCAGATTCTTAACCACTGAACCACCAAAGAAGTCCATATATATATATAAATTCAGGCTTTGAGAAAGAAAATTATATATATATATGCATATATATGGAGAAGGCAATGGCAACCCACTCCAATACTCTTGCCTGGAAAATCCCATGGGTGGAGGAGCCTGGTAGGCTGTAGTCCATGGGGTCGCTAAGAGTCGGATGTGACTGAGTGACTTCCCTTTCACTTTTCACTTTCATGCACAGGAGAAGGAAATGGCAACCCACTCCAGTGTTCTTGCCTGGAANCTGGACCACCAGGGAAGTCCATCTCATTATTTTGAAGCTGCTCCTCACCAAAGGGAAATAGGCCTCTTCTGAGAAGGGCTGGTTCCATTCGTTGGAAGGACTGTGGCCTTATGGGATTATTCCTGATTGTGGGGTAAATCTGAGCTCTCTGTTGACCCCCAGAAGCCCGTGAAGCTCCTAGCTCAGTCCCTCTCTGCCTTTAAGAGATTGCTTCTCCATCTCTGATGATGCAATGGCCCCAAGGTAAAGGGAAGATGTCACACCCTCCTTCTGATTCAGGGTTGAAATAAGCAGCCTCTCACTAACTGTTTGCTTGGAAGATGCAGTGTGAAAGGGTCACCCTGTATTTTTTCCTCCCCCAGCCTCAAGTAGGATATCTGGCCCTCAGGATTCCCTTGCCTTAAGAATTTTCTGTCACATACAACAGCATAATTCAACAATGTGATGATGCCAGAGATCACAGACTGTCGTAGGTCAAATTCCCCAGAAGCAAACTCAGACAAGGATTCATCTGCAAGTGATGTACTAAGGAAGTGCTCCCAGGAGCGCTGGGGGAGGGAACAGGGAAAGCGAGAGAAGAAAGAGAAAAGGCTAATTAGGCTGCAGTATCATCGAGCAAAGGTGGGATCAGGAAGCCCCAGAGGGCAGAATACACCTTGGAGTCTATCCTGCTAAAAGCAGGGGAGCTGGGCATCCCTAAAGCAGCACTGTTGAGGCACTATGGGCAACCTCTACTTCCAGCTCTCCACACATCCCCTGGGCAGAAACAGTGCCCAGCACAGAGGAGTGAGATTCTATCATGTGACACCAAGCTGCTAACTAGCCTCTCAGCCTAAGTCCAAGAACACTCAGCACTCTACAAACCCGGAGAACCTGGAGGGCTTTCAGGGGGTAACAAATTCTTCTCCTACTAGACTAAGCTCGTGACAAATCTAACTGAATGCAGGGAGCTGCCTGATAGTTTGTGATTTGCCCAGGATGAACGGCTCTGCTTGTCTTCATTTCAGAAAGCATCACTTCTTGCCTGTGACACATGGCCCTGGAGAATGTGTATTCTTTCCCTAGAAAATCAGCAAAATCTAATTTCCAAAATAGTTCCTACAATCCTCCAACACACAAGCTCAGCCAAATGAAATTAAATTCTACCTTTTCTTGAAGCTGAGTCTTTTTTCAGCATGAGCAATGGAGTCATGTTTCATTTCAAATCCCCAAACACTGAGGCTATTGATCTTGTTAAATGTGAAGATTAATATTTCTGAAGTGTCTACATGGAGGGAAATATCTAGACAATTACAAGTAACATCCAATAAAGAAACATAATAAATATTGAACAAGTTGAAGGAACTACCAATACAGAAGAATTACATCAGAATGTGTGTATGTTTGTGTGGAAAGAGACAGAGAAAGAACAATTACTACTTGCTACTCTCTCTCAACTTATATTTTTATCTGGACAAGGTTGAGGCCAGTCCTAGCCCCGGAGTTTATACCTCTCTTCCTAGTCTGTTCTATTAAAACTTAAAATTCAAACATATGATGAGAAATAAGGATGGAATACCTGAATTTTCAGCGAAAACCGTGGCCCTAGGATCCAGCAATGTGTTATCAAGAAGGAAGATCTTCATTCTAGAATATATACATTGGAGCTGATGATGTTCATACCCTCCGAAATGCAGCAGGTACCCAGGAAGGGAAGGAGGATGAGGCGTGGGAGATGATGGAGCAGAACAAGGCCAGGAGCCTGGAAGACGGAGAACCTCATGGAGCCAGAGTTGGTACCCAAGCCGTGGATGCCCTGCCTCCTGTGACTGGCGGCCAAACATGACTATTAACTCGGATAGATCTTGATTCCACTTTAGAGAAATTTGGAAATGTTGCACATGGTTAGGAAAGAAGTTCATGTAACTTAAAAGGTTAAAAATAGGCATACAAAAATTATCAATAGATTTGTTGTTCAGTCACTGAGTCATGTCTGGCTCTTGAAACCCCATGGACTGTAACTGTACAGGCTCCTCTGTCCATGAGATTATCCAGGCAAGAATACTGGAGTGGGTAGCCATTCCCTTCTGTAGGGGGTCTTCCCAACCCAGGGATCAAACCCATGTCTCCTGCACTGGCAGGCAGATTCTTTTACCACTGAGCCACCAGGGAAACCCAAGGTTAGAAACAGGCATATGAAAAACATCAATAGAGTAACAAACTTATTCAATCTGCCAAACAGAAAAGTCATGGAAGATTATGCCAAATTGCTCTGTTTTTCAAAGAGGTGAGACAAAACTCCAATCCTACAAAAAATGAGACATCCTCACATACCTGGATACAAAATACTTTCATTCTTACTGAAAGTAGCCCATACATTATTTTATATTGAGATGACTGGATGGCATCACTGACTTGATGGACGTGAGTCTGAGTGAACTCCAGGAGTTGGTGATGGACAGGGAGGCCTGGCGTGCTGCAGTTCATGCGGTTGCAGAGAGTCGGACATGACTGAGCTACTGAACTGACTGAACTGAACTCACATGCATTAACAAATAGCAGCCCTGTGAGTTACGTGCTGTTATTACCGCCTCTTTATAAGTGAAAATCAAGGGTCTGAAATGATGTTGCTTGCTAGACTATTTGAATTTAAATCTAAACCTAAAATAAAAACTCAATTCCTCAGTCGCACAGCCCAACAGACAACACAGGACTAGTGGCCACCACACTGAACAGCACAGATCTAGAATATTCTCATCATTACAGAAAGTTCCAATCGCTGAAAGTGCCCTAATGGGTGAAGTAATTCACCCAAGATTCTATAACTATTAAGAGCTTGAGGAGGATCCCAGGTTCCACCTTACAGAGTGTGCGTCCTCTCCTGAGACAGTACATTAGCTTCCTGTTGCTGTTGTAACAGATTACTGCAAATTTAGTGGCTTCTACCACACAAATTTATTACCTTACAGTTCTGGAGGTCACACATCTGAAATGGGTCTCACTAGGCTGTATCTCTTCTTGAAGCTCCCAGGAAGAATGCATTTTATTGCCTTTTCCTGCTCCTACAGGCTATTCTGTCCCTCAGCCGGCATCTCCTTTCTCGATCTTCAAAGACAGGAATGTCAGTCTGAGCCCGCCCCTGGCTGCCTCCCACTGCCCTCTCTCTGGCTCTCCCTCTTCTGCCTCTCTCTCCTCCACTCATAAGAACATGTGATTACATTGGGCCAACCCAGGCAATCCAGGATAATATCTCCTTGTTGCTGTGGTTTAGTCGCTCACTTGTGTCTGACTCTTTGCAACCCCATGGACTGCAGCACGGCAGGCTTCCCTGTCCTTCACTATCTCCCAGCGTTTGCTCAAACTCATGCCCATTACATTTAACCCATGTCCTTTTCAGGATCTTTTTTTGGGAGTACGTAAAGCATCCAGCCAGGATCTTTCAGAGCACAGAATCACAATGCCAAGGACACTATGACAGAGATAAATGGACTTAAAAGAAATCTGGGACCCTCCAAGGAAGACAAATGAAAAATAAAACCACATTTTCCCAGTGTGATTTATCTAAAGTCATCTATGATAAGACATTTCAAGGCAAACAGGCCACATCAGAGGTGCAAATCTCTCAGGGAAACTCAACCACTAAAGAGGACGAGATTGTTTCTGTCCAGCAAAGCCTTTAAATGCCAGCCAACTGCTTCATCTGCAGCTAAACATGAGAGGGGGAAAATTGCTTTGTAGCTTTTTAGACTAAAATACTACTGAGTACACATAGAGTCATGGTTTTTTGACTCTTTATTGATGATTTAAAGGATTTTCAAGGGGTGATTTTGACCTACACAGTTTCTGCCTTATGTGCCAACTTTAAACCCTAACTCCCACATAAGATACAACTCTCCTCTTAAGTCTTTTAGCACCTGCGGGCTCAAGAATCATTCATATTACATGAGTTTCTTGAAAGGCTCTCTGATTCTAATCGAAACTGGTCCCACTAAATCCTAGTACTCATGTTTGCTTTTAAACAACTCACACCTTGCTGTAAAGTGTAGGAGCTTTCCCCCATCTCATTTGGGGCACTGGGAGCACCGGCCCCAAGGAGCTTAGGGTCAGATGGGCTTTGCAGTTAATTATTAAAGCAGCAGTTATACAAGTAAGAAGAGTGAAATTGGGAATGAATCCAGCAGCTGATGGTGGGTTGAGTTTAAGAGGACTGAAAGTCAGACACAACAAAGCAATCAACCCAGGGTTTACATAACCAAATGACAAGTTGCATCATGTGCTTTAGGAAATAACTAAATGGACTTTTCTCTGGATTATTTCCATCTTTGTATCAAAAGAGTGAATGTACTTCTAAAACACTGCCTGGCCTCTGGGAGAGAGAGGATGACCCTAGAAGGAGGAAGACCTCGGCTCCAGACAAATCGTTCAGTCCAGCACCTGGGAGACCTTGGCAAATGACTTCATTTTCTTATATAGGAAGAGAAGAGAGTCTTCTCACAGTGTGTTCCGTGAAACACCACTTGTGAACAGTGTTCCATTTTGTAAAAAGATTCTGCAGTTAAGTAAGTCCAGCTTGGCAAGTTTCCCTTGCCCTGTACCCTCTCTTGGAAATTTACAGTGTACATGAGCAAATTAAAGTCTCTTGAGAAGTCCTATAGTAAAGAAACTCTGCTTGAATTCAATCTGTCCCAAACATTCTTGAGCATAGGATAATATTTTTGGTAAAATATAAAAGTGTGTTCCAAGGAACCCACATTGAGAGAACTCAGAAATTTCATGTAAACTCTGACAGAGTAAACGCAGGCCTACTTGTGCACATTGCTCCTGGTACAGAGTAAACTAGGGACTGCCAAACTGAGGCCAGTTTGCCAAATCCAGTCCATGAGCTAAGTATGTTTTCACATTTTAAGTGACTGAAAAAAATTAAAAGTGAAAATTATATGAAATTCAAATTTCAGCCTTCACAAAATTTTCTAGCCATACCCACCTGTTTATGTATCTTCTGTAACTGCTTTTGAACTACACTGGCAGAGTTGAAGAGTTGTGCCAAAGACTGCAATGGCCCGCAAAGCTTAAGATACCTCCCTCTCTGGCCCTTATGGTACTGATTCCCAACCTTTTAGGCACCAGGGAACAGTTTTGTGGAAGACGGTTTTTCCACAGACCAGGGTGGCTGGGGAGGGGGGGGATGATTTAAGGATTATTCAAGCACAAAACATTTATTGTGCACACTTATTTCTGTTATTATTAAATCACCTACACCTCAGATCGTCAGACATTAGATCTCGGAGGTTGGGGATCCCTGCTTTACAAGAAACGTGTGCAAAGCTCTGCAGTAGACAATTAAATTGTGCCAATGAACTAAAGTCTATTCTTGCCATTCTCCATACAAGCTGCCTCATTTTCTGGGGAGAGGATTAAAGTTATAACAAGTTTTAAAATGAGATCTTCATTTTTTTTTAATAGTCTTAATTATCTTTTTTTTCTGGTCTCTGCTATAGCTTAGCAATGACTTGAGCTGAGCCACCAGCACTCAGATTCCAGATCTTTCCATCACTCAAATTGTCCATAGTTTGCTTCACATGAGTCTTTCCCACGTAATAGTTATATTCAGGTGGTGATTCAGGAAAAAGATGAGGAAAGAAGGAACATAGAATTTAAAGGGTGACTTTGACTGGGATATTACAATTTGCAAAAGCATCATCCACCATTTTTGTGGGGAGGACAAAGGGCTGAACGTGGGCAAAAGAAGGGAAGATAGGAAGGGGCAGTTTGCCCTTATTTGTAAACATTCTGATGAAGGATAGTGGAAGTCAGCCTCTGAGAAGACAGGAAACATGAATTCAACCCAAGAAGCACCTCAGGCCCTGGAGTCATTAAGACCATGATTTGAATTCTGGCCCTGACACTTAGTTACCATGTTGCCATGCTCCACCCTAGGCAACAAGCTTAACTCAAGGAGAAAATGGATAGAATAGAGTCATGGTGAAAATTAAATAAGACGTTTTTTTATTTAACAATCACAGTTGCAAGAATAAGGTCTCTTAATCCTCACCACAACCCTGAGGAAGGAACTATTGTTGTCATTCCTGTTTCACAGATGGGAAGACTGAGACACAGGTCACATGGCAGAGCTTGGATTTCAACCCAGGAAGTCTGATTATAGCTTCTTTGCTCATGCTCAGTGGACACCACTGACTGGCACATGGTAAACATTTGATGAATGTCAGTTTTAAAATGCCTCTTAAAATGAAAAAAAAAAAATTTGTTATTAGCCTGCTGTTCCTCAATTTGTGTATGGACTTCCCATGTGACACTAATGGTACAAACCTGCCTGCCAATGCCCGAGACGTAAGAGATGCCAGTTCAACCCCTGGGTCGGGAAGATCCCCTAGAGGAGGAAACAGCAATCCACTCCAGTATTCTTACCTGGAGAATCCCATGGACAAAGGAGCTTGGCGGGCTACAGTCCAGTCCATAGGGTCACAAAGAGTTGGATATGACTAAAGCAACTGATCACACACACATATGAAGAGCAGGGGCCTCTGGAGTTATACCAACCTATGTTCTAATTCTTGGCCCACCAGTAACTAACAGCATTCAGTGAATATTTATGGGAAGATTAAGCATGTTACTTAACAGAGATCATTAAAATTTGGGGGTGCAGTAACATGCTGAAATCTGAAGGAAATCTCCACGATGGTGGGAGTCATAGATATCATTTTAAAAGTTCTTACAGCATATTTTTAAAAAGTGAAAAGCAGATAAAATTAATTGTACTAATGTATTTTATTTAACCCTGCATCCAAAATGTACCATTTCAACATGTTATCAATATAAAAAAAATTATTGAAGATACACTTAAAATTTTTTTCATGATAAGTCTTCAAAATCTCATTTTTTTTTTACAGCTACAGCACAACCCAATTTGAACCCACCACATCTCAACTTCAGTAGCAATGTGTGTCTCGTGACAGTCATCATAGACAGCTCAGCTGTAAGCAGTAAACTCCCTGAGGGCTCAGAACCGCAACAGCCTTACTGTTCTATCCGCAGCACCACACTATGCTTGACTCAAAGTAAGCCAAGTATTTGATATTTTAAAAAATAACAAAATTTTAAGGAATAATTGTACAGAAGAAGAAAGGGAAGCTCAGAGAGAGGAAGGGATTGACTCCAAGGTCATAGCACTAATTAAGGGGAGACCACTGCCAGCCCTCATCTGGAGCTATACAGCCCCAGCACCTCCTGGAAACTGGAGGCATCACTCAGGCCAGTCTTCCCACTGGGTACATATATGCTCCACAAGGTGAGCCCAACACATTTTTCTCTAAAACTTGACCTTAAAAGACAGGAAGTTTGATTTTGTGAGAGAAGTTTTCTTTCTATTCCCTTGTAAATCCTGTTGATGGATAGGTATTATGTAAGCGGCATTAATGTGCGAGGCACTGACTGCTGGAGATGGTATTTTGAAGTCCTCTGAACAGCTCTTATATTATCAGTGGAGATTTCCTTCAAGATTCAGCCTTCAATTTCTTCAGGCAAAGCTGCAAAGTGAGTCAGAGTTAACACTCCATCCCCAGGTTCAACTGGAGGGGCAGGGGAGGCAGAGGTGGGGAACCTGCAAGCAGGAATGAGATGACAGAGAACACGGTCAGAATAGCTCACAATCCTAACCCTTATTTATCCCTCCAAAAATCAGAATTAGTGTCCTCCTAAGAAAAATCTCTGGAGAAGGCAATGGCACCCCACTCCAGTACTCTTGCCTGGAGAATCCCATGGACGGAGGAGCCTGGTAGGCCACAGTCCATGGGGTCACGAAGAGTCGGACACGACTGAACGACTTCATTTTCACTTTTCACTCTCATGCATTGGAGAAGGAAATGGCAACCCACTCCATTGTTCTTGCCTGGAGAATCTCAGGGACAGGGGAGCCTGGTGGGCTGCCGTCTCTGGGCTCGCACAGAGTCGGACACGACTGAAGCGACTTAGCAGCAGCAGCAGCAGCAGTGGGTGAAGCTAAGGATGCTGTTAAACAGCTTACAACCACAAGAAGAGCCCCTACAACAAAGAATGACCCAGCCCCTAACGTTAATAGTGCCACAACTGAGAAACCCTGTCTCAGAAAATGAAGGATGTTATTTGAATGCTTTGAAGGAAGGCATGAGTTTTTTCTGAAATGAATAGATCAGCAATAACTAGCTGTATCCTCCATGTCCTGCAGGCCAGAGAAGGAGTTGGACTTGTCTGTTTTTAAGGAATTATTGGAATGTTCAGAGTATCTTGATTGTATCATCAGTGAACACTGGCCTTAGGAAGGACAGGCACGGAAACGGACTTAATTCCACATGCCAGCTCTAATCTAGTGATGGCGACTGCCAGGTTGGGGTTTCTGGAAACAGACCCTGAAACCTTGAGAGTCTGGACTATGAGATGTTTATTAGAGATTGACATTTATGAGGAGAAGGGAAAGAAGCAGGATTAGGCAGAGGAAGAAAATAAAGCACAAAGCAAGCCTGAGAAAGCCTCAGCCAGCTTCCAGTTGAAGATGAACAGTGCTCTGGAGCTGGCATTTTCCATCTGAGTTGACCAACAGAGCACTGGAATGGCTGGGCCTTTATGACCACACTGCCTTCCCTCCACTAGCCACTTACATGGCTCAGGCGCTAAGTGAAATCTGTTCTGGGAAGAACTAGACTTCCAAGCAGGGGATACTCTGGAGCTGAAGGTAACCTCAAAGATGCCAACAGCTGGAGTGTCTGCTGACCAGACTCCCTGCAGCTGGATGGCAGATCCATCCAGAAAGGGAATCTGAATAGCACATCTCCATGTCTGCCATGGAGTGCATCCATGCTCAACAAAAATGCAGTGCTGTAATCCATTAGCGATGTCTGCCATGGTCCATGTGCAGAACAGCAGCATATTTGCCAAATATGTGAGACATATTAGTAATAGGGGCAATGGGTAAAGCCTATAATTGCAAATCATGGTGATACCCCAAAATACACTGGATGTGGAGGAAAACCCCCAAATGGAACCTGCCTGCTGTGTAGTTAACTATCAATTGGCCTGGATTGAAAAATTATTTTGGTTTCTGATAAGAAATCTCACCTCCCTCTGTTTATTCCACATGCACTTATTAAATACCTACTGTGTCAAGCATATTGCTTAATGCTAGAAAACAACAGAGAAGAGCTAGCCATAAGTAATGGATGATTTTTAACCCCTAAGTTGTCAGGCTTACACTTCTTGCCTGCTGATTTTGGCTTTTATCCAATTAATTGTTTGTGCCATCAGCCCATGGGTTTCTTTAGTCTCTACAGCCTGAGCTAGGAGAGCCCAGCACTACTATAACAGGGCCTTTGGGATTTTTTGTGGCCCTCTTCACCAAGTCTCCACAAGCTTTTGACCTCTGAAGTCAGCTAAAAAGGTTTATTGTCATAGTGAAGTTATTTCACTAGATTCACTGGACTAGATTAAAACAGCCCAGTTCTGTTTGGAAATAAGAGAATGCATTGCTGGTAGGGAAGAGTTTGAAGATCCAGTATATTTTGTGATGATCTAGAATGTTCACAAAGCTAAGAAAAATCACAGTACTACTGGTTAGTAATAGTTATTATAATAAGCATTCAATATAATTGAGGTCTTTTCTCAAACACTGTACCTTAGATAGTGTGTGTGTGTGTGGTCAGTCACTCAGTCATGTCCAGTTCTTTGCACCCCCATGGACTGTAGCCTGCCAGGCATCTCTGCCCATGGAATTTTCCAGGTAACAACACTGGAGTGGGTTGCCATGCCCTCCTGCAGGGGACCTTCCCAACCCAGGGATCAAACCCATGTCTCTTTTACCTCCTGCACTTGCAAGCAGCTTCACTATCACTAGCATCATTTTACTGATCATTTGATATAAATTGAATAGAGACTTTCATATTGACTTCTTCCAAAAGGATGAGTGAGAGAGAACTTGGCTGATAGTCTCTGCCTTTGAGCCATACTTCAGGTAGGTTAGTGAATATTAGGATACTATGCAACATGAAATAGGAACTGTTTAAATCTAATGCTATTTCTCACTACAGTAAACACAAATTAAATTTGTTTTCAATCCAACAGAGTGTCTGAACTGGTCCCATAACTGTGTGTACTAGTAAGCAATGTTTGCAATACATCAAGAACACAATAAAAATGTCAATTTTTCCTATGTAAAGACATCTATAGAGAGTTAAGATGATGAGCTAACAAAATGAGATGCTGTTAATTACATTTGTAGGTAATTTTAATCCAAAAGGGATCATTTTGCTTTTTCCAACTGAAAGAAAATCATTTATTATAGATGAAGCAGTGTAATTTTGGAGCTGGATGGAATTTAAGGTAACAAAGCTAAATGGAAGCTATTATGCAGCTGTTCTGATCCATAGCAGCTCCTTTATCAGCTGGTGAAAATATGCCCATTTATCTGAGGGGGCTCCTTAAGGAGGGGAAAACTCCTGTTTTTTTAATTATTTAGATTTCACACTGTCAGCTAGATTTCTTCTTTGCTTCAACACAATGAGTATAATAACTATTGTTGTGCAACAAAAGAAGGCGCTCTTAGCTAGTGACTTCCCTGTCAGGAAGATAGTTAAACAGACCCAGGGCCAACAGTGGGGGAAATTCTTCTTTATTAGTCTCTCAGATAAGGAATTCACTGGGACTATTTCAAGGGTGATTTATTTAATAAAGGTTTGTTGGCCCCTTTAGCCATTCCCTTCTCCAGGGGCTCTTCTCAACCCAGGGATTGAACCTGGGTCTCCTACATTGCAGGGAGATTGTTTACCATCTGAGCCCCCAGGGAAACCTTCTCTTGGGTCAGGGGCTATGAAACAGAACTTTGGTCGTAGCCTCCTAGGGTCAAACAAAGTAAGTTCAGTATTTTTTTTTCAGTCCAGTATTTTTAACTCTGAGGTTCTACAACTTCATCTTAGTGCATTTATATCAGATCTCTCTTTTCCACCTGTTAAATATTTTCCTTTTTTTTAAACAACAGATATTTGTTGACTTAAAAAAAAATAAAAATGTGAAAGCATCCCACCTCTTTCTGGAATCAGTAAACTGTAGCTATATAACAAACCAATGGCTTTGATCAACTCTCATTCACTGTTGCAGTTCTCATGTCTGAGGATGGATTAAAAGTTAGGCAAACTAGGCTGGCCTTAACTGGGCTGTTCTGCTCCTTTAACATAGGCTTATGCCTCTGTCCTTTATGAAATGTTCGCTTGGTATCTCTAATTTTCTTGAAGAGATCTCTAGTCTTTCCCATTCTGTTCTTTTCCTCTATTTCTTTGCATTGATCGCTGAAGAAGGCTTTCTTATCTCTTCTTGCTATTCTCTCGAACTGTGCATTCAGATGCATATATCTTTCCTTTTCTCCTTTGCTTTTCACCTCTCTTCTTTTCACAGCTATTTGTAAGGCCTCCCCAGACAGCCATTTTGCTTTTTGGCATTTCTTTTCCGTGGGGATTGTCTTGATCCCTGTCTCCTGTACAGTGTCACAAAACTCATTCCATAGTTCATCAGGCACTCTATCTGTCAGATCTAGGCCCTTAAATCTATTTCTCACTTTCACTGTATAATCATAAGGGGTTTGATTTAGGTCATACCTGAATGGTCTAGCGGTTTTCCCTACTTTCTTCAATTTGAGTCTGAATTTGGTAATACGGAGTTCATGATCTGAGCCACAGTTAGCTCCTGGTCTTGTTTTTGTTGACTGTATAGAGTTTCTCCATCTTTGGCTGCAAAGAATATGATCAATCTGATTTTGGTGTTGACCATCTGGTGATGTCCATGTGTAGAGTCTTCTCTTGTGTTGTTGCAAGAGGATATTTGCTATGACCTATGCATTTTCTTGGCAAAACTCTATTAGTCTTTGCCCTGCTTCATTCCACATTCCAAGGCCAAATTTGCCTGTTACTCCAGATGTTTCTTGACTTCCTACTTTTGCATTCCAGTCCCCTATAATGAAAAGTACATCTTTTTGGGGTGTTAGTTCTAAAAGGTCTTGTAGGTCTTCATAAAACCATTCAACTTCAGCTTCTTCAGTGTTACTGTTTGGGGCATAGACTTGGATAACCGTGATATTGAATGGTTTGCCTTGGAGACGAACAGAGATCATTCTATCGTTTTTGAGATTGCATCCAAGTACTGCATTTCGGACCCTTCTGTTGACCATAATGGCTACTCTATTTCTTCTGAGGGATTCCTGCCCACAGTAGTAGACATAATGGTCATCTGAGTTAAATTCACCCATTCCAGTCCATTTTAGTAGGGAGGTTGGGGGTGGAGAGGTGGGAGGGTGAGGGTTTGGAAGGACCTGAATTTAGTAGGGAACAGAGGGCAGTAACAGAATCTCTGGGAGTGGGGAACAGTATCCATGCGTGTTTTTTTAAAAAAGCATATGCAATGTTATGGTATCATTTTATATTTGGAAAACAAAAAATTAGACTGATTCATTAATATAAGCTATAGGAAGCAAAATGCTAGAGTCATTTTTGGGGTCAGGGGATGGGGAAGAGGTGGCCATGTCTTCCTGGTGGACAAGGTGGTTCTGTAGAGGGACAGGGCAAGTCTGAGAGCAAAGGAGTGGGCCAGAGAAAGGTGCTGTCTTTCTCAGAGGGTCCAGGGGGCTGAAGAGACTCCAGGAGGTACACGATGCCTGCACGGCCAAGGTTGGGTTGAGGGTCTGTTTGGTGAGGGGGATCCTTAACCTAGTTTTGTGCCCTGGACCCCCTCGGCAGCTTGAGAATAATGGCCTTAAATGCATGACACAGAATACATAGGACCATAAAGGAAACTGAAGAGACCAAATTAAAATTACCCACAAAAGATTAAAAGTCACAATATATATACTTATATTAAGACAGTGAATCACAAGACCTAGAGGCAGGTTTACTCATGAATGTAATTTTGCAATACTGATGAGTGGAGATGAAATCTTGAGGTTTGTAACCGCTTTGATGGGATAGGAAATGTTTTGTTTTGGCTACACTGCCCAGCTTGTGGAAACTTAGTTCCCTGACCAGGGATTGAATCTACACGCCCTGTATTGGAAGGGTAGGGTCTTAACCACTGGACCACCAGGGAAGTCCCCAGGAAGCTTTTTTTTTTTTTTGATATCTAACCTTACTAAGATGACCAAGGTTTGTTGCTACTCTCAAAATTACAGGAAATGCCAAATCTCAGATAGAGGTCGGGGTAGTTACAGAGGCACTGTTTTTCCCATTCTAGTTTATAGCACATTCATGTCACTCATTCGTGTCTGATTCTTCACAACCATCACGGACTGCAGCCTGCCAAGCTCATCTGTCCATGGGATCCCAGACAAGAATACTGGAGAGTGGGTTGCCATTTCCTTCTCCAGCGGATTTTCCCAATCCGGGGATTGAACCTGGGTCTCTTGCATTGCAGGCAGATTCTTTACTGTCTAAGGCACCAAGGAATCCTAGTTTGTGGGCCCTGTGAATTCAGGTGAAGATCCCCTGGATCCCACAGTCAGCCTATTCCTTTCTCTTGACTTTCACGGGAACGGGGACAGAGGCACCAAGTGGTTGCCGTCACTGCTGACAGCATTCATCAGAGCAATCAAGAACAGCCACCATCCTCTTTTGCCTGATCCTAGATGGTGAGAAGATGGATTCAACACAGATCTGGAGGGAATAAGAGAGGGCCCTGTATGAGAGCGCCCTGGGCTGTAAATAGAATTAGTGTGGAAAACTTCATGTCTCCCTAATGACTGGGGGAAAAGGAGAATCTCCAGGTGTGTCCTAATGCATGTAAATCATCCCATAAGGACATGCATGTTTAACATGAGGACTCTTATAACACTTGAAACAGAAGAATTAGTTTGGGGCTTCCCTAGTGGGGCAGTGGGTAAGAATCTGCCAGCCAGTGCAGGAGACACAGGTTAGGTCCCTGGTCTTTGAATATCCCATATGCCACAGGGCATCTAAGCCCATGAACCACAACAGCTGAGCTTGTGCCCAGGAGCCATGACTACTGAAGCTCTAGACCCTGTGCTGTGCCACAAGAGAAGGCACCATGACAAGAAGCCCATTCACTGCAAGTAGAGAGAAGCCCCTGCTTGCTGCAACCAGAGAAAAGCCTGCCCACAGCAATGAAGACCCAGCACAGCCACAAATAAGCCAATAAAAATTATTAAGAAAAAAAGAAGAAGGATTAGTTTTAGTGAAGCAGGGTTTCAGAGAAAAGTATTGCTTCTCTGGGATGTCAGTTAAATATGCTTCAATAACAAAGTTCTCATTTAGGGACCTCAGCCGAAGTCTATTTTGGGTGCAAAAACATTGTCCCTAGCTTGAATGTCGTTAAGAATTCCAATAACCCAGCACCTCATTAAGGGTATGAGAAAATGTCAAGAAGACACTAATTTTACAAGTGTTTAGACTATGAAAGCATAATCTCTGCTGTTATGACAAGTGACCACAGTCATTGCTGAGACCATTGCTGTTGACTTTTCTCTGCAGGCTGGTCCCACAAGGCCCTTATTCCACGTGAGAAGGGCAGTCTTCATTGTGACGCTAACTCAGGCCCCAAAGAATTTGGGGTGACTTGAAGTGTTTTGGTCGGAGTGAATTCTAAGTGGGCCAAGTGGTCCCACCATGGCTATTAGATTTCTCTTGCATTTTCTTTTTCTTGATCACTTACAGTTCAGCACAAAGCTGATGCTAGGCCATGTGGATTTGCTGGGTGTCTGAAAAGTAAGTATGACCAAAGATTTTAGAATGGGGCATGAGGAAAATGTGTCACAGTGCTTACAAGTAATGGTATCACCCCCTCTCTTTTGGTCTAGCGAGATGTCATGAGGGATCTGGATGAACTGGGGATGCATCTTAGCAGATGGCTTCATAAATCACACTCTCCCATCTCCATTGTCTGCCATTGAAAACAGAGCCCCAAATGATACCAAATTGTAAATATCTTATGCAGAAATTGCAAGCTCTTTGTGAAGTGCACACTTTCTATTGTCTTCTCAGCTTTGAGAGTCTACAGAGCACAGTTATTGGCATTCTTGTTAAGAGCCATCTGGGGCTTCAATTGTTGAGCTGGAGCCCCCTTTCAATGGCTGTCTGGAGGACTTCGTGATGAAACTGACCAAGTTCCCGGGCCCCATCCCTGTTGGGGATGAGTTTCCGAGGGCTGCCATAGCGTATTACCACATATTTGGTGGTTTCAAACAACATAAATGGATTTGCTCCCAGTTCTGGAGGCCAGAAGTCTCCAGTCAAGGGGTGGGCTGGGTTTGCTCCTGCCAGAGGGTCTCAGGGCAAAGCAGTTCCCTGTCTGCATCCTCGCTTCTGGTGGATCCAGGCAGTCCTTGGCTTCTGGCAACTACACTCCCGTCTCCACATGGCCTTCGCCCCCGCGTCTCTGTGTCAAATCTCACTTTCCTCTCTCTTATAAGGACACTAATTCAGGATGATCTCATCTGGGAGTCTTTAGTTGTATCTGCAAAGACTCAGTTTCCAAGTAGCGTCATGTTCATGGGTGCCAGGGGTTAGGACTTGAATATATCTTTTTGTCTGATGAAGGGAGATGACAGAAAGTGCGTGGATAGTACAATGCCTGGGACATGGCAGGGGGCCAATTAACAGTAGCTATTCTTGTATTTAAGGCCAAAGCATGGGGCAGCCTGTGTTTGGTCTGTTTCCCTGTCCTAATGTGGAGTTACAGTAGGAGAACGTAATCTGATTACTATTTGGGCAGTCCCAGTGGGTTATGTTGTACGATAATTTAGCATCATCTGGATTAAAAGTTGAGGCTCCTTCCTTTTCTGTGACTGTTCTTTCCTGGTGCTCAGGGGTGGAGCTGACCTTCATCCCATGCTGGACTGAGAGCCACAGAGCCTAACCCTGGTATTGATCCAGACCCAAGTCTGTACTTAGTTGTGAGGAAAATGAACTGGCACTCCAAACACTGGCGGGGCAGACAGGTCAGAGGCAGTGTTTCAGAACTCAAATCCTCGATATCAGCCAACTGTCTACAGTAGCCCGATAGATAAAACCCTAAAGAACCCAGTCAACAGTTTAACCTAGGGAATCCCCTGGCAGTCCAGGGGTTAGGACTTGGTGCTATCACTGCCATGTTCTGGGTTCAAGCCATGTGGCAAGGCTGGAAAAAAAAACCCAAAACCGCTTAACCTGTTGAGTTATAGTTCAGGATGGTTTGAAGGGTGGAGAGATTGTATGGCATCTGATAGAATCATCAATAGGATTTTTGCCACCATTACTACTGTATGAGTGCCAAAGAACTGATGTTTCTGATCTGTGGTGTTGGAGAAGACTCTTGAGAGTCCCTTGGATGGCAAGGAGATCAAACCAGTTCATCCTAAAGGAAATCAACCCTGAATATTCATTGGAAGGACTGATACTGAAGCTCCAACACTTTGGCCACCTGAGGCTAAGAGCTGACTCATTGGAAAAGACTCTGATGCTGGGAAAGATTGACAGCAGAAGGAGAAAGAGGTGACAGAGAATGAGATGGTTAGATAGCATCACTGACTCAGTGGACCTGAGTTTGAGCAAACTCCAGGAGATAGTGAAGGACAGGGAAGCCTGGTGTGCTGCAGCCCATGGGGACACAGACAGTCAAACATGACTTAGTGACTGAATATACATACACTGGCTGTGTGACCCTGGACAAGCTACTTAAGCTCTCTGTGCCTCAATTTTCCTACCATTTAAATAGGGATAATTAGAGGACCTGCCCATCTGGTGTGTGGCTCACGTGCTTACTGAAGGCAAAGCATGTGGGACAAGGTCTGGATATAGCAAGGGCTCACAGAGGCAGAGGTTGCCAGTAGTATTGTTCTCAGGGTCATTATTTCTCATTATGTCAGAACCCCATTTCTACATGTTTTAGGGACTTTTGGTCACTCTAGTTGTCATGTGTGGATGTGAAAGTTGGACTGTGAAGAAAGCTGAGCGCTGAAGAATTGATGCTTTTGAACTGTGGTGTTGGAGAAGACTCTTGAGAGTCCCTTGGACTGCAAGGAGATCCAACCAGTCCATTCTGAAGGAGATCAACCCTGGGATTTCTTTGGAAGGACTGATGCTAAAGCTGAAACTCCAGTACTTTGGCCACCTCATGTGAAGAGTTGACTCATTGGAAAAGACTCTGATGCTGGGAGGGATTGGGGGCAGGAGGAGAAGGGGACGACTGAGGATGAGATGGCTGGATGGCATCGTGAACTCGATGGACGTGAGTCTGAGTGAACTCCGGGAGATGGTGATGAACAGGGAGGCCTGGCGTGCTGCGATTCATGGGGTCGCAAAGAGTTGGACACAGCTGAGCGACTGAACTGAACTGAAAGGAAGTCCCATCACTTCATGGGAAATAGATGGGGAAACAGGGGAAACAGTGTCAGACTTTATTTTTGGGGGGCTCCAAAATCACTGCAGATGGTGATTGCAGCCATGAAATTAAAAGATGCTTACTCCTTGGAAGAAAAGTTATGACCAACCTAGATAGCATATTCAAAAGCAGAGACATTATTTTGCCAACAAAGGTCCGTCTAGCCAAGGCTATGGTTTTTCCTGTGGTCATGTATGGATGTGAGAGTTGGACTGTGAAGAAAGCTGAGCGNCTCCAAAATCACTGCAGATGGTGACTGCAGTCTTGAAATTAAAAGATGCTTACTCCTTGGAAGAAAAGTTATGACCAACCTAGATAGCATATTCAAAAGCAGAGACATTACTTTGCCAACAAAGGTCCGTCTAGTCAAGGCTATGGTTTTTCCTGTGGTCATGTATGGATGTGAGAGTTGGACTGTGAAGAAAGCTGAGCGCTGAAGAATTGATGCTTTTGAACTGTGGTGTTGGAGAAGACTCTTGAGAGTCCCATGGACTGCAAGGAGATCCAACCAGTCCATTCTAAAGGAGATCAGTCCTGGGTGTTCTTTGGAAGGAATGATGCTAAACGTGAAACTCCAGTACTTTGGCCACCTTTTGCGAAGAGTTGACTCATTGGAAAAGACTCTGATGCTGGGAGGGATTGGGGGCAGGAGGAAAAGGGGACGACAGAGGATGAGATGGCTGGGTGGCATCACCGACTCGATGGATGTGGATTTGGGTGAACTCTGGGAGTTGGTGATGGACAGGGAGGCCTGGTGTGCTGCGGTTCATAGGGTTGCAAAAAGTCAGACACGCCTGAGTGACTGAATTGACTGAACTGAACTGAGATATGCACTGGCCAATATGCTAGCTACAAGTTATACATGGCTATTGAAATTAAATAAAACAGAAACAGACTCACAGATATAGAGAACAGACTTGTAGTTGCCAAGGGGGAGAGGAGTTGGGGAAAGAATGGCCTGGGGGTTTGGAGTTACTAGATACAAGTTATTATGTATAGAATGGATAAACAAGGGACTTCTGTGTTGGTCCAGAGGTTAAGAATCCATTTTGCAATGCAGGTGGTGAGAGTTCCATCCCTGGTCAGGGAACTGAGATCCCACATGCTGTGGAGCAACTGAGCACGTGCCCCACAATGAAAAGATCTCGCATGACACAAGAAAGATCATTCATGCTGCAACTAAGACCAGACAGAGCCAAGTAAATAAAAAACAAATATTAAAAAAATAGAATGGATAATAACAAGATCCTACTGTATAGCACAGGGAACTGTATTCAGTATCCTGGGATAAATCATAGTGGAAAAGAATATAAAAAGAAAATATGTATGTATATAACTGAGTCCCTTTGCTGTACAGCAGAAATTAACACAACACAGTAAATCAATTATACCTCGATAAAATAAAGGAAAATATTTTAAAAGTTCACTCAGTAAATAAAATTAAAGTGCTCAGCACAATAGCCACTTTTGAGGTGCTAAGTAGCCACATGCAGCTAGTGGCTCCCTGACTAGACAGCACAGATATAGAATGATTCCTTCATTACAGAATGTTCTGTTGGACAGGACTGCTCTGACAGCAGGACCGTGATGGTGGCAAGTTGGAATATAGACTTCTTTTGCTGATTTGTCAAGGAGCCCTGCAGCACTCTACCATTCCTCATATTGCCCCTAGAGGACAGTGTATTGCTGCTTATGACAAACACACTGCCCCATTCCCTAGCTGTCCTCTCCAAATTAGCCTTAATCAGAGTTTTATAAACGTAGAGGATTTCTTTAAGGTACATCGATTTGCTTTTCTTCTTTAATCTCTCTTGGAAGCTATTGAAAGTCTACTACAGGTAACAAATATAAGGTGTGCCCCTGACATAACTTTTCTCTGACACACAGACATGTAAAATTATGTGTCCAGTCCCTCATCGTGTCCACCTCTGTCCTATCTCTCTATCCATCTATAAACAGCTATTTGTGTAAAACAGCTTTTGACAGTCTATGTAATGTACTAGAGATGTTTTTCAATCATGTTGCCCCTGCTTTGTGATATGAATCTGTGGGTACCAAGTGGTCTGCTCAGAAGACATTGGGAATGTCCCTGACACCCTAGGAGACCACGTGAAGGTGGGCAGTAGATCAAAGTGGAGCGAGGCAAAGGGGGAGATCTGCTGAGCAGAGCCAAGGTCCATATCGTCTCCTGTCCCCACAGCACAAAATCTGCCTTCCTGGGGGAACTTTGCTAAAATCCTGTATATTCTAAGAAACATCAGGGTGAGAATAATGAGCAATGATTGTAATAATTGTGAGAGAGAGATGAGGTGATGATTTTAGTTACCTGGTTTGTTCGCTGCCAACAACAGCATATACTGTATTCCTATGGAGCTAAAGCTTAAATATGGGGTTTAATTGACTGCCAATAATTACATGGACAAGTAAAGTTCTACATGACTCTATCTTAATGATGCTGCTTTTCTTAAACAATGAGTGGTAAACCTGACGGCATAAAATAGGTATGTGCTTTCTTTGGAGTGAGCATGCTTGGTGAATGTCACACTTTTTCTGATGATGCTCTAAAAGACCTGATACATTGCAAGAGAACAGAAGTAAAGCATGTCATGTTATAATGCGATATTGAATGGTATGATAATTCTAAAATCTATTATTCATGTGCTAGAGTAACTTTTAAAAAGTGTGAATAGTGGTCTGTCAAACTTCTCATGCTTAGATGAAATTCAAAAGATGGTGTTCTAATCTTAACATATATCTTGCACAAATATTGTTATGTTGCATTTCTTCTTGCAAAAACGAGCTATTTCCCGCGTTTTTAAAGGAAAATCAACTTTATGGTCACATCTCAAAATGCTAATATAGTTCTTTTTCTCAAAAAACCAAAGTATCTTCTATGATGACATGGGAAGTATACATTAAAAGCTTCTGCTACATTCCAAAGTCCTGTGACTCAAGGAAAATAATCTGTATGAGCTGAACTACCCTCTCTTGTGTGGAATACAGTCTTCACTTGAAATAGTGAATGACACTGGAAGATTTATGTAACTTAGTGAAACAATGTATTACTTACAAAAAATCTTATATTAGTATAAGAGATTCAATATGGAAAAAAGCCTTAGGGATTTTGATGTAACAGAGCAGTAAATAGTCAGTGATATAATTTCAGGTCCACTTTGAAAATAACCTTTAAGAACCTACCAATTCTGTAGTTTTAGATTTGTATCAAAGATTAACTTACATAATTACATGAAAATGTTATTAAAAATACTACTCCTACATATGTGTGGTGGCGGTGATGTAGTTGCCAGGTTGTGTCCAACTCTTGTGACCTCATGGACTGTAACCTGCCAGGCTTCTCTGACCATGGGATTCTCCAGGCAAGAATACTGGAGTGCATTGCCATTTCTTTCTCCAACATATGTGTAGGCCTTTTTACTTTCATAGGTTTCAGTCAAAATAACGGATTCAATGTAGAAGCAAACATGAAAATCCAGTGGTCTTCTAATGAAATGGCAAGAAAGGGAATTTCAAAAATATAAAAATGTAAAAAAATTTAGACAGCATATTAAAAAGCAGAGACATTACTTTGTTGATAAAGGTCCATATAGTCAAAGCTATGGTTTTTCCAGTAGTCATGGATGGATGTGAGAGGTGGACTACAAAAAAAAGCTGAACGCCAAAGAATTGATGCTTTTGAACTGTGGTATTGGAGAAGACTCTTGAGAGTCCCTTTGAGAGCAAGGAGATAAAACCAGTCAATCCTAAAATAAATCAGCCCTTAATATTCATTGGAAGGGCTGTTGCTGAAACTGAAACTCCTATACTTTGGCCACCTGATGCGAAGAACTGACTCTTTGGGAAAGACCCTGATGCTGGGAAAGATTGAAGGCAGAAGGAGAAGGGAACGACAGAGGATGAGATGGTTGGAGGGCATCACTGACCAGATGGACATGAGTTTGAGCAAGGTCCGGGAGTTGGTGATGGACAGGGAAGCCTGGAGCACTGCAGTCCATGGGGTCGCAAAGAGTCAGACACTACTGAGCGACTGAACTGAAGAAGCTTCACTGTTGCCCAAAAGCCAGGAAGTGGAAATTCAGAGAAATTGAAACTCCTGAGTAAAGAAAGAGCCCCCTGAGTGTGTGCTGGCATCTGGACTGCAGTTGCTCTGTCCCCACCATGAACCGCACATCCCAGCCCTTATTCACTGGGGCACACGGTGTGGTGCCCCCAGCCTATGAGACGCTCAAGGAGGAGCATGAGGTGGCCGTGCTGGGGGGTCCCCAGAGCCAGGCCCCTGCGACGACCACGGTGATCAACATCCGCAACGAGACCTCTGTGCCCGACCACATTGTCTGGTCCCTGTTCAACACCATCTTCATGAACTGGTGCTGCCTGGGCTTCGTGGCATTCGCCTACTCTGTGGAGTCTAGGGACTGGAAGATGGTTGGTGACATCATCGGGGCCCGGAGCTACGCCTCCATCTGTGTCCTGGTCCNCAACGAGACCTCTGTGCCCGACCACATTGTCTGGTCCCTGTTCAACACCATCTTCATGAACTGGTGCTGCCTGGGCTTCGTGGCATTCGCCTACTCTGTGGAGTCTAGGGACTGGAAGATGGTTGGTGACATCATCGGGGCCCGGAGCTACGCCTCCATCTGTGTCCTGGTCCTGGGCCTCCTTCTGATTACCATCCTCATCATCATTGTGTCCACCGGCTCCCTGATGATTGTTCAAGCAGTTTTGGAGCTCATACAGAACTATGGAGGCCACTAGTTCCTGCCCACAGCCTGAGGCAGTCACCCCTTTTTCCTGCAGCCTATACAGGCATCTGTCCACCATAAAATAAAATGAAGCGTTTGTTAAAAAAAAAACAACCTTCACTGTCTTCACTACTATGTTTGTTTTGGGAAATAACTTGTTTTCCATATTAAATGCATGGGTTATTAATATTCTAAACAAATTAATTAAAGAATTCAAACTTTATTATTTCTACCATGGAAGATGTCGATTGAACTCAGGCAGACAGTGTGACAAGGAGCTCTCGGTATAGGAAGGGAGGGATCAGGGCAAAGCCCCCGGTCCCCCGAGGGCGAGGCTCTCACGGTCTCAGGGTCAAGGGCGGTATCTGGGACGGGGACGCTACGTCATAGGTTTCCGTCTTGCCTTTCTTTCAGTTTCTCTCTCACTAGCTCTGTCGGGCCCTAGTTGACTATAGTCGTCCCCGCGGTTCCAGGTTACAAAGTATCTGAGCACCTGCCGGACTCTTCTTCCCAGACCCGCGGGTTGCGGGTCATGGAGTCAAGAGCTCT
>SJYX01014322.1:0-10918 GCA_006410675.1 Oreotragus oreotragus
GGAGAATCCCCACGGACAAAGGAAACTGGCAGGCTACAGTCCACGGGGTCGCAAAGAGTTGGACACGACTGAGCGACTAAGCACACACACACAAATTTGCAAAAGGGAAGAACAGAAATATACTGTTGGATAAACCCATAAGCTGTTTTGTTCAACAGAAAATTAAAAAAAAATAAGAATATATATTAATTTCATTAGATGTGCTCCATGTCCAAGTAAGTGACCAGCTTGGTGACTAACAAAAATGGTATCAGATGATCTTCTTAAGGAATTTTGGCCAACTGGTAGGGCTCCTGTCTCCTATTCAGAGAAATCATCCACAAATAATGAACATGGTCCTTTCTTTGCTCCAGCTCTAGGAGGAAACCATTACTTCCAAGGGTTAGGCGGCATATTGTAGATTAGGTCATATTTAAGTTATCTTCATTAGAAACACAAAAACGTAAAGACTTTGTTACCTATTTTTCTCTGAGAAATTTCCCTTCAATCATCTTTATTATGGAAAGACCATAATTGGTAAAAGTCAGCAAATGGATGCAATCTTGGAAAATTCAATATAGTACAGAACCTTTCTTAAAAGCTAAACTTTGATTAGCCTATTCCTAGATATCAAGATACTGGAGAAATCACCTTTCCAATATAAACTTCTTACCCCATCACATATGGGGCCAACAAGTCACAGTAACCATAGAAGTATTCCTTCTAAATCCATTTTTATCTAATCAATTATATTTTAATTTTTATAGGGGCAACTTGAAGAAGTCTTTCTTTTAAATGTTATTTAAAATTTACTTTGCAATATAATTTTTTAATTTAAAATGCATATTTTATTAATAAAGTGAGATATATTTTTATGATTTTTTTTTATTCATCAACACTTCTAGGATCAAGTAAATCTGTCACTAAAGATTATTTAATATATCACTACTATTATTCAGTCACCAGAAGGCTCAGTTTAGGAACAGGGCTGCTTTTTCTTATTCTCCAGAAATTTAGCACATGTTTATGTACATACAGTTCATGTCCAAATATTGTGCTCTAAATAAAGGATACTCTAGGACTTGGTCCTTGGCATCTCCTCTTAACTATATTCTTTTCCTAAGTAACCCCATCCAGTCCAAAGGCTTTACTCTATAATAGTCATATGCCAATAACTCTCAGATTTCTATCTCTGCATTTGACTTTTCTCCCAAAACTTTCCTTGTACATCTGAATCTTTGACATTTACTTAGGATGTCTAATGGGCCTTCCCAGATGGCACAGTGGTAAAGAATTCATCTGTCAACGCAGGAGATGCAAGAGACATGGATTCAACCCCTGGGTCGGGATGATCCCCTGGAGAAGGAAATGGCAACCCACTCTGGTATTCTTTCTTGGGAAACCCCATGGACAGAGGAGTCTGGTGGGCTACAGTCCATGGGGTTTCAAAGAGTTGGATGCAACTGAGTGACTGAGCACACACACACACTGGAATCTAATAGGCATCTTTGCCCTAATTTGGCCAAAGGAGAACTTAGTCTTCATCTGGCTTATGCAAAAAAAAAAAAAAAAGTGTCTCTTGCGATTGCAAGATACAAATATGCCATGTGTCCCCATCTCAGCCCTTGGCCTTACAAACCTAGGGGCTCTTGAACCCTCTCCATCAGCCTCCAACTAAAAATGTTAGCACTGTTGTGCTATGTTCAAGACATCTCCCAAGTCTGTCCTGTTCTCTCCATTTCCATGACTGTCACTCCCACCCGTGCCACTGTTTCTCTCTCACCTAGACCGCTCCAGCAGTAACATATTCAGTCCTGTCTCTCTTCTGTTTAAAATCCTTTGCTTATTGCTCAGTCATGTCCGACTCTTTTGACCCCATGGACTGCAGCCTGCCAGGTTCCCCTATCCATGGAATTCTCCACATAAGAACACTGGAGTGGGTAGCCATTCCCTTCTCTAGGGGATCTTCCCAACCCAGGGATTTAACCCAGCTCTCCCACAATGCAGACAGATTCTTTACCCTCTGAGCCATCAGGGAAGCTTGCTTATCACATGCAGCACCAAATACAACCTCCTTGCCCTGGCAACAAAGCCCAACTTGATCTTATAGCTTCACTCTACCCATATCTCTGACGTGATCTCCTACCACCTACTTGTACCACCTTTTTTCTTATGCTAAAGGAAAACTGGTCTTTTTTTCCCCTCTGTCCCTGTAAAATAACAAGCTCATTCCAACTTCACTTAAGCAAAACTTCTCTTAAGGACTTAGACTGTGATCTTGCATCAGTACTAGACACAGACTTCTGTGAGTTGTCATATGGTAGTTAACACAAGTCAGTGACTCTGAACCTGGACTGTGCACTGGAACCATCTGCAGAGCTTTAAAAAATACTGATCCCTGGACCCTAAGTGACTTGAATCAGAGTCTCTGTGAGGCACTGAAATATTCATGTTTCTGAAAGGCTCCAGGTCACCCTGTGGGTAGCTAAGGCTGAGAAGAACCCTGGCACAGGTAATGTGCTCTCTTTCTCTGATTTTCATTGTATATTTACCTGAGTCAGATTTTTTTGTTTGTTTGTTTCTGTTTTCAAGAGATGTTTAAAAAGTAAAAACCCAACAGAGTAGGATGGGGTGTTCTTTACAGTAAAGTGAGAATAAAAAGGAAAAACAAATGAAAAGGATCAGCTAGTATCATCGTGATTTTGTACTTGCTATCATGGAACCCATTTAGATTTTAATAAGGAACATTTTTATGACCTGTGTTCTATTCTTGATCCCACTCCGCATTAAAGACCCAATCTCATGTTTACATCACATCACAGGATGCTGCTGTTGACTTTGAGGATGAATAAACCTGTTTTAACATGACAAGAACTCATTGAAATTTGGTGGAATTAGCATTTCTAACAAAACTCAAACTTTTCAGTGCTTTAGGTTAGTTTATTTTGGGCAGCAATATAATGTCCTGTGTCTAAGAGAAATGATTTAGAATGAGACAATGAAAGAGATCAAAAGACTTCAACATTCAATTAGTTCACAACCTACCTAAATATTGTTATGTGAGTATAAAGGAATCAAATATATGGATTACATCTCCATCAAAATAGTTAGGTTTCAATAAAGGAGCAGAAAGCTTCAGAAAACTCATTTGGATTTTTTTCAGACCTTAGCTTTTGAGAAGTAGTTCAAGCTGCTTGCATGCGTACTTGGTCACTTTAGTTGTGTCCGACTCTGTGTGACCCTATGGACTGTAGGCCACCAGGCTCTGTCCATGAGATTCTCTAGGCAAAAACACTGGAGTGGTTGCCATGCCCTCCTCCTGGGGATCTTCTTGACCCAGGGATTGAACCTGGGGCCTTCTCTGTCTTTTGCATCACAGGCGTATTCTTTACTGCTGAGCCACTGAGGAAGCTGCTTACAAAGACCAAAAGCTAAAGGGTGTGCTTCTGCCTAGAGAATTTAATGATGCTACAAAGGTTATGAACTGTCATCAGTGGTGATTCGGGAAATGGCTGATTAGGGAAATGGAGAGGCCAAAGAACCTGTCACCTTGAAGAAACATGCACTGAGGCTTTATGACAACATTTCTTTCTTGTGGCCCTTGGCTTCTTGCAGTGACGGTAATGGGCTGAGCACACACATAAGGGCCCCAACAAGGCAGATATATGGCTGTTTGTTTGTTTCAGCTCTCTGTGAGCCCATACACTACCCAGCCTAATAGGATGACTGGGGGGCAAGCATTTGGTGCATAGGGTTCTCCTTGTCACTGCAGAGGGAAAGAGTAATTTTTCCAATTAATTTACTTATTCTTTTTAAAACTAATTGCAAATGACAGAGAGACTTGGAGAAAGGAGTTGAGGTCCATGTGTCTCCATAAGGCCCATGGAGAGGCAGTGTGGTATAACACAAAGTAGGCACAGGTGACCTTTGACTTCTGACAACTTGAATCAGAACACTTGTTTAAACACTAACTAACTTTGTCGTCTCAGGAATAAACAACAGTTACCACCATTATTACAATGATCAATATTGAGATGACAGGTGAGAAAAACTCTCACTGACCCTTATGAGGATTAGAGTCTTAGGTAATTAAGAAGTACATGTTGGCAAAAACACCACAGTCTGATGAAAATCTGGCAGCTACTCCAAAACTGGAAAGCCCAAGCAGAGCTCCCAGTATCAGTTCTTCTTTACCAATAACCCCTTTGTATAATTTTGTAATGAAGTGAACATATTTGAACATCATTCAAAACCTTATCCTTCTATCAGCTTCATTATCTGTATCACTGTGATGAGCATTAGGAGACTCCTTCCTAAATATGGTCCCACCACACAGAAATCGACAGGCTTCACCATGTTTAAACAGTTCCACTACTTCTTATCTTTTTGTCACATTGACAAGGCAGAATTCCATGAAGAGAAAAGTGAGTTAGAATAAGGATTTCTTGCCTCAGGATGTTAAAAAGCAAAAGAGAGCATCAGATACCTTCAGAATGCTCCAGACAACAAATACAAGTTTGTTATAAAGCACTTTGAATACTGTTCTATTGACTAAGTGTAATAGGAAGAAAATTTTAGGTGGGACTTCCCTGGTGGTCCACTGGCTAAGACTCCACGCTCCCAATGCAGGGGCCAGGGTCTGATCCCTGGTCAGGAAACTAGATCCCACATACCTGCCACAACTAAGACCCGGCACAGCTAAATAAACAAATAAATACTGAAAGAAGAAAAAGGAGAAAATTTTAGGGAAATTAAAGAAGCACCAGCACAGAACTTTTATATGACAGAAAAAGACAGGAAAAAAAAAAGCCAATAGCCCCATAACATCCCTTGAGGGGACAGATTCTCTCTGGGGTACACTCATATAGTTGGTTATTATGATACTGTGAAGTAAACCATATAAAGAAGCCTTTTACAAATGAAAAATACTTTCACCTAGAATTGATGCCAACATTAATAACGTAAGTATTTCAGTGTCTCATAGCCAAAGTTCCATATTTTAGCTACCTTTGCAAGAAAACCCAAGAAAATCAATTTGCATCTAAAAGCTCCTTCATGGAGTTGGCTTGGTTTTGTGGCAGGCATCCCAGCTCGCTTAGAGAAGCAGAGGTTGAAGTCTCTTCACAGGGGATTGTTTGGTCCCAGTTGAATAACCTGCTGGCATCTGCTGTTAGCAGAGTGGTAAGCAGATTATGGGTGAGCAGATATTAATATTCTGATTAAACATTTTAAAACCTCACACCACTATTAAAAAAAATAATTACACTACTCTGGGAGAACTCTTAACCATTCTGAAGCCACTTTTAGTCTTATAATGTCTATATTTCATTATCTTAAAAATCTCTACCTATTGCTTATTTTCCAGAATCAAAACTTTTTCTCTCCACTGCCCTAACTAAACTGCAGTGTCTAAAATCAGTGTGAATATATGACTTCCCTGGAAAATCGCAATGGTTTTCAGACTTTACATTATACTCTCTTCCTTCCCAGATCTCCTTTTTAAAAAGACAAGGCTGCAGTCATCCTTGGCCTCAGCTTCTATAAAAACCCAGCACAGCCTTGGCAGCCCTCCTGGAAAGACTTCTTGTTTCCTGGGGATCCATTGATTTAACAAACTTAACAAACTTAATAACAGAAGCTATGAAGGAGACATTTGCAGTAAGCATTCTGCAGTTATGAAGCAACAAAATTTACTAGACCACAATAATCTCTCTAACACCATCCGTCATGTAGATTATACAATTTAGCATGATAATCAGAAAAGTTATTAATTGTTATTAATTGAGGTCTGCAGTGAACATACAGGTCTTAAAAATCAACAGTAAAACTAGTGGGTTACCACAACTTATTTCTGGGTTCAGACTGCAAAGTCTGTTTATTTCTTGGGTGCTTACTAAATGGGGCCACTGTATTGGAGAGAAACTAAGGGATGACCAGTCTATGCTGACACTACTGAATGTTGGAAGCATCTATGATCCCCACTTCTAATTTGATCAGTTAGGTTGATAAAGATCCAGCTCAAGGAGATACAGACTTTGGGCATCTACTTGAGAATGCTGTCAGACTGATGGAGAGATGTGGCTGCATGGGAGAAAGTGCAGAGCATATTGCAAAGGACTTCTACAGCTCTTCAAGAGGAACAAGGGGGAGGAGCCCAGAGGAGGTTAACTCTTCCATCCCACCCTTGGCAGCCCTGCCCTCTGTCCAGGTGTTACCCCTTCTTCTTCTCCTGACCTCTCTTCCACCCCTGTGGTCACTGGCCCTCTCAGGAGATGCTGCTGGAGAGAGAGGAGGCCAGAAGATCCAGAGACTCCACTAACCGTCAGCTCAGGGGGCCCTTTCATCCACATGCCCTCAATCCCAGAAATATCTTCCAGCTGCTAACACTTGGGGAAAGCAGTCCTAAATCCTACACTGCCTGGGGAGGGTGCTGTGGCAGGTATGATGTGGTGACTTACCAGACCTAATGCTCCAGCATGGACTCTGAGAAGGCTCAGACCACTTCCTACATCCCTGGCCCTAGAGGTGGTAGCTCCAAGGAGCATGCCCAGAGGAAAGACCACAGCCAGGAAGCTGGAGAAAGAGCTAAGGAGGGGACTGGCCTGAGAACCAAGGATTCTTAAGGACCTCTTGGCTCGGAACAATCACCTCTTCTCTTCCTCTGATTCATGAGCAATGGGTTCCAAAAGAGAGGCCCCTCTTTCGCAGCCCCAAAATGAGGAGAACCTGATCCACAGCTAGACGGAGGTGGTGGGCAGCTATCAGCCAGCACCAACCACTGTCCATCTGTCTTTCCCCAAATCCTGCCCCCCTACCCCGTAAATATCTGTCTCCCAGAGCCTTGGGTATGCTCCCTGGCCTTGTCTGACTCCTCCTCCCACACAGGCAGTGGACGCGTCCCTCGTGGAAAAGGCGAAGCTGGGAGAGGGACCACTCTCCCGGAGGGCCGCTTGGGCTGGGCACTCATTCATTCACTGGGCTAGGGCGGGTGGATAGCTGCGGAGCCGGGGCCAGCCCAGGAAAAGTGGCCACTTAGGAAAGACTCCCCAGGTAACCCCCACGCCGGCTCCACGCCGGGAGCGCAGCGCCCTGCCAGACTGTCAGCGCGCGCGGGGCGGAGCCCACACCCACCACCAGGTCCAGCGCGCGCAAAGACTGAGCGCGGTGAGCGTGGGCGCTCTGACCCAGTCCAGCGAGGGTGGTGGGAGCAGCCTTCTCCACCCAACCCGGGGCTCAGAAAACCTGTTTAGGGAGCCCAGAGCGGCGGCGGGACGGTGGGCCGGGGCGGGCGAGGCGGCCCGCGCCTCCTCCTGCCTCCGCGCAGTCCCGCGTCTTGGGGCCACCGACCTGCCAGCCGTTTCTCCCGGACGTTTTTCCACAGCCGATCCCAGGCTCTGGCAGTGGAGTCCCGCAACTGCTCACTGATTGACCGCCTCAGCTGCGTTTGGAGAGGTTTCCGCTTGCCGGTCATTTTAGATCCGTGCTCATAACGACCAGCGGGCTTGCCACCGCCACTCCCGCGTGGCCCACAGCTCAGACTCCCGGCGACTCGGGTCGCCAGCCGCGGGACTCACGTTGGGGTCCCGGGACCAGCCGGGGGCGCGACATGGGACCTCCGCCTTCCCGCGCAGCGGCCGGGATGCGTCTCCACTGCGCGCGCTGCGCAAGGGCACCTCTGCGCTCCGTCCACTCCTCTACTCTGTTCCCACTTTCCCTCTCCCCCCTCCCCTCGGCTCGGCGCTCCTCCGCTCCCGTCCCCTCCCGTCCTTCCCTCCCCCCTCTCTCCGGGACGGTCTGGCGCCCCACTCCTTCCCCCAGCGAGCTTTCTCTTCCTAGCCCCCCTCCCCTAAATCTGACAGCATGGTTCAGATGGGGCCCCAGTCACGGAGTTTCCACCCCTCTTTTCACTCAGAGACCAGGGGCTGAACCATATTCTTCCCATTTCTCGATACTTTCCATTTTTCACTCACAGAAACCGCCACCATTACAACCATTACAAAAATTTTACACTAAGCCACAGCTGGTGCCGAAAAAGCTCATCACGGTTTTCCTGAATTCAAGTCACTTGAAATAGGCTCCTCAGTTTGGCCTTTATGGAGGTAGATACTGGTGCTCTTAACAGAAGTCTTTTCTGGTTTCATGAATGAAATGATTTTGATTTTCAGACTGCAATCTACAATCAAACTAAAATTATTTATTCATTGCATAGTCATTGAGTGTGAGGAAACTAACCTGTAAATATTAAAGTCAAACCATGAGAAGCCTACATAAAATAAACTTGCATATTCTGGTAAAGCATTAAAATCTGTATACAGTTAGAAAAGTAGGTATTATGAGGAAGTGAAATGTGAAAATAAAAGCGTTTTAGCCAATAACATGAAGTAGGCTTATAATTTGAAATTAACCCTGATTCTTACAGGGACAAGGCAGGAAATATACCGAATCTTTTAAGTAATACCTGAGGAGGTGGTGTCCAAGTCATTTCCCTGGGCTCTAAAGCCTCCCTCAAAAGGTGAAGACAAGCCTCAGGGTGTCCTCCTCTTCTCAAAGCTTTGCTTTTAAAGGGCTTGGAGGACCTTTAGAAAATGTAATTAAGACATCTGATGTACTCAACGATGTGAGATGTGATTAATGTCATACACCTCAAATTTGGCTAGAGAAACTAAATTATTTCAAACCAGAATTTCTGAATTATTTAAACAGTAAAATTGCTTGAAATCAATTTATAAAAAGTACAAAGTTGCCGATGCTAAATAAGAACACGAGTTTAGTCGGCTGTTTTTTTTTTTTTTTTTTAATTCAGATGCTCCATGTGAAGTCTGAAAATTAAACTATCCAATCCTCTCTCTATTATATAAATTGCTATTGACTTAAGGAGTAGAAATTAGCAGCTTCCTAAAGTATTCCATCTGCAGTTCTATACTTTTAGTAAATATTCCCTCCACTAGTTTATACTGTTGGTAGAAAATTGGGGAAGAAATGATGTTTAAAACCATTTTTATTGTCTTATACTCTCTTATTTTAAATATTCAAAAATGTTCTGGAGTGAAATACTTTGGAATGAGCTAGAAGGTAGTGGCTGAGCTTTTCTGTGTCATCCTGGTAAACCTTTGAAATGATCAGCTATGAAGCAATAAGTCATGAATCAGAAACAGACTTGAAACTATGGCGGCCAGTTGTAGACTAATTCACATTGCTTTCTGGCCCCATGCCAAATACCCTTTTGATTACATCCTCTGTTTTGTTTGCATGTAGTAGTAAGGAAATGCTCAGCAAGAACCAAGATTTGTGTTATCTTAAAGTGACTGCTGTACAGTATAATGACAAAATGTTTCACAATTATGTTCCTAGGGAAGCAGTGTATTTAACTTTTAAAAATGGATCTCTAATTGAATCAAACAGAGGCAGTCCTTGTTACATTATATGCACTGGAATAGAATAGTACAAGGAGCATTCCAGCCATTTCATTGATCATTTAGCTCTAAAGATCCTGAGCCCCTACTTATTGATACTTTCTACTTTAATACATATTTTATATTCAGATGTCATAGATTAGGGGTTTTCTTTTAAGTGACTAATTTGAAGATAAATTCTGGCCTTGCAAATTTGTTTAGTTCTGTCTGTTGAAGGGACCATGAATTCAGGACTGTCCAACAGAAGCCAAATGAAAGACTAGAGGGATAATCCCAGAACAGAACAGGTGCTACACAGCGCAACCAAGTTCCCTGACTGCCCAGCTGCTGACACTGCTGGAGGGAAGCTTACCACTGTACAGATGCAGCAGCCACAAATGCAAGCTTTCTGAACTCAGTGGGCTACTTGGAGACCTTTATACAGGTTCTGTGTGTGGGGTCGCACAGAGCTGGACATGACTGAAGCGACTTAGCAGCAGCAGCAGTAGCAGCATCCACTCCCATTTTCCAGGAGTCCTACTTCAAAGCTGAACCTTAAAGATTACCCTGCCTCCTGGGGTCTTCACCTTGAGCAGATGACAATACCACCTACTTCGCAGAGAAGAAATCAGGCAAATCCTTATCCCTGTTGTGTTGTTGTTCAGTCGTAAAGTTGTGTCCAACTCTTTGTTACCCCTTGGACTGCAGCACACCAGGCTCTCCTGTTCTTCATCATCTTCTGGAGCTTGCTCAAACTCATGTCCATTGAGTTGGTGATGCCATCCAACTATCTCATCCTTTGTCATCCCCTTCTCCTCCTGCCTTCAACCTTTCCCAGCATCAGGGTCTTTTCCAATAAGTCAGTTCTTTACATCAGGTGGCCAAAGTATTGGAGCTTCAGCTTCAGCATCAATCCTTCCAATGAATGTTCAGGACTCATTTCCTTTAGGATTGACTGGTTAGATCTCCTTGAAACCCAAGGGACTCTCAAGAGTCTTCTCCTGNGGGTCTTTTCCAATAAGTCAGTTCTTTACATCAGGTGGCCAAAGTATTGGAGCTTCAGCTTCAGCATCAATCCTTCCAATGAATGTTCAGGACTCATTTCCTTTAGGATTGACTGGTTAGATCTCCTTGAAACCCAAGGGACTCTCAAGAGTCTTCTCCTGCACCACAGTTTGAAAGCATCAATTCTTTGGCACTCTGCCTTCTTTATGGTCCAACTCTCACATTTATGCATCTGCATGGAAAAACCATAGCTTTGACTAATATGGACCTTTGTCAGCAAAGTGATTATAAAGTCTCTGCTTTTTAATACACTGTCTAGGTGTGTCATAGCTTTCCTTCCAAGAAGCAAGTGTCTTTTAATTTCAAGGCCACAGTCACTATCCCCAGTGATTCTGGAGCCCAGGAAATAAACTCTGTTATTGCTGCTACTTTTTCCCCTTTTGTTTGCCATGAAGTGATGGGGGCAGCTATATGATCTTAGTTTTTTGAATGTTGAGTTTTAAGCCAGTTTTTTCACTCTCCTCTTTCACCCTCATCAAGAG
>SJYX01014323.1:0-19906 GCA_006410675.1 Oreotragus oreotragus
AAGAAAGCTGAGCACCGAAGAATTGATGCTTTTGAACTGTGGTGTTGGAAAGACTCTTGAGAGTCCCTTGGACTGCAAGGAGATCCAACCAGTCCGTCCTAGAGGAGATCAGTCCTGGGTGTTCATTGGAAGGACTGATGTTGAAGCTGAAACTCCAGTACTTTGGCCATCTGATGCGAAGAGCAGAGTCACTGGAAAAGACCCTGATGCTGGGAAAGATTGAAGGCAGGATGAGATGGTTGGATGGCATCACCAACTCAAAGGATATGAGTCTGAGTAAACTCCAGGAGTTGGTGCTGGACAGGGAGGCCTGGCGTGTTGCGGTTCATGGGGTCGCAAAGAGTCGGATATGACTGAGCGACTGAACTGAACTGAACTAAATATAAGGCACTCTTCTAAATATTCCTGATAAGGGAAGTAAATGAAGTTCAATTCTTGGTTTGTGGCTATTTCATCATAGTGGAGATAACTTTCAGAATCCCATCAAAAAGTGAGCCTTTTCATCAAAATCAGTAAAACGAATCAAAACAATAAGTCAGTTTCACAGGAGCGATGAGCCAGCACAGAAAGGCCTGTCTCTATGAAAGTAACTAAAACCAAACCACCACTTACACACAGTACCTATCAAGGGCCACTGGCAAGGTTTGTACAATTGGGCTAGAGAAATGATTTGATGTAAAAACTCTGCAATCCTTTTGTTTTTAAATTATGTATAGCTATTAAAGAAATTACCATCAGAAAATAGCACACGTTGTTTCAGGGAAATAAGGATAGGCCAGATACACAGGGCAGAGTTCAAAACTAAAATAATTATCTTTTCCTCAAAGTGTTAAATGAGGGACTTCCCTGATGGTCCAGTGGTTAAGACGCCACACTTTCAATGCAAGGTTCGCAGGTTCAATTCCTAGTCAGGGAACTAAGATCCCATGTGCAATGCAGGGCAGCAAAAAAATTAACTAATTTTAAAAATGGTACTTCCCTGGCAGTCCAGTGGCTAGGAAGCCATGCTCCCTTCACAGCGGGCCCAGGTTCAACCCCTGGTCAGGAAACTAAGATCCCACATGCCAAGGAGTCAAAAAAATTAAAAACTAAGTATCTAATGACCATGAATAGGGACTTGTTTAGAATCTTGCAGACACTTGCCATATCTCCTCAAAGTTCACTTGGCAAAAAGGAAATAATTTTCCATCTGAATCATGCCAAGACCAATTGAAAAATGCCATCGTGTGCACAGTTACGCAAGTTGGCACCTTACAAGTCGCTATCTTCCAACCTACATTAAATATCAGCTTCCTGTAGCCTTTACTGGAGAATGATAATGTGTGGTGAGCTTTCCAGTAGCAAATAAGAGTGCTTAAACAGAACGTCCCGTATGTACACATCTAACTCACAGGGGCGGCCTGGGATGAGCCAGCCTCCCTGAAGGAGCCTACTCTCCAAGTCCTAACACCAGGCATTCTTTAGAAGTCACTTTGGTAATAAGAACTGTTGACCTTTAGGGCTAGAAACCCTGGCTGATATCCAAGGTGAAACTGTGGTTTTATGGGACATTCTCTTCCCGGTTCTGATTGATAACAGGCCTTACCGCCTAGTTAAATTTCTATCTGGGATTAACTCCATCTGCCCAAGAATTACTTGCCTCCAAATAGCTTAAAATAAGGAAATAAGATTCAAAATTTCCATCGGGGGAAAAAACTTTTCAGAAAAACAAATATTGGACATCCCTAGTGGTCCAGTGATTAAGACTTCACCTTTCAACACAGGGAGTGGAAGTTCCTGGCTGGGAAGCTAAGATCCTTCATGCTTTGAGACCAAAAAATAAAATAAAAACAGAAGAAATACTATAATAAATTCAAAAATGACTTAAAAAACAAATATTAGTCCCTATTCAACATGCATGAACTTGCATTACTATCTGTAAAATGGGTATACTTTACAATGTATTGTTGTATAGTCAAATGATTCAGATGATCATTAAAGGAATCTAATTAGGTTCTTTTTTAAAAAAGCAGCCTGAAAACTATAAATTCTTATAGAAATGTGATCTAGTGTGGTAATAACCTGCAATTGTAAATGCCCCATTTGTGCTATTAATCAGAATGGCTTACAAGACTTAACATTCTGTTTTATGTTCTGTGGCTAGAAAATGGAAGAACAAATCGTAATTCTGAGCTATGTCATCTAAAATTTTACATATCCAAACTACCATGTGCCTTTGATCCCATTTCAGCAGCAGTGTGAAGAAAATGCTAGCAACAGTAATGTATTACTCCTTACAGCATTAGCAGTAGCCAAGTAGCAGTATCGTATGCAGAGCGCGGAATGCGCCAGGAGGGAAGGCCAAGTCCCAGTCCTGGTTCTGTAACTTACTCATTATAACACAAAACATTTATGCGAAGAGTTCCGCTTCTCAATTTCCTCAGGTATAAAGCAGAGCTCCAGTCACATGCCTTGTCCACCTCACAGGGTGGATGTGATAACTGAATGAAAATGTCTTTAATATCATACCTACAGTAAGCTACTTTCCAAAAACATATGGCATTTTATTTCACTTTTCTGAAAGATGAAAATTTAGCATTGCCTCAGTAATTATATATGATTGCTAACATTTTAAAACCAAAACCCTTAAACATGACTGTCATTGGACTAAGTAACAGGTTAAAAAGGTCAAAGGGTGGCAGTACTTTAAAATCCACAAGAGCTTTTTCTGGTTCAAAGTGATGACTCAATTCTGAGTGCTTTTAGAATGTGCTGACAACTGGCAACATTATGAACAGATTTTGCAAAGATCAAAGTATCTAACTTTAAAAAATGCATCTCAAATATTAAAAAAAAAAAAAAAATTAGCAACTCGACTCAATGGAAACTTCCAAGAAAACCTAGAGCTGACAAAGGTGGAGTTGAAGGATAAGTCGTCTCAGCTCGTACCAGTACAAATGGATTTGTTTTAAGGAAGAGGGAAAGTTATCTCAGGCTCCTGTTCCTGGAATTTAATTCTCTACAGAGAGCCCCAGAGGATGCAAGCAACACCCCCAAAGCTGAGTGGAGAAAATGAATGAAACTTCCTAGTCACGAATTATAAGACATTTAAAATAAGAAGCAAAAGATTGTTAGCATTTCTTTATATCTTCCACATATTATGCCCTGTGGTATTATTCCCACCATCCTAAGGAGGCAGCAAGGGTGAAAAGGTGATTGAATGACTTGCTCACAGCTCAGGCACAAACCCTACTTGGTCAAGTCTGCACCCTCTCTATTACATCCCTGTACCAAATGTTCTGGGTATCAGTAACATTTTTTCCAGTTCTATAACAAAGTATGCCCCCAAGGTTTCATAAAGGACATCAGGTGAACAAAGTGTAGCTCAAGGTTGAAATGCCTCTATTTATTTTCCCAATTTTAATAAAAATATGAGGAAGCAGAGAAAAACAGTATCCTGGCCTGGAGGCTTCTACAAGTAGAAAATATTTTTCACCTGATTAGATACCTATAAAGTTATAAACTTTAGTCAGTATAACAAGATATAACCAACATTTTCTAACACAGTAGTCACATCTTCAATATAAAATCACTTAAAGTGTTTCATAAAAAGAGAAACGCAGGATTTTTCCTATCTCCATTCCCTTTTCATCCCCTTTTCTCATACTGCAATCAAAATGAATTAGTGAATCCTTCTGCATAGTTGTCATATTCAGTATCTCTGTAAAGTAACATCAGAACATTAAGCATTAAAAAATTAAACAGCTGAGAGTATTAAATTCAATAAGCAGCAATTCCAGTGAATGATCAAAAAGTTCTACAGAAATGCAAAACTACTCTGCCAGAAATCTTATTAAATGTAGTAAGAGAAACAATCCCAGACTGAAAATTCATCTAAATCCCTCTTCAAAATGTAAATACGTATTTCCCCAGACAAGAAACAGTCCAAGTCTCTATTCATGAGAAACTGTCAACTTGGGGCTGTCTGCCCAAATGGAGAATGGAATAAAAAGGATCACAGGAGGCATTAGCTCTGCACAAGTATTTGCACGTGGGTGTGCCAGATGTTCTGAGAAGAGCACCTCATAATAAGACAGAATTATAACTCTGAAGGAGCAGAAGGCACACACCTTCCGCTCTATTTTACCCATCAACCCTGAATATTCATTGGAAGGACTGATGCTGAAGCTCCAGTACTTTGGTCACCTGATGTGAAGAGCCTACTCATTCGAAAAGACCCTGATGCTGGGAAAGATTGAAGGCGAAAGGAGAAGGGGGCAGCAGAAGATGAGANCAACCCTGAATATTCATTGGAAGGACTGATGCTGAAGCTCCAGTACTTTGGTCACCTGATGTGAAGAGCCTACTCATTCGAAAAGACCCTGATGCTGGGAAAGATTGAAGGCGAAAGGAGAAGGGGGCAGCAGAAGATGAGAGGGTCAGATAGCATCACTGACTCAATGGCTGTGAATCTGAGCAAACTCCAGGAGATAGTGGAGGACAGGGCATACAGGATAGTGAAGGGGACCTGGCGTGCTGCAGTCCATGGGGTTGCAAAGAGTCACAGACATAGTGACTGAATAACGACAGTCTTCCAGAGGGACACAAAGCCACAGGTTGAGCTGGGCTGAGAGTATCACAGTGAGTGGAGGGCACGGAGCGCCAGAAGACAAGGAGGAAAGTCAAGAAAAGCAGTGCGGAAATTAATATCTTGGGCTTAAAAGATCCTCTAGTAGCTACGACTAACTGAAGAAAGAATTTCAAACTCCCATGCCATCAGAGTTCAGAGCTCTGGATGATTTACTCCAGGCTACATCTGATACAGATAACTATTAAACATACAATTTTACCCAGCATCATAAGGTTTAGCCCCTATCCTCAAGAAGCTCACAAGATGTAATAAAAAGATACAGGAAAAGGTCACTAAAAAGATTATCCAGAGGAAGTGAGTGAAACCACAGATTGTAGTACTAAGCATCTTTTGGTAAGAAGGAAAAGAATAAGGAGTGAGTAAGGATTAGGAGTTGTTAGGTAACTAAAAATGTCCAAGAAGCTTTACGTCTACCAAAATTTGGTCAAGGTAGTAAGCAGAATTTCCAAGACCCGAGAGAACACGTCTGGGAACCTGAACACTTCCTAACATTTCCAGAACAGCCCTTCTCACAATGGCAGAAGCTTTCTTGAACTGACTCCTATGAGAACTGCAGCCAATTTTGTTTTTTCCATATCTACCCTGTACAATATTGGGCCCATAGAAAGTTCTCAGTAGATGGTTTGAGGCAGAAGAAAATCAAACTTAAGATTCCAGCAGTAAGGCTTGTTACTTATGTCTTTTTTCCACCACTTAACATTGAAATATAATCCTAACTATACACCATGTATAGATGGCCTGATTCTATATAGGGTCTAACTAGAGGATCCAATAAAATAGGTGCATGTTTTCTTGGTAAGTAGAGAAATGTACCCTTTGTAACCCATTTCTCCCATGTTTTGAAACTCACTATTTACTGGGGGTTGCGTTGGGGCTCTGCTGTGCTGCAGGGCTTCTGACTGCTGCGACTCCTCTTGTTGCGGAGCCGTCTCTAGAGCTTGGGCTCAGTAGTTGCGGCCCTCAGGCTTAGTTGCTCCACAGCACGTGGCATCCTCCTGGTCCAGGGATCGAGCCTGTGTCTCCTGCACTGGCAGGTGGATTCCCATCCACTATACCACCAGGGAAGTCCCTCTCTCTCTTTTTTTTTGTTTAATTTTAACCATGCCTAGCCCCGTGTGGGATCTCAGTTCTCTGACAAGGGATCAAACTCTCAACCCCTGCATTGGGAGTTCTGAGTCCTCAACTGCCAGGGAAGTCCCTCTCCCACCTTTCTTGATTTCTTACCACCAAGGAAGATGTCCGAAGTTCTCATCTGAATTATGGACAATTAGTTAGATTAGGAGAAATGCACAAATATGGTTCAAATCAATAGTCTACCTAGGAATGAAATGACTACAGAGTAGCAGTTTATTGTACAAGAAAAAAACAGACCTTTTATAGCACAAGGAGATTTAACTGGTAGCTATTCTGGTAAATAACTCAATCAACTTGACAGAGGTTGGGAAAGGGAGGGTAAGTCCATGTGTGAATGTTGCCTCTTAGACTGCCTGTATCTGTCTCGGCTGCTATTTTTGTTCCATGAAGCTAGCCAAGGGAACTATGTTTTTAAAAGATGCAGTTTCAACTTGATATCATTAACTGTTGCCAACTATTAAGAAAATCTATGCGATAAACATAAAAGAGAATTTCTCATTTGTCACTGAACAATAAGAAACACGTCTATGACCTGCTTATCAGAAATAAGATGAAGAAATATTAGTTTTTCCTTCAGAATTGTGATGTATGTAAATAATGTCTGAGTTAAATATTAGCAAGTCGCCAGTGCAGAAAAAGCATGGAAGACAAGCCAACAACCAACAGCCAATCATGAACATTGCCATAAACATGAGTTAAGCTACAGGTTAATTTACACAAGAGTATATATGTTTTCACCTCTCCTCCTTCCTCTTTTGATAAATGACTCTCTCCTAGAGGGGTTCCTTTCTCAATGCCAAATGAGGACACAAAATGCCCCAAAATATGTTGATTCATTGCAGAAGATTCGGGTAATTATGAATGATTGGCTCTCAGACTCAACACTCATGTTTTCTTGGCATTTATTTTAAATATAAGTTGATGAGGCACAATTTAAAAGAATGATAAGGTAATTTAATGGCTTTAAAAATCCTCTCCCTGGGACTTTCCCTGGTACTCCAGGGATTAGGAGTCTGCTTGTCAATGCAGGGGACACGGGTTCGATCCCTGGCCCGGGAGGAGTCCCCATGCCTCAGAGCAGCTGAGCCCTCGTGCCACAGCTATTAAAGCCTGTACACCTAGCGCCTGTACTCTGCAACTAGAGAAACCCCCGGCTCACCGCAACAAAGACCCATGCAGCCAAGAATAAATAATAGTTAAAAACAAAAGAACGGGCCTCCTTAACTCAGGACTGCCCCTTTCCCCGCTGCTTTGTTCGCAGTCCTGTCTCTTCCTTGCGCTGTGTGCATACAGTGTGGGGAGCAGGGGGCAGGGGGGTGGGGGGGGTGGTGCTGGCCAGGCCTGCCCTTCCACTCAGCAGTTCTTACTGAAACACAAAACCTGTACAGTTTCAGACGAAATGACACCATCTGGAAGCATTGGGTCGGCTGAAAAGTTCACTCAGGTTTTTTTGTAAGGTAGTGTGGAAAAAGCCCAAGCGAACATTTTGGCCGACCCAATAATTTTTCACGACTGTTTGCCTTTTCCCGCTTGAGAAACTCAGGACTCACTTTTCATCTTCCTTCACTGCTCACAGAGAATCGAATCAATCCTGAAGACGTCAACGTCTCCTTAAAAGAAACTTTAACTGCCTTTAAAACTACCTGTACATAGTTTAATAACTTCAAAGTGAAATAAACTTTTTTAGGTTAGACAAAAGGCAGGATGTCTGATTTTTCTTTCACTCATATAAGTAATGTGTACACAAGAACATTTATTAATTTTGATCTGGGCCTATTGGCTATCTTTAAGTAAATACACTTTGCTTCTCTTCGATGTGGGGCTTAAACTGAAGGTTAAGGAAAACCTACTAGTTTTAATGAACGAAGTTACTTTGGAATCAAAGATTTATATGCAAATAAGTACTTCTCCAACACTTGAATTCTATTTACTTAAGCAAAATACCACTAGGTTTAACCTTGTTTACACTGTAAGGTTGGGGAACAAACCCTTTTTTTCCCCTTGATTGTATAAAAGTTAGACATCAGGACAGTCACAAGTTGCAAAATTATTTATGGTATACAAAAATGAAGCTTCGTTGTACATAGTCAAGGGTAGCCCCCAAATCTGTCATCCCCAAAATGGAAAAGTCTTTTTCATCTTGAGCCAAATGAACAAGAAAAAGTCATGCATTAAGATCATGAATAACTACCCACATAAAAGAGTAGTAACTGCTGATTTCAAAGAATATTGAAGTCATTTTAAAAAGGAAACTACCATGAGGGCAATCTTTCATAAAATTGCTTAGAAATAAATTTTTAGAGGTTGACAGTCAAACTGAGTTCCTGGTTATACTGGATATCCAACTTGGTAAGCCAGCTCTGGAGAAGCCCAATCAAAGCAGGCTTTTCTGAACCACATTTTAGGTTGGCTAATGTCACACCAAACCATTCAATCCTTCTCTTCCCGCAAGGCAAGATCACTCATCCTTGGTCCCTCTTTACCTCCTGTGGAGGCCACAAGCCACTGCTGCCCAAGTACCTGCCAGCTAAGAGGCAGTGGTTACTTCCTTCCAGACTCACGTACCTCCAGGTCTGGGCCCATTTCCAAGTGCCTCCAAACACACACACCACATACCAGTCTCGCCCTCAGACTCATATATGGCCCTATGGTTTACTGTTAGGCTGGAAAAGACAGGAAATGAAAGGCAGAAACTCAGGCTTTTATGGACAGCAGTCTGAGTGAGGTCTTTTAACATCCTCAGGGTATATTAAAGCTTCTATAGTAGGGAACGATAACTCAAGTTTCAGAAATCAGAAGGGTTTTTTCCTCCCCATCTTCAAATAAATAGTTTAATCTATGAGTGGTGTTAAAAATTAACTTGGAAAAATTTTCAAATTACATATACATCTTATAACAGACATCAAGAAATGACTCAAATCAATAACTTGGTATGAAAAAACAAAATGGATATGAAAAGAAGAATTTTGGCAAAATACTACTACTAAGGCGATGGCATCCCACTCCAGTACTCTTGCTTGGAAAATCCCATGGACAGAGGAACCTGGTGGGCTGCAGTCCATGGGGTCGCTGAGTCAGACATGAATGAGCGACTTCACTTTCACTTTTCACTTTCATGCACTGGAGAAGGAAATGGCAACCCACTCCAGTGCTCTTGCCTGGAGAATCCTAGGGATGGCGGAGCCTGGTGGGCTGCCATCTATGGGGTCGCACAGAGTCGGACATGACTGAAGCGACTTAGCAGCAGCAGTAGCAGCATCAATGGATCACTGAAGATAAATGGTTGTGACCCTAGTTTACATAATCATAGAGCAGATCTGAAAGGCTCATTCCCTGCAATTGAAAACTTTCTAATTTCAAAGGATGCTGTTCTGAATGTTACAGACCATGCACAACTCTCCCTCATTAACAGTCCACTCTGTTCTGCAACAGTCTCTACTCCAAGACATGGAGATTCTAATACATTTGAAAATTCTGGAGGATTCTCTTAAGAGTCATCTTGTGCCAGTGTCATACATAATGCTTAGCCTATGATTCAGAAGCATTAAACGTTGTTTTTGAGTAAGTCAACTGGTTTGCCTATATTAAAGTACAGAAAGAACTATAAGTCAGAACCACTATACACGTGTGCTATTTGTCTTCATAAGACAAAGACAAAATGGGGGGAGAGATATTTGCATTGCAAAAGGCAAAAGTTTACTATTAGTCTATAAAAGGCTCTTATGAATTCATAGAAAAATACTAATATCTCCAGGAGAAAAATTTGGCACTACATTCAGTTAAAAGGGAGTAAAAATGGAAAATTATTTATATTCAACATCATTTGGAATCAAAGAAATGAAATTTAAATACTGAGATAGCACCGTTCACCTATAAGACTGGCAAGAATTATTTTTCCTTTGCAGGATAAGTTTCCACATTAACAAGAATACAGTAACACAGATACTCTCATAATGGGAACTGGTGGGAACAAACTTTGGTAAAACTTTTTTTTTTGGAAAGCAATGATCACTCTGTATTGATACATCTTTGGGCCATCAACTATCTTCCAGAGGACTCTATTCTAAGGAAACAGAGGAGATACATACGAAGGTTTACAAAAGTTATTTGTTGCACCAGGCTTCTCAGGTGGCACAGTGGTAAAGAATCTGCGTGCCAGTGCAGGAGATCCATCCCTGGGTCAGAAAGATCCCCTGGAGGAGGAAACAGCAACCCACTCCAATATTCTTGCCTGGAAAATTCCATGGACAGAGGAGACTGGCTGGCTGTCCATGAGGTGGCAAAGAGTCTGACATGATTGAGTGACTGAGCATACATGCATTTGTTGCATCAGTATATATTTAATAATAGTAACTGGAAATAAATGAAAAGTTCAATTATAAGGAAATGGTTACATAAATTGTTACAATGTAATATTATGTAGCCAGTAATAATATATAGAACTGTAATGACATGGAAGTCTTGTCACGTTAAGCAGGGAAAAAAATCATGCAACAGTTATTAACTACAGTTATACAGTTTTGTATAAGCTATAAAACTGTAATAAATAAATCTGTTACATGTTAACAAATATAAAGAAAATACTGTAATTATCTTTGGATGCTGGAATTATTTAATCCTTACCCTCTTTCTGTATCTACCATTTTTTTTACTGCAAGCATTCATTACTTGGAAATCATAGCAAACCAGGCCAACAGAACAGGGCTATTAAGTGACATACTTTTTAAATGTTCAAGGCTAATAACTGCAGCTTCACTTTCAAGAAATACTGAAAGAACTCCAGCACTGTATAATCCTCTGAATTATTGATACATAATTAAAAGATGCAGCTCTTCTACAGCATTATTTGTCCATATATGTAATGCTAATCTTAAAAATAGGTAGACGAGTTGGTACATGTTAAATATTATATAAACAAAATTCCATTCCTAAGTATTTTTGAGTACATCTATCTAATCATTTCTTTGCATAACTAAGGGAATACTGTACTTGAGGAAAAAATAAAACATTTTATACATTGTAAAGCACTGTTCAAACAGGGCATCATTGTATCAATTTAAATTGTCTATCATTTCCTGCCCTAATTATCCCTGAAGAAGTTTGTCTACAGAATAGCAATTTCAACTATGTAATTCCTTTCAGGGTTAACCACACACTCTTATCTGGGCGTATCTACACTCTTTAAGAAGGTCAAAGGTTCCCAGGAAGGAGAGACCCATTTTTTAAAAATTCTCCTGCCTCTTAGATTCCCCTCCCATCTTCCCTCCAGGCCTAACAGGGCCAGGCTCACCCTTCAGCCCAAGGGCTCCAGGTTTAATGTGACAATAATTGAATTCCTATCACCTGGCTAAACACATAATGCTTTCATCTCCCCTGTTTAGCCTAAGACTTGATTCAAACAAAGGGGGAAAAAAAAAAAAGACACCAGATTTCCTAGTACACCGAGTCCTTAAAAGAAATAGTAGTTAATAAAATGTGTGAAACTTTACGCAGGCTAAGGGAAGAATTAATCTCTTCATTGCTACTCCAAAATAAATGAGTCCAAGCCAAAAATCAATAAATAACTTTTAATATAAAAGAGTAAGTCTGAAAAAGAAGAGGGGAAAAGTTTCTTGAAGGTAGGTAAACACCTAAGTCCACCAATTACTCGAGTTAATCAGGTGACCTTAGTTGAGAGTTGGATCTTTCTAAATAGCTAGGGAAGCACATGCGAACCTCAGGAAGTAATCAGACCCAGGCGAAGGGCCTTGAGAACTGCCGCAACCCCAAGAATGCCCTATTTCCTGCCCGGATCGACCAAGCTGAGAATGGGCCCCAGCGAACCGCCCAGCGGGACGGCTGAGACCTGCGGCCCAGTAGGGTCAAGTGTCCGGTGGGTGGCTTCCGGCGGAGGACTTGTCAGTCTGCGAAACTGACTCCCCTGGGAGCTCCTTCGGTCACTTTCAAGGTGACAGCTAGGAGATCCGCATCCGTCCCTCCCCCGGTGCCGCGCTGCCCCCACGTGAGACAAGCCGTCCGCAGCCTCCGCAGCCCTTCCCCAACCCGAGGTCCCAGGACGCCCCCCACCGCCCGGCCCAGATCCCCTCCGCGCCCCCGCGCGTCGGCACCAACTCCGAACTCACCCGCTGCGCCGCCGAGCCGACCCCGCGCTGCGCAGCCCAGACGCCGAGCCCGGGCGCCCCTCGGACCCCCGGCAGAGGCGCGCCAGGCCCACCCGCGAGGCCCGCGTGCACTCAGGGCCGGGCGTGCACCTGGGCACCGCGGGGCCCGTCCTCCCCCCTGCCCCCGGCCGCACGTCGGCCGCCGCTGCAGCTGCCAGGCGGGAGCCCCGAGTGCGGGGCGCCCCCAGCCTCCGCGCCTCCTCCCGGGCCGCCGGGGGTGGAGCCAGGGCGGGGAGTTGGGGAAACTTGTAAATAGGCGAGCGCGGCCGCCCGCGCCCCCTCGCCCGCCCGCCGCGCCCCGCGGCGGCCCCAGCCTGCGCCTCGCGGCAGGAGACAGAGGCCGGGCGGCCGCCGAGGGGGCCGCGCCCCCCACCTCCCCAGGAAACCTGAGAGACGCGCGAGGCCGAACCTCGAGACGCCGGCCCCGCAGGCTCCGGGCGCTCGGCTCCGCGGACGGGCTGGCTTCCGGCTCTCGCTCCCGGGCTGCGTACCCACCCACCCCGCGCCCGCAGCGCCCGCTCCGGCCGAGGTGCACCTGTTGCCACGTGCGACGCGGGACCCGCGGCTGCTGCCCGCGCGCCTGGCGGAACCGCGGGTCCGGGACCACAGCGGTCCACGGCGGGCGACCCGAGCTCGGCCGCGTCCCCAAACCTGGCCGGCTGCCGAGCGTCTCTTACCTCCTGCCCCTCTCCTGTCACCTGGGTTTTCCCTGCGAGCTCGCGGGCTTCCCGCTAGCCCTGGCGCAGGGCCGCGGGGGCGGGACCGGCTGCGGGTGCGAGAGGCAAGCGGGCAGAACTGTCTGAGCGGAGGTGTGCGCGCAACCAGCAGTGATTTTGTCTTCAGAGGGTCCCGACTCCAGATTGGCATTATCTTTGTGCTTCTAAGCGGTTAACTAGCTAACACCTAGTACAGGTTAAACCCAAAAGAGTTCCTAAAGAGCCGCGGGGGGGTGAGGCGGGGGTGGGGGGAGGAGATGAGGCCCAACTCATTTTTCTCAAAACACAAATTAAATCCCTTTTATTAAACTGAACAAATGTCATCCATAGTTACTAGACCCGTAAAATATTTTCCTTATCGGCCTATTTTAAATACAAAGCTTTTCCAAAGAGGCTAGTCCACCTACGAGAGATGTATTCATAACGTTATTGAATCATTAAATGTCAGACAACTTGATTCCAAATTTCTTTGAAATGTTAAATTACCTGGTTTGGATTTCCCAAAAGCTTTTCAAGAGAAGTGAGTTTTTTGTTTGGCTTTGGGTTTTTTTTCTTGAAAATTAAGCTGATAATACTGTAATTGACAAAGTTTCCTATACTGTCAATATCAGATCAACTAATAGATATATTGGCATTTACTGTTGTAAAGCCTTTTCATTGTACAGTATTCCATTAGTTCTTCAACAAGATCAAGTAATAAATAGGTCAGATTATTACCTCCATTTTTCAAGTGAGGAAATGGAAGCTCAGGAAGGTCAAGCGATTTGCTCAAGGTCACACAGCTAGTGAGGGAGGGGCTAGCACAAACTAAGCTGGCCTAACTCCTAATCTTTTTATTCCATTACCTGGAGGACAGTTCTTTGAGATTATTTTTAGAGATACAGCATTTTTCAAACACCATTGAATAGTTCTTCCTTATGCAAAAGCACCAAAAAACAACACAAAACAAAGCACTAACATTTGTTTCTGCGGGTCATGAGGCAAATATGCTAATTAGCAACATGCCTCCTGCCTAAGCAGACTACTCATAGTGTTAAACATATTATTTAATCTTTATAACCCTCATGTGACCCAGATGACTTGGTCCAACCTCCTACAGTTCTATTGTGTGGCTTAGTTATATCTATAAATATAGAACCTGTTTTACTTCATTTTTCTGTGGTATAGATTGAAGGGGAAAAAAAAAACAAAACAAAAACTCCTAAGTATTTAGAAGCAACTTTTATGGCCACTGAGGAATCTGAAACTTAGCTTCTAATTGCATTCACGTAAAAACAGAAGTTACCTTCTAGGGACATCATCTGGGTCTCTGTCAAGGCAAACATGCTTCACATGGGGCCCACCGCCTTTTCTTTCCTTCTTGGTTCTGGGCATGTTGCCATGGTCTTGATCTCTGAACTCTAATATAGACTCCAGGAACAATACAAAGAGTGATAATACCACATGACTTTGTGGTCCTTTGTCCTAAAAAAAGATTAGCATTTTTTTTTCCTCATTAGAAAGATGCAAATTAAAACTGCACTGAGAAATCACTTTTCACTTATCAGATTGACATTTACAAAGATTAGAAAGTTTAATAACCTCTGTGTGTTGGCAGTAGTGTGGAGAAACACAGTCAAAGTGCAGATTATGAATGTAAATTAGAATGATCTCCATTAAGGGCCATTCACAATACCTAACAAAATTATAAAGGCACATAACCTTTGAGCCTGTAAGTCTACTTGTAAGAATTCATCTTACAACACGCATGAGAAATGGCAGGTGTATATGCTGCTAAGTCACTTCAGTCATGTCCAACTTTGTGCGACTCCATAGACAGCAGCCCACCAGGCTCCCCCGTCCCTGGGATTCTCCAGGCAAGAAGTCTGGAGTGGGTTGCCATTTCCTTCTCCAATGCATGAAAGTGAAAAGTGAAAATGAAGTCGCTCAGTCGTGTCCTACTCTTAGCGACCCCATGGACTGCAGCCTTCCAGGCTCCTCCGTCCATGGGATTTTCCAGGCAAGAGTACTGGAGTGGGGTGCCATTGCCTTCTCTGGCAGGTGTATATAAGCTTGTCCATTTCAGCATTTTTTATAACAAGATTTTTTAAGTACATGCATTAATAAAAAACTGGTAAATCACTGATACAGCCATAAAATGACATCTGCGCGCTTCCCTGGTAGTTCAGATGGTAAAAAGAATCTGCCTGCCATGCGAGAGACCCAAGTCGGGAAGATCCCCTGGAGAAAGAAATGGCAACCCACTCCAGTATTCTTGCCTGGAGAATTTCACAGACAGAGGAGCTTAGTGGTCTACAGTCCATGGGATAGCAAACAGTCGGACACAACTGAGTGGCTAACACACTATGAAAGCTTAAAAAAAAAAAAAAAGAATAGGAGAGTTCTTTAAATTTCTGTGAAATGATCTCTAAGATCCATTATGTGCACAAATTTTAAAATGCAAAATGATTATGTAATAGTGTATTTTCTATTAAAAAGGGGAAATTGTATACCGTTGTTTGTTTGTAGAAGCATAATATGTCTCTGAAAAGATATACCAGAAACTGGTAAAATTGGTTGCTTTTTGGGAAAGGAGCTGGGTGTCTGGAGGGCAGGATTTGGAGAAAATTTGAAGATAAACTGCACTGGATATAATTTTGTACTTTTTGAGTTTTGAATGATGTAAATAATAGTACCCGTTTCAAAACTTAAAATTTTTCACCACTTGAAGTTTGCCATCAGGAATGACTCAGATTCCCTCCTTACTAATTTAACTTACAGATAAAATAAATGATCAAATTTCTCATGCATAATGGGGCAACAGCAAAATTCTCAATAGATGCTTTCAAGCTATTTGTTCTCTAGTTTATCTAAAGAGGAAGGCTTTAGTACATAAAATTCTAACATGCTGTGATTATAGTGAAGATGATGAGCTAGCAAATTCCTCAGAATTTTATTAACAGTGACATCTCCCTGGGGCAGAGCTTCCAGCTAATTTTCCCAAAGTCACATTCAATCAGAAATGAAAGAAGGCGCTCAGGCTAGTTCCCAAGAGGGATACTCTAGTACCATTGATCTGAGTGTGGAGGAAGTAATTCTGTGGGAATTCCATGGAGTCATTTATTTTACTCTCAAGTTTGATATCTTTTTGTTTTTTTAATTTGGAAAAGATCCTGATGCTGGGAAAGACTGAAAGGAGAAGGGGGTAGCAGAGGAAGAGCTGGATAGATAGCATTATCGTTCAGTGGACATGAATTTGAGCAAACTCCGGTAGATAGTGGAGGACAGGGGAGCCTAGTGTGCTATACAGTCCACAGGGTTGCAAAGAGTCAGATGCGACTAGCGACTGAACGTATACCATCACTTTGGAGGAGGAAATGGAAACCCATCCCAGTATTCTTGTCTGGAGAATTCCATGGACAGAGAAGCCTGGTGGGCTACAGTCCATGGGATCGCAAAGAGTCGGATATGACTGAGCAACTAACACACACCCCATACCATCACTTCATTGAACAAGGGATCCGAGCAACTCACAAAGACAAGCACAGTAAAATTTTAAGATAAATATTTACAAATCTAAAATATAATCCAAGGAAAAGCAAACAGCTGAGAGTAAACATATCCCTGAGTAACAAATTAAGCCAGTGAGCTTCTTGGTAGCCAAGTGCCCCAACCAGTTACATAACAGCCATTTTTTAAAAGGGGCTGATAGTTCCTCAGTGGAAGCACTGAGTTTCCTAGCACTGAATTAAAAAAAAAAAATGTTTTCACTCACATTTCCAATCAAGACTACTGAATGGAAAACAATAATATATTGTTAACACTGTAAGAACCTTTTATGTGGTTATTATTGTAGTCATTTTGAACAAAACTCAAAGTATTCTAATGAAACTCAACAAAGGTATTCACCCAATCAGGTACCAGGTACCAGGTCAGCGTCAATCAAACCTTGTAACAACCTAGTGTGAACAAGGATTGACCAGAAACAGATGTGACTGGACTGCAGTTCCTTACTATATTCTTCAGAAAATCAAACATACTCACAGATATTTAATGTCTCCACACATCCCTCACGTTAGAGATAGATGTTTCTTTATACAACATTCCAGAAATTTTCTAGTCGGCCAGTCATCTGATAATTATTAGAAGTGAACTCAGTTACTTTAGTCATGTCTGACCCTATGGACTGTAGCCTGCCAGGCTCCTCCATCCCTGGAATTCTCCAGGCAAGAATACTGGAGTAGGTTGCCATTTCCTTCTCCAGGGGATCTTCCTGACCCAAGAATCGAACATACATCTCTTGAGTCTCCTCCATTGCAGGTGGATTCTTTACCACTAGTTCCACCTGGGACTCCCTTAGATGTGACAGAGACCCAGAATGCTGGAATTCTGTAATGCTGTAGATGACTTTTTTTTTTCCTATTTTTGTTAATAGAAAAATGTACATTACAAATTGCCATATGACTTTTGTTACTTGTATCCTAAGATCATGAGACATGCAAAGTCAAATGTGCACACTGACCAACAGTAGCAATGACTGCAGAGCAAGAAAACATCATCACAGCAGTGAATGGTCTTGATTTATTTACAAATAATTCTTAGGTTCCTAATTATCCAGTCTTCTTTTCAGAGAAAAATGTACATTACAAATTGCCATATGACTTTTGTTACTTGTATCCTAAGATCATGAGACATGCAAAGTCAAATGTGCACACTGACCAACAGTAGCAATGACTGCAGAGCAAGAAAACATCATCACAGCAGTGAATGGTCTTGATTTATTTACAAATAATTCTTAGGTTCCTAATTATCCAGTCTTCTTTTCAGTAGGCTTGGAGACTCAAGTGGACTCCTCTCTCTGTGTTCCAAAAGGGTGAGATCAGATTAGGGATGTTCTCGTGTAGAAGTCCGCAGATTAATAAGTAAAGTATCTCGAGAAAGAAAAGAATTTCTTGTGAGTTCAGAGCCGTAGCAGTTATAAGGAAATATAGCTTTCTCTTATCAAAATGACTTGAGAACATCTAAGAAACTTCTCCATCCTCTAATAAAATGGAAGGCATCTTCAACAGTCCTTTTATTCCATTTATAGACTCAGTAGAAGGAATCATTCTTATAGCATGATGCCAAAATTATTTTAGCTCACACACAAACAAGTTGTTCTGTAATTGTGCTTTTGACCACTTCATATTAGGAAAAAATTTAAAAATATATAGCACTACCACTTTGTTATGAAACCACTTTGAAAATGTTTACTTGGACTCTTTTAAATGTCATGACTAAAGAAACTACTGTTGTGCGTAATCCACTCTTGACAGTGAATCATAACTGTGTCACACTTGGACTTGGTTAGCCTTTGCTCTGATCTGACAGTCTTTCCTTAAAAAGTGGATGTCTTTTCAATTGCAAACTATTTATTGCTTCCTGAATAATATAATAACAAGTTTGTGACTCTAAAATCCCATATCTTTGAGACTATCATAGTCTTGATTTAGACTTTTTGAACATGCTTTTAATTTATGCCTCTGGCCTTATGCTCCTGGCCAAATGCAAGGGCTGGGAGATGCCTTCCAACTAGCCTCCATTTCCCTCAGGCCTTGATAATTGATCAGTGATCTCCTAAAAAAGAGTGCAAACCGTGGAGTTCAGTGAGTTCAGTGTTGCTTCATGGTGACCCATACCCTGTCCAGGCCTCATCTACTGATTGATTTTGGTTCAATACTTTGGCCACCTGATGCGAAGAACCAACTCACTGGAAAAGATCCTGATGCTGGGAAAGATTGAAGGTGGGAGAAGAAGGGGACGACGGAGGATGAGATGGTTGGATGGCATCACTGACGCGATGGACATGAGTAGGCTCCGGGAGATGGTGATGGACAGGGAGGCCTGACATGCTGCAGTCCAGGGGGTCGCAAAGAGCCGGACACAACTGAGTGGCTGAACTGAACTGATATTTTACAGCTTTTGGTTTGGGGTCAGAGTTCCTGATCCGTCCTTGACCTGGAGATCCTCTGGCCTTGCATAGGATATGCAGTCCAGCAGGCCTAGTGTTCTAAGTTCTAACAAATGTTTCAAAATATAATGATGTAGGAAGAGCCCTAGACTAAATCAACGACAGCAATTAGCTCTCATGCTGCTACAGAAGCGGTCCTCAAAATGGAACCGCTCTTCTGAACGCAGACTTGCGATTCAGGATAGAGCCACTGGGAATGCTACCCTCATTATTCTCTTCATACAGTGGACAGGCCGCGCACCAAGGGCCTAAACTGCACACTGCTCTGCGACAACACTGTCAAGTCAGCGTGCCTGCTTAGTGAGCGACAAGCAGGGCGATCTTAACTCTGGGTTTCTAGAACATTGAGAAGTCAGACTGATAATCCAGGAGAGCAATTTAACACTACCAAAGATTTATCTGTTTTGGATAAGTCTACTTTTTATTGCTTTTTGAGTATCTACAAAATTATGGTTAGTTTTTCATAATTTACAACACAATTACCATATACATACATACATATGTGTATATGTACATATGTATATATTTGTTATCTAATCCAGTGAAAACAAATTTATTGTCTGCAAATTTTAAATAGAATAAATCCACTACCACCAGCAAAAATATACAGTTGGGACTTCCCTGGTGATCCGGTGGTTCAGACTCTGCTTCCGCTGCAGAGGACATGGGTTCAATCCGTGGTGAAGGAACTAAGACCCCACATGTTGTGCAGCTTGACCAAACAAAGAACACAAGACCAAAAAAACCCCACGAAACATTGTCACTCCAAAAACAAAATCAAAACAAAACCAAAAAAAACATTATCACTGCAAAATCAAGGACACAAATAAGACTTAGTTTTGATACCTATTAATAGATATGTTTTAATTGATTTGATTGGGTTTAGATCTTAGGGTCTCTTCTATAAAATTACTTCTTTAGATCTCATGGGGGGCTTTGTGAGGCCAAAGTATGTTTGGAATTACTGATGTCACTCATTTCCCTTCCCAGTGGTCTGTGAACTTGAGCTGAGGAAAGGCTTACCTTCCCCAACACCATCCCCTCCAGTCTACTGAGGCCTGCCACATTCCTCCTCACTTCACCTTTCATTTCACACCTGAAATATTCAAGTGAACAGACCAGTGATCTCCAAACCATTCCCCCATCAGTTCAGTTCAGTTCAGTTCAGTCGCTCAGTCGTGTCCGACTCTTTGCGACCCCATGAATCGCAGCACGCCAGGCCTCCCTGTCCATCACCATCTCCCGGAGTTCACTCAGACTCACGTCCATCGAGTCC
>SJYX01014323.1:26281-49703 GCA_006410675.1 Oreotragus oreotragus
GTTTATTGTGATCCACACAGTCAAAGGCTTTGGCATAGTCAATAAAGCAGAAATAGATGTTTTTCTGGAACTCTCTTGCTTTTTCCATGATCCAGTGGATGTTGGCAATTTGATCTCTGGTTCCTCTGCCTTTTCTAAAACCAGCTTGAACATCAGGGAGTTCATGGTTCATGTATTGCTGAAGCCTGGCTTGGAGAATTTTGAGCATTACTTTACTAGCATGTGAGATGAGTGCAATTGTGCGGTAGTTTGAGCATTCTTTGGCATTACCTTTCTTTTGGGATTGGAATGAAAACCGACCTTTTCCAGTCTTGTGGCCACTGCTGAGTTTTCCAAATTTGCTAGCATATTGAGTGCAGCACTTTCACAGCATCATCTTTCAGGATTTGAAATAGCTCCACTGGAATTCCACCACCTCCACTAGCTTTGTTCGTAGTGATGCTTTCTAAGGCTCACTTGACTTCACATTCCAGGATGTCTGGCTCTAGATTAGTGATCACACCATCGTGATTATCCAGATCATGAAGATCTTTTCTGTATAGTTCTTCTGTGTATTCTTGCCACCTCTTCTTAATATCTTTTGCTTCTGTTAGGTCCATAGCATTTCTGTCCTTTATCGAGCCCATCTTTGCATGAAATGTTCCTTTAGTATCTCTAATTTTCTTAGAGTGAAGTGTTAGTCATGTTCAACTCTTTGTGACTCCATGGACTGCCCACCAGGTGCCTCTGTCCATGAAATTCCCCAGGCAAGAATACTAGAGTGGGTTGCCATTCCTTTTTCCAAGGGATCTTCCCCACCCAGGGATCAAACCCAGGTCTCCTGCATTGTAGGCAGATTCTTTACCATCTGAACCACCAGAGAAGTTCCAACTCAGGGAAGCATAGGAGGCATAAACTCAAGTGTGCTCACAAGCAGCTTCTTGTGAATGAGGAAGTAAAGTGAAGTGATATTGCTCAGTTGTATCCAACTCTTTGCGACCCCATGGATGGCAGCCTACCAGGCTCCTCCATCCATGGGATTTTCCAGGCAAGAGTGCTGGAATGGGTTGCCATTTCCTTCTTCAGGGGATCTTTCCAACCCAGGGATCGAACTCGGGTCTCCTGCATTGCGGACAGATGCTTTACCATCTGAAGCCACCAATGAGGATAGATATACCTATTGTTGGAGAAATTCCAAGGGTTTTAGGATCTTTGTGCCTTTAACTGGGGCAAGACCTAACACATTTTTTGTTGCAGCACAGTCTAATTTTAAACCATAACAGACACAAAACTTCAGGAAACAAATTCGTAACCTAATATGTTTTATAAAATAAACATCCTTTAAAGCCACTGCTTCACTTAAGAAGTAGAGGGGGAGTAGGAACTGGATGAAGACGATCAAAAGTACAAACTCCGGGAGATAATGAGGGACAGGGAAGCTTGGCATGCTGCAGTCCATGGAGTCTCAGAGTCAGACATGACTTAGCTAGTGAACAACAACAAGCGCTGTAATGGCCAACGTGATAAATATAATTAACACTGTTATATATGAAAGGTAAATCCTGAGTTCTCATTACAAGGAACAATATTTTTTTTTCTTTTGTATTTATGTGAGATGTTCACTAACTTATTGTGACAATCATTTCATGATGTGTGTAATACAGTGCTGTGATCCTCTGTTTTTATGGGTAGATTGGTGACCCTCCATCTTCCAGACACATTGCCTATCAGATGGAAAATTTTCGTCACCACAGAACCTGTTTGGTGGGCACTTCTTGACAATACAGAGAATGAAATGTTCACACAGGTTGACAGAAGCCTTCTGTGGATGCTTAACGAGATCCATAGAGAGAAAAAAAGAACACAGCAGAAGGCAGCCAGCTTTTACTTGAAGTCGACTATGTGTTCGATATTTTGCTAGGAGTTTCCATATCTGTTACTTCCATTTGCATTAATCCAATACCCACAATTTTCTGAAATAGAATTTAAGCCCAGGTCTGCATAAGCCCTCTGTTCACTTCACTTGTAATTATGAGAAACTTAATCTCTCTGAAGGAATAGAAATTGATTAAAATGCGACAGAGTACAGATAGCTGCCTCAGCATTACAGAACCTTTGTGAGGTCCTTTTGTTTTAATCAAACTTAGCTGGAATCTTAAAGTAAGGTTATGAATATCTTTTAAATGCAAAGGATGACGTAGCTAAACTTAAAAAGCATAAGAAAATATCTTTCTAAGATGTAAAAGGAGTAGATTTAATAGCAGAGATCCTCCTATCAAATCAAGCAATTCAGAAAATATAGAAACATTGGCACAATACTGTAAATCAACTATACTTCAACAAAAAAAATATAAAAAGAAAATATAGAAACATAGCCTTAAAAAGTTAAACAGCAGCACACAGCTTGATAGGGAGCATAGAGTCAAGAGTTTTGTGGTTAAAATTCTGTCATTAAAATTAATTATGATTATAAAAATAATATCAAACCTTGATGTGTGCCATGCACTAGTATAAGCATTTTATATTTTACATGTGTTGTATAATTACTCATAACAACCTTATTAACTAGGTATTATTTTATCCATTTTATAAATTAAAAATTGAAACCCAGTCTGGCTAGAAATACTACCCAGTGTCACACACAGCTAATAATTAACAGGACATAGGACGGAAACCCAGGTTAGTTTGACTTCCAAGCACCAAACTCTTCATAATTCTTCATTAGATTTACTGTTGCATTCCAACAACAGATGTATAGCTAAAAAATAATGCGTTACATTAAAACTAAAGGTAAGTTTTAAGTGAAAAGAATCAGGAACAATTGTATAATCTGTTGTTAAGGACCTCTTAGTGAGAAACACGAGATTCAGGTCACACAGTAGTCAGTTTACTTACAGAAACATAATGAGGTAATTCTGTTACCACATCACTAAATATAAAGAGTGTAAACAAATTTACATTTGCATATTACCTGGTTGCATGCTGAAAATTTCAATGGAGTCAAATAAGAATTAGTTACTGTAGACACCTAGAATGCAGAATTCATCATATCAACAAATGCATTAAGTATCTGGAAGTAAATTTAATTAAAACATGCTTTTTATTATTAAATCTTAAGGGGGGAAAAATAATGTAACTAAAGAATTGGGCATGTTTTTTCAGAGACACTAAACACATCAATCTCATTTTTATATTTAGATTTATTGCAGTACAAGTAAAATTCCTGCAAGAACTAATGAAAAATAAATGAACAACAACATCAAAACATTTTCATAGGTAATAAGGTAAGGATAGATTCAGCCTAGCAGATTTGGAAAACTAAATTCACTGTGACAATGATGAAAATCATATGGTATTGAGTTATTGGAGTTTGAAATATGAGCCTGACCTATAATAGAGACAAAACAAATATAGGGCAAAGGATAACCACTTAATTCATTGTCTTTCAAATAGTTAGCTAACGACTTGGAAAGAATCAACTTAGATAAACACAGGAGAACCAAACACTACAATAAATTCCAGCTGTATCAAAAAGTAAAAGAATTTTTTAAAAACTGAAGAATACCTTATTTATCCCAGATGTGGAGAGAACATGTTCTTCTATTCCCTGGAGAAATGAAGGTTGTTATCAGGAATAAAATAGAGTAATTGAATATGCTTTTAACCCTGGTGGCTCAGAGGGTAAAACGTCTGCCTGCAATATGAGAGACCTGGGTTTGATTCCTGCGTCAGGAAGATCCCCTGGAGAAGGAAATGGCAACCCACTCCAGTACTCTTGCCTGGAAAATCCTATGCTCGGAGAAGCCTGGTAGGCTACAGTCCATGGGGTCGCAAAGAGTTGGACACGACTGAGTGACTTCACTTTCACTTTATAACTTTTAATTTTCAAGCAACAAAATATAAAATTCAGTAATCTGATTATAGATTTCTCCCCAAACTATATGAGGAAATCAATGACTGTATAAGTCAATAACCACGACAAATTCATCACTTTCAAAGGAGGAAATCTTCCCAACTAGTTTGATTTCAAACTTTCTAGTAGGTTGACTCTTCCCAGGTAAGCCTGACCTGTTAGACATCTTTGTCACTGCTTGATGGAATTATTCTTTATCTTTCAGAGACCAAGGTGAACTGGAAACTGGGAGATCTTTGAAAAAGCATTGTAGACTGTTGATATGTCTTCTGTTTTGTACCCCAGGTAGAAATGCTAAGCTAAGGAAAAGAAGTAGGTAAATTCAACTTTAGTTTCAGGGACCCTTTGTGGGTAGTTATAAGGATGAATTATCTGCATGCATGTGGTAAAGCTCTGTGGCCCATGAAAGTAGGATTTATAACAGACCTATGACTGGTATTTCAAGACAAAAGCCATAAAGCAAAGATTTAAAAATTTCATCATTAGACTAATTGTAATTCACTTGATCCTCCAGTGTAACAATATCCTTCTGTCCAAGCCATTATTCTTTCCATTCAGCATACTGGCTTGTCTATCATTAAATATTCATTTTCTGCCATGCTTTTTGGAAGGCAGACAAAGCAGTCACTTTACTGCTTTATATTGATTCCTGCCTGGGTTGTCTTTAGGAAAAGGTTTCAGTAGGTTCAGTTGTTTTGAAATATATTTAGGTTTACTCCATGATTGGCAAATATATTTCTTTCTTCTTACTTCGAAAGTGGAATCTTAGAACTTAGATCTTTATTTTTTCCATCTAGTCTGTACTCTCATTATCAGTGAAGACCTTAAATGGTACTGAACTGTAAATGAACTCTATCTGCTTAAGAGAATATTAGAGGAAACAGGGTCACTTTGCATGCTTCCAGACATGATTTCAACTGTTTTCAAAGGAAGCTGTACAGTGAAGAAAAGAGCCTTTAGGAAAGCTGAAGTTATGGGCTTTAGGTATATTTCTGACTTCTATGGGGAAGAACTCAATAGTTTTATTTAACTAAGAAGGCCCTTTATCAAGACTTACTTACAACTGGCTTGAACTTGAACTTGTCATTTATAGAATCCTTTCATGAAGCATCAGTGCTTTTTTTACAAAACACTTATCACATATTTATCCAGGTTCTTATTAGACCCCTCTTTTGTTTGAGTGTGTGATATATTATCTTCCATAGAGTGGATTTAAATAAAATAGTTTTATTTTATGTTATTATATATTTGCTGTGGTAAATATTTGAGGGGCCAGTTATAATGGAAAAAAAACACATGGATGTATGTATTAATAGTCATTTTCTTTCCTTCCCCAGCTTTATGGAGAGATAATTGATATAAAACACTGTATAAGTTCAAGGTGTGTAATTTGCTATTTATTATAGCTAATCCAAAGATATTTACTAAATGGATGCTAAATGGATGCTATATTCTCTATATGCTTTACCATGTCAGCTACTCTAAAAGATCTACTGTATAGAGTATAAAAAAAGTATAAAATGTAGTTCCTGGCCTAAAATATAAAGTTATAGTAATCAAGATGGGTAATATTGCAAAAGAAGAGACACATAGATCAGCAGAACAGAATGAAGAGCAGAAATAGGCCAGCACCTATATGTTTATTTCATTTTGGGTAAAGATGCCAACTTACAGAAATAGAAGAAACAATCCTAAGATTTCTGTGGAACCAGAAAAGACCTGGAAAAATAAAAGCAATCCTAAGATAAAACAACAAAGCTGGCGTTATCTCAATTCCAGATTTCAAACAAAGGTAACAAAAAGTACCAAAGCAATTCAATGAGGAAAGAAAGTCTTGAATAAATTATGCTGGAAAACTGGATATTCACATGGAAACAGAAGAACTATGACCACTACCTCTTTAATTCAAGATAAATCATGGACCTAAACGTAAAAGATAGAGAGTTTAAAGGAAAAACATCAGTGTATTGANTAAATTATGCTGGAAAACTGGATATTCACATGGAAACAAAAGAACTATGACCACTACCTCTTTAATTCAAGATAAATCATGGACCTAAACGTAAAAGATAGAGAGTTTAAAGGAAAAACATCAGTGTATTGACACAACGTAGGAAAAGGCAATCATAGAAGAAAAAAATTAACAAATTAAGCTTTCTCAAAATTAAAAAATCTTCTTTTTAAAAGTCAATTAAGAGAGTGAATAGGAAGCCACAGACTGGAAGATGGACTTGTGCCCAGAATAGAAAAATAACTGCTATATCTCAATAATGAGAGCCCAATCCCAAAAGAAAAGGAGTTAAAAAAAAAACTTTGAGACACATGGCAAAAGAAGCTTTATGAAAAAAATCTTCTTTTTAAAAGTCAATTAAGAGAGTGAATAGGAAGCCACAGACTGGAAGATGGACTTGTGCCCAGAATAGAAAAATAACTGCTATATCTCAATAATGAGAGCCCAATCCCAAAAGAAAAGGAGTTAAAAAAAAAACTTTGAGACACATGGCAAAAGAAGCTTTATGAACATCTAATAAGTATACAATAAAGAACTCAGTATTGTTAAAAATCAGGGAAACACAAGTTAAACTACAATGAGAGAATTCCCTTCAGGCCAGTGGTTAGGACTGAGGACTCAGAACTTTTTACTGCTGTGGACTCAGATTTGATCTCTGGTCAGGGAACTAATATCTCACAAGGTAGTGCCAAAAAACAAACAAGCAAACAAAAAAAATACAAATATGATGAGATATTACTCCGTACTCAACTCAACTAGAATGGCTAAAATTAAATACACTGAAAATACCAAATATAGGCCAAGAGGTGGAAGAAGTAAAACTCCCACACATTACTGATGAGATGCAAAATAGTACAACCACTTGCCCTCTTGAGAGTTCTTGGACAGCAAGGAGATCAAACCAGTCAATCCAATCCAAAAGGAAATCAACCCTGAATATTCGTTGGAANCACCAGGCTCCTCCATCCCTGGGATTCTCCAGGCAAGAATACTGGAGTGGGTTACCATTTCCTTCTCCAGGGGATCCTCCCGACCCAGAGGTCAAACCCAGGTCTCCCACACTGTAGGCAGACACTTTTACCGTCTGACTTCAGGTAAACTAGTCCAATTTCCCTCTCTCACATCTAAACTCAAATGGCCTATCTTCTCTAACTGCTTTTATTTCTGCCCTCTGGCTATTCTCCCAGACTAGTCCATTGAAATGGGCTTAAGGACACTTAAGTTTAAATAACATTATCACTAAATCCAAAGGTTTTTCATTAGAACTCTTTCTCTTCCATCTTTTTATGGCATTAAAATTGTTTTTCATTCCCTCTGCATTAAAAAATTATTACACTGAGATTTATGTAACACGATACTTGTTTAGCTCCCCTCCCACTTCTCTGTAAAATCATTTTTCTCTCCATTAAAAGCTTTTCTTCTTTTGATCTCCTAATCGCATGAGGTCTTCATGCTATTACTTGAGCAAATAATACCCATATTTAAAATTGCCACTGGTGCTCCATTATTTATACCTTCACAAAGTATGATCTATGGAACACTGTTCCCTCAAGATGGCATTAAAAAGAAAAGTTCAGTAATCTATGAAATAGACTCACAGAAAGAGCAGACTTGTGGTTGCCAAAGGGAAGGGGGGATGGGGGAAGGATGTGGGAGTTTAGGATTAGAAGATGCAGACTCATATATAGAATGGATGGATAAACAACAAGGTCCTATTATATAGCCCAGGAAACTATATTCAATACTCTTTGATAAACCATCATGGAAAAGAATATGAAAAAGAATGTATCTATATGCATAACTTTGAATCACTTTGCTGCATGGCAGAAATTAACACAACATTGTTGAACTGAACTGAAATGAATTGAACTGAATTGAACTGAATTTAAAAAGTATATAGCTTTTTTGCTAAGACTGCTGGAGCACTCTCCACTTCCTTCTGATGTCTATGCCAGAAGTTTTCTCTCTCCCTTTTCCCTGTAATAAAACTTTTGCCACACAAGATCCCTGAGTGGTCAAGCCTGGTCTCTGGTCCCAAAGCTAAATCTTCTTTGGAGATCACTGAAATGGTAACCTATTCCAGTATTCTTGCCCAGGAAATCTCATGGACAGAGGAGCCCGGTGGGCTACAGTCCATGGGGATCACAAGAGTTGGATACAACTGAGCATGCATGCAAGCATGCAGACCAAAATTCAGTCAATAATTCTAATTCATTGGGTTCAGCAAGTACTGTGCAACTGATTGATCAGGAAAGTAGGGAATTAGGGAATGAGGGAAGGTAATCAGAAATAAAGGAAGAAAAAGAGCTTCATTAAAACCCCCCAGCACCAAAAAGAATGTATCTATATGCATAACTTTGAATCACTTTGCTGCATGGCAGAAATTAACACAACATTGTAAGTCAACTATAATAAGTTTTAAAAAGTTCAGGAACCACAGCAGATACTTCTCTTGCCTGTACATTCTAGCAACTATAAAATTAAGCAATCTCCCTCATGATCTTACTTCCAGATAGAATAACTACATGACACAATTCTGGCCAATAAGGCATAAACTGAGGTCTATTTATGCTTTATTAAGCCAATAAGGCATAAATAAGAAGATAAATAGATCCTCCCTTCTTCCTGCTTTCAACAGGGACTCAAAGCAGAAACTGCAGAAGAAAACCTGAGATTCTGAAGGAAGGGCAAAGTGAGTGGCAGAGATATCAGCTTCCACACTGCAGAGCACTGAACCAAGGCCAGCAACCTCCCACCTCCTGAGTTCTTGTTACATAAGAGGGACATGTCCCCGTTTGTCTGGACTTCCATAATCAAGCGATTAACATCTTGGAGCTGAACACACTTCTGCTGCTGCTGCTGCTAAGTCATTTCAATTGTGTCCATTTCTGTGTGACCCCATAGACGGCAGCCCATCAGGCTCGCCCATCCCTGGGATTCTCCAGGCAAGAACACTGGGAGTGGGTTGCCATTTAATAAGTTTTAAAAAGTTCAGGAACCACAGCAGATACTTCTCTTGCCTGTACATTCTAGCAACTATAAAATTAAGCAATCTCCCTCATGATCTTACTTCCAGATAGAATAACTACATGACACAATTCTGGCCAATAAGGCATAAACTGAGGTCTATTTATGCTTTATTAAGCCAATAAGGCATAAATAAGAAGATAAATAGATCCTCCCTTCTTCCTGCTTTCAACAGGGACTCAAAGCAGAAACTGCAGAAGAAAACCTGAGATTCTGAAGGAAGGGCAAAGTGAGTGGCAGAGATATCAGCTTCCACACTGCAGAGCACTGAACCAAGGCCAGCAACCTCCCACCTCCTGAGTTCTTGTTACATAAGAGGGACATGTCCCCGTTTGTCTGGACTTCCATAATCAAGCGATTAACATCTTGGAGCTGAACACACTTCTGCTGCTGCTGCTGCTAAGTCATTTCAATTGTGTCCATTTCTGTGTGACCCCATAGACGGCAGCCCATCAGGCTCGCCCATCCCTGGGATTCTCCAGGCAAGAACACTGGGAGTGGGTTGCCATTTCCTTCTCCAATGCATGAAAGTGAAAAGTGAAAGTGAAGTCGCTCAGTCGGAACACACTCCTAACTAGATCTAAAAACACAAAAGAGGTTTTCCCTGCTTATCTGTGGGGAATATGTTCAAAGACCCTCGTGGATGCCTAAAACCGTGGATAATACTGAACTCTATGTATTTTTTTTTCTTATACATACATATCAATGATTAAGTTTAATTTATAAATGAGGCATAGTAAGAGATTAACAATTGCTGGTAGCTCAGACGGTAAAATGTCTGCCTACAATGCGGGAGACTCGGGTTCGATCCCTGGGTCGAAAACATACCCTGGAGAAGGAAATGGCAACCCACTCCAGTACTCTTTCCTGAAAAATCCCATGGACAGAGAAGCCAGGTAGGCTACAGTCCACGAGGGTTGCAAAGAGTCAGACATGACTGAGCGACTTCATTTTCACCTCACTAAGAGATTAATAACAACATTCGTTGGATCATAGAGAAAGCAAGGGAATTCCAGAAACACATCTGCTTCATTGACTATGCTAAAACCTATATATGGATCACAACAAACTGTGGAAAATTCTGAAAGAGATGGGAATACCAGACTACCTTACCTGTCTCCTGAGAAACCTGTATGCAGGTCAAGAAGCAACAGCTAAAACCAGACGTGGAACCCAGATTGGTTCCAAATCGGGAAAGGAGTATGTCAAAGCTATATATTGTCACCCTGCTTATTTAATTTCTGTGCAGAGTACATCATGCACAATGCCAGGCTGGATGAAGCACAGGCTGGAATCAGGATTGCCGGGAGAAACATCAACGACCTCAGATATACAGATGATACCACTCTAATGGCAGAAAGCAAAGAGGAACTAAAGAGCTTCTTGATGAGGGTCAAAGAGGCGAGTGAAAAAGCTGGTTTAAAACTCAACATTCAAAAACGAAGATCATGGCATCCAGTCCCGTCACTTCATAGCAAATAGAAGGGGAAAAAGTGAAAACAGTGACAGATTTTACTTTCTTGAGCTCCAAAATCACTGCAGATAGTGACTGCAGCCATGAAATTAAGACATTTGCCCTTGGCAGGAAAGCCACAACAAATCTAGACAGAATATTAAAAAGCAGAGATATTACTTTGCCCACAAAGATTAGTATAGATCACAGTTATGGTTTTTCCAGTAGTCATGTATAGATGTGAGAGTTGGACCATAGAGAAGGCTGGGAGCCAAAGAATTGATGGCTTCAAATTGTGGTGCTGGAGAAGACCCTTGAAGAGTTCTTTGGACTGCAAGGAGATCAAACCAGTAATCCTAAAGGAAATCAACCCTAAATATTCATTGGAAGGATTGCTACTGAAGCTGAAGCCCCAATAGTTTGGCCACCTGATGCAAAGAGTCGATTCATTGGAAAAGACCCTGATGTTGGAAAAGATTGACGGCAGGAGGAGAAGGCGACAACAGGGGTAGAGATGGTTGTATAGCATCACCGATTTAATGGACATGAGTTTGAGCAAACTCTGGGAGATAGTGAAAGACAGGGAAGCCTGGTGTCCTGCAGTCCATGGGGTCACAAAGCATCATACATGACTGAGTGACTAAACAACAAACAATAAAATAATAATACATTAATAAGAATTATGTGAGCATGGTCTCTTTTCCTCTCTCCCTGCAAATATTTTATTGTATAAATTTACTGCCTTTTCCATTTTAACTAAGCACTTAGCACACTCTGTGGCTATGACTTTTGTTGTTTGAGATGCAACAGCAAAACTAGCCCAAATTTATTTTTCCTTGTTTAGAATTTCACAGAAAGGAGATGAGGTCTTACCGTAGACTTGAGCAACTCTAGCATATGACTTCTTTCCCTTTCTCATTGAGAATTTTCACATTTCAGTTAAAGGAAGGACTTTACAACTCCTCTTTGGCAAATCCGAATTGTAAGCATCACTACCCTTGCCCTTAGGGTGTCATTATGAAGTAAAGGAAGCATCGCCTGAACAAAAGCATCGCAATACCCAGTTGATCTGATCAACCCGGTTGATCAGGCTCTTGAAGTGGCTACTAAGTAACAGGTAAGAGACTCCAGACAAAGGGAAGATTTACGCCCTGCAAGGGACAGAGCAGATCGGCACGAGATTTCATCACGTTACTCAGAAGTTGTATAATTTATCAATAACACATGGTTTATTTCTGAAATTTTCTGTTTAAAATGTTCATACCATGATTGACGTGGGTAAGTGAAACCTTGGAAAGGGAATCCACAGGTAAGAGGAGGAGGACTGTATGTTCCTGTTGGAACTTCAGCGTGTACCTAAGAGTATTACAGGACCCGAGAAACACTCGAGAGAAGAAATCTATTGAGTTTTGTTTACTATATCATCTCCTAAATACGTTTGATAGAGCCCTTTTCTTCTATTAACTGTTACTATCCTACAGAACTATAGTTCCCTGTTCTTGTAGTTTAGTTGCTAAGTCGTGTCCGACTCTCTTGCGGCCCATGGACTGTAGCCCTCCCGGCTCCTCTGTCCACGGGATTTCCAAGGCAAGAATACTGGAGTGGGTTGCCATTTCCTACTTCAGGGGATCCTTCCAACTCAGGAATTGAACCCGAATCTCCTGCATTGGCAGGCAGATTTTTTGCCACTGAACCCCCAAGCAAGCCCATGGTTCTGTACACCCTTAAGGTTCAAAGTGTGATCCCTAGACCAGATTCCTCAATATTCATCATCTGGAAACTTGTTAAACTCACATCTTAGGCCCCATCCCAGAATCACTTTAACACGATGCCCAGGTGGCTGGTATGACATTAAAGTTTGAGAAGCACTGCTTTGGGAAACACCGTTTAGAGGAGAAAGTATAACTTAACTTTAACATCTTTACGTGACTCATTATTTCAAGACATCTATTGTTATTATCCCCTAATGCCTATATCACTAATACTCATACCTATTTATTTCTGACTGTTTTATGCAAGGCACTGTTCTAAGTACTTATGTAATCCTCAACCCAATCCAAAGAGGCAGGCACTGTTATAATCTTCATTTTATAGATGAGATTACTGAGGCTCAGTGGAGTTAAGTAGCCTATCCAAGGTCACACAGATATTAGGCAGCAGAAACCTTGGTTTAAGGAATTAAGGATCACCAAATATACTCTCTATGTTTCCATGTACTTTCTTGCTTCGTGTACTTTACACAAGGATTTCTTTCTTCCTACAGTGATCTCCCACACACACACCTAGTGAAAAGATCTCAGGGACTTCCCTGGTGGTCCAGTGGTTAAGAATCTGCCTTTTAATGCAGGGGACTCGGATGTGATCTCTGGTTGAGGAACTAAGATTCCGCATGCCAAGGGGCAACAGAGCCCATGTGCCACAACTATTGAGCCTGTGCTCCAGAGCCCATGCCACGGTGAAGATCCCACACACCGCAACGAAGACCCGACCCAGCCAAAGAAATGAAAGCATATTAAAGGAAACAAAAAAAGCTCTCAGTTTAAAAAGTTCGTTCCTCCAGGAAACTTCTCTGGCCCCTCTCCTCCGAACCAGGTCAGGCTCCCTACTATACATCTCCCAGGCACACAGTTTTCCTTTGTACATATCAGCTTTGGGGATTATTTACGTTTCTGTGATAGTATGGCTGGTGGATAGCAGTAGCAGTGTTCGTCGCTCCGTCGTGTACAACTCTTTGTGACCCCACGAACTGTAGCCCGACAAACTCCTCTATCCATGGGATACTCCAGGCAAAAATACTGGAGTGGATCACTATTCTCTTCTCCAGAGGATCTTCCTGACCTAGGGATCGAACTCAAGTCTCCTGCATTGCAGGCAGCTTCTTTACCATCTGAAGTACAGGGAAGATCTATGATTAGCATGTATCTTTAGCTAAAAAACTGAGCTTCATGTGGACTTGAAGTGTGTCCTCTGTGTCTGACGCAGGCTGGCAGAAGCTGTAGCCTGGATGCAAACTATTTGATTTTGCATCAGAAGACTTGGATTTGAGTCCTGTTCCCCTACTTATTAGGTTTCTAAATATTACGCAGTCAAACCGTCTTAGATCCATAAATTCTCAGCTTGTTAAGTGGGGATAATAATGCCTGGGCTTTCCTGGTGGCTCAGTGGTCTGCCTGCCAATGCAAGAGTTACGGGCTTGAGCCCTGGGTCAGGAAGATCCCCTGTAGAGGGGAATGGCAACCCACTCCAGTATTCTTGCCTGGGTAACCCTATGTAGCCTGGTGGGCTACAGCCCATAGGGTCACAAAAGAGTCGGACATGACTTAGCAACTAAACAACAACAATAATGCCTTACAAGATTGATAAAAGAATTAAAATGAGGATTCTGAAAGAAGTGTATAGTCTACATAAGCATCTGAAAAATATGACAGAGTGTTCCATAGTGATTAAGATCCTGGGTTGTATTTTAAAGTTCTAATATGCAGTCAAACACCTGAGTTCATTGCTAACTCATAATATTTACCATCCAGGCAGCTTATTTGGCCATCCATCATTTCTTAAACTTTTTTTCATGTATTTTTTAAACTGCATTTATATGTAATTTATTATATATCTATGCTGTGTTGTCTCCCAAGTCATGTATATACTGTATGATTTTTTATTTTGCTCATCATCTGTTATCAGAGCCCTTTGCACATAGCAATTCAATAGATATTAATATACTCTACTTTTATTTGGTGAGTATCACACATTTACTGTATGGAAAGTACCTTAAGTAAGAAAAGTAAGAATGAAAAATAGTGCACATAATAATTGCCATCATCATATATGTGAATGTTCAGATTTGCTACATTTTTCAAATCACTTAAACCAAGATAGACTGCAGAAATGAAACCCCAGCAGGGACAATTAAACAATATTTGGGATGAAATCATTTGGCCTAATTTTCATAACCACAGATTTCAAGGAATACCACCATCCATGCCAGGTGTGCCAGACAATCCCATTGTCCGTTTTAGCGGTGTAGGGACCCTTGTGGTATAAACCATTCAGGTTTGCAGAGTGACACCTAGTGGGAGGAAAAAAAACACAAAGCAATCAGACTAGAAAAATATCCTTTGCAACCTTTATTTTGTAAGCAAATGGCTTAAAACATTTTAACTATGAATTCTGCCATTTTTTCTTTCTTTTTTTTTTTTTTGGCTATCCCTTGTGGCTTATGGGATTTTAATTCCCCAACCAGGGACTGAATCCATGCCCTTGGGAGTGATTGCACAGAGTCTTGACCACTGGACAGTCAGGGAACTTCCTGTGCTGTTTTGGATCAGAGAATATTTAACAGTTTCCAAAAGCCAAGAGATTTCTACAACATGAGTTTTTTAAACTGGTGGGTTTTAGTACCATGACAACTCTCAGGATAAAACCCAGGCCACTTATAGAGTATTTATTTATTTATATCTGGCTGCACCTGATCTTAGTTGCAACATGCAGAATCTTTGATTTTCATTGCAGCAATGCAACTCTTAGTTGCAGCATGAGGGATCTAGTTCCCTGGCCAGAGACCAAACTCAGGGCCCCCTGCATCGGGAGCGCAAAGTCTTAGCCTCTGCTCCACCGTGGAAGTCCCTTTATATTGATTAAAAAAAAAAAAAAAAAAAGTAGCTCTGTTCTTAATAGACTTTTTTTTTAATAGACTTTAAATGAGAAAGAAAAGAAGGAAATGAAAGAGGGTGAGAGAGAGGCAGGAAGGAAGGAAGAAAGAAAAACAAGCAAACAAAAGCACGACCTGGTAAGCCTGAGCTTTAGCCACAGTGGTATGGGTGTGGCACGCTGCTCCATTTGCCAGCTTCCCTGTATAATTTACACTTAAAATGTTCATCCATCTGCTGCCAAGACTTAGCTTTCATAATTTCAATTCCCTTCCTCCCTCTGAGTCACCAGTATATCAATTATTTTAACCTCAAAGGGGGTAAAGAAGCAAAACCCAAACCATGATTTAAAGTTTTCCAGTCATCAACTAATGATTATCTGTCTTAATTGCGGAGTTTATTATTTTTATTTATATTGTTCCAACCAAGATACACTGGTTAGGGTATCACGAATTTAAAAATGTCCCCCTTCCTCTTTGGGATCTGTAAATTTTGCTCCTAATATGGCTAAATGAAGAGTAGACGATACTTTTCTGGGTACTGTTACGAAATTAGTTACTATATATTTCTTTATTGCCACAACCAATGAAAAGATTTCAGACACTGGGACATAGAGGAACATTCAAAAGAATAGTTCTGAAAATATTAGGAAAGTGCCTGAATTACTGACTGAGTCAAAGTAAGCATGTAATTTACCCATCAATACCGAGTGGTGGACCAGCCTCACTTACCAGCCTTCGTAATTCTTTCCTGCTAATTGTCCCCACAGTCCTCCCAATTTAAGTTGGTGTAACTAATCAAAACCATGTATGCTAAATCTGCAAGTGTTAAGAGCCTGTTATGTTTTTAAAACTGCATGGAAAGTAACGGCAAAAGAGAAAATACTCTAGATTGAGCCTCCCAAATACATATTTTGACATATTCTATCTTCCTAGAGATATCTACTATATATATTCATATTTTTCTATTTAGTCTGTGATTTGAATTCTGTTAGGAAGCTGACCCTGGTCAACATAGCAAACCTTAGCGATTCTAAGACCACTTTTCCCAGCATCTTTCAGGTTCTAGAAAAGCCTAGACTTGAGGAGATGGCTGGGGCTCCCTTGGTGAAGAAGTAGCCTCGTGGACACGCATGAGATGCTACACTGGTAAAGAAGACATCAGCACTCACTGATTGGTTTGCTATGATGAGAAGGAATGCCTAGTAGGTGGGTAAAACTTAGAAATGCCAAGATTCTATGTAAATTGGAAGAACTACGGGACAGGGGAAGAACAAGAACAAAACAAGAATAAGGAGGGAGAGGATGATGGAGTGAAACCACAGCAGAAGCAGGCATGGAAGGTGCAGCGCCGAGCTGCTGGAACAATTGGCTTTCTCTTCATCTTTTCTGACTTTCCACCTGCACAATCTCCTTTGACTCCAAGGATAATGGAGTTTCCTTGGGTGGCTCCAGGAACTGAATTGCCTTTCTTTGTCTTCCCTGAACTCCTATCTTTAAAGTCAGGTAAATAATTTATTACTCCATGTTGAACTGTGTGCCATTTATCGTTTAATTGGGTGGGTACTTGGTTTTGATCTCCTGCTAATATTAACCAATGTGGTTATTTCCATGTATGGAATTCTGTTATACTAAGGTGTGCTTCGGAGAAGGCGATGGCACCCCACTCCAGTACTCTTGCCTGGAAAATCCCATGGATGGAGGAGCCTGGTGGGCTGCAGTCCATGGGGTCGCTAACAGTCGGACAGACTGAGCGACTTCACGTTCACTTTTCACTTTCATGCATTGGAGAAGGAAATGGCAACCCACTCCAGTGTTCTTGCCTGGAGAATCCCAGGGACAGGGGAGCCTGGTGGGCTGCCGTCTATGGGGTCGCACAGAGTCAGACATGACTGAAGAGACTTAGCAGCAGCAGCAGCAGCAGCAGCAGCAGCAAGGGGTCCTTGAGACTTTGTGAATTATAGACAACTTCTATATAATGTTGATAATTCTTACATAATGCTAACTTAGAGGGGAAGGGGAAGAAAAAGGAGGATAAAGAGAAGGTGATAATTATGGTTTTAAAGAGAACAAGAAAACCATAAGGGAAAAAGATTGTCACTACCTTTGTTTGATTTGTTAAGTAGGAAAGATAACTTTGGTTTTCTCTCCCGTCTCACTGCTGTGTATGTTCCACTTCCTTTACAAATGACCAAAATTCAAATGGACTCAAACTTTGAAAAGTTTGAAAATCCAGATAAAATAGTGTTTATACAACTACTTAGATTCAACTTGATATTCCACACTATATACAGCTAACTGTACCTCCATAGAATCTATGACTCTAAAATCAGCACATCATAATAACTCTAGATGTTCATAAGGAGGATTCTCATGATTTTATGGAAAATAGACCTATGTCTGGTATACCTCCACTCTCTATGTCTTAAAAATATTTATGTAATGAAAAAATGTTAAAATTTAGATTGTGGAATTTAAATTACTCAATTACATGGAAAGCTCAGCACTCCAGACATACTCACGAGGGATTCTGTAATGGATGTGTCCATTAATGTTTAAGTGTCCAGTAATGTTTAAGTGTCCCGATATTCTGTCTTCTAAAAACAAAAGGAGATGTTCAAAGGCCATGTGCTAAAGAAAAAAAAAAAAAAAGCCCATGTATGGCGTTAACAGTTGAACACAACTGCTTTGTAGACATAATGGGCTTATCAGGTTGTTTTTAAGGAAGACTGAATTTTTCCATTCCTGCCTTAACTTTGTGATGACAACAAAGGGTACTGTCTGGAAATCATCCTGGGTGAAGAATAGTTAAACGAATGAGGAAGACCTAGCCTACAGAAGAGAAAACGTCGAGGAGCACAGTAAATATTTTCTTATCCAGCACCCAAAGAGTTATGTTGAAAAAGAATACAATTACTCTGTAACTACTGAGGAAGAGAAACCGACAAAGTAATAAGAAGCGAGATTTCAGGTTAGTACAAGAAAATGAAGAAAAGTTGACAAAGCAGACTTCCCTGGTGGTCCAGTGGTTAAAACTCTGTTCTTCCAGTGCTGGGGGCCTGGGTTCAGTCCCTGGTCAGGGAACTAAGATCCTACAGGCCCCACAGTGCAGCACCCACCCCCCCTCAAATTTAACACACAAAAAAAGAGTTAAAAAAAAGAAAACTTGATTTAGTACAATCAAAAATGGAATCAATTTGCTGATAAAGTAACGTTGGAGTATTCAACCAGAAGATGGAATTAGGTTTCAGGAATGTTAGAGGAAATTTATGCATTGAGAGGAGCTTGGGTTGAATGATTTTTAAAAAGTCACAGTAAATGTAAAATAGTATTACACAGAAAAATTTACAATAGCATGGTAGGAGAAGGTGAAGAGCTACCTGGTTATTAGAAAGTCAAAAATGCCCTGTATTTCTTTGCGTCAATTTGTGACCCACTATTTATGATAACTCACCCGTAACTCCATTTGCAAACAATCTTTATAAAAGCAGTAATTTGATTTTTCTCTATGACGTATCTTTCAGGCTTGACTAAAGGTACACAGTGAACAAATTCTTAAAGCTACTTCATTACTGAAAGATTCTAATAAGGATGATTACCTAATAATACCAGTATTACAAAGCAGACCAACACTCCTGCATACGTTATAATTAATGCCCACCAGTCAGATATCTGGAGAAGGTAATGGCAACCCACTCCAGTACTCTTGCCTAGAAAATCTCATGGATGGAGGAGCCTGGTAGGCTGCAGTTCATGAGGTCACTAAGAGTTGGACACGACTGAGCGACTTCACTTTCACTTTTCACTTTCATACATTGGAGAAGGAAATGGCAACCCACTCCAGTGTTCTTGCCTGGAGGATCCCAGGGACCGGGGAGCCTGGTGGGCTGCCGTCTATGGGGTCGCAGAGTCAGACACGACTGAAGAGACTTAGCAGCAGCAGCAGCAGTCAGATATCATCAATGCAATTGTAACTGTGTTTATGAAACATCAAACCTGTTAAACCACCAGCCAGACTGATCCTCTTTCGCACAGTTCCCTTCGTAGTTGTCGTTATCTCTGTCCCACGTGCTGAATTTCATTCTTTGGTGACTGGCCCACCATTGCACTTCAGGATGAAAATTTCCAGTAAGGGCGTCTCCAGCGGTTCCAGAATATTCCCCAATATGTAAATCATAGGAATTCTGAAGAAAAAGAGGCGATTTCCATGATCAGTTTTTATTATGTTGTGTGTGTGGGTGTGTTTAGTCACTCAATAGTGTCTGAGTCCTTGTGACCCCATGGAGTGCAGCCTGCCCGGTTTCTCTATTACTATTTTAAAAACAGACTTATTTAATAAATAAAAGATCAGGCTCTATCGCAGATTTTTATTTCCCCTGACTTTGGGTTTTATATTGTATGTTTTACATATTAATTTGTGGTGATATGTATTTGAAAATGTTAGTACCTTTTCATCTCCAACTTTGAAATTTTTATATTGAGCATAACGGCTATTTTTCTCAAAATCTGCAAGGTCGATTTTTAACGTGTAATCTCCTAGGAAAGGGAAAAAAAAAATTGTAGGTTTTTTTTTTTCAGTGTATGAGATGACATTTACTTACTGAGGCTTGAAAACAGTTTGTGGCTCTATTTTACTTAGACCATTTCCTTCTACCATGAGTCAGCTTTCGAAGAATAAACAGTGACTCCATTGTATTTACAACATGCATGTTTTATTGTGTATTTTACCTGGGAAAAGTTAGGAATGTAATATTAAAGGTAGAACATTTCTACTAGATCTGTCATAGATAAGAGCCAGTGTAATTCACTTGGCAAAGAAGAACAGAAAGCAAGTCATTTTTCAGTACATAAATTAAGAAATCTAACAGTGAATAAACAGAAGTTTTATGAAGTTTAAAAGTTGACTTTTTTTTCTTACTTTTGGTAAGGATGCTGATCTTCAACACTAAATAATGACTGAAATAGTTGATACCATCAAGTAATCAGCTTCTCTTCACTGTCTCATCATTTGCAAATAACAAAGACTACTCTTTCAGAAACAGAAGTATTATTAGGAACATAGAAAGTTATAAATCAAATTGACAGTCAGATAATAGATTTGTATTCAGTCGTTCTACTTTGATAAATAAAATTTCACAATGACCAGTAAAATCAGGTCTGAACTCAGAGTCTTAGCCTCCTCCCAGTTCTAAGCTGGAACATGGCAGCAGGCCATACAGACCTGCTCTCTTGTCCCACCCCAGTCTCCACCACACAGAGCAAAGGGCCTTGCCCACACTTATGGACATTCCAGACTGCACACCAAGCTCTGTTGACATCCAAAACAAAAGCTGTTTCTTCACTTCCCCTCAGACTTAGGGGTGCACACACCAGATGTACAATTCTCCTACAGGGGGACAGATGAAGAAGAGGCATGAATAGGTCCTGGAGACAAAGTCAAGGCTTCTTCAGTAGAGAATGCTGGGCTCTATATCGCCAGAGTGAGTCTAGGAGAATCTCTGGCCCCACAGATTCCTTGACTCATGGAGCTCTCTAAAGTGGGATTTCAAGGAAGAAGCCACTTTAATATGATCAAAAGGTAGTAAATGTTATGTGAGCTAAGACTGTGAAGTGGACTAGAGCAGAAATAAAGGCTAAATCAATGCTCCTCAAAAGTACTTTGCGTTATATAAGAGGTTTAGACTTTTAGGTAACCATCTAAATATCTCTTTAGTCAATGAATAAATAAAAATTCAATTTTGGATCATTTCTAAATTAGCTTTACTGCAAACACTTCCAGCCGAAATTTATATAATGAGGATAAAGCTATTTTAAAGAGGCAACTCCTTAGCTTTAAATGCTCTCACAATTAAGAAATGTAGGGGGACTTCTCTGGCAGTCTAGTGGTAAGATTCTGTACTTTCACTGCACAGGGCATGAGTTCTATCCCTGGTCTGGGAACTAAGATCCCTCATGCTGCACACGGGGGATATTGTGGTACAGCCACAATATTTAAAAAAAAAAAAGGAAAGAAAAGAAATGTAGGGAGAAAGTCACTCTTTTTCCTTGGGATGATGTTCTATGCAGTTGTGACCCCTGGAACTCATAAATACATTTTTGCTACCATGACAGTAGCCAGCCTGAAACACCAATGAAAATGTGAAGCAGATATGTTGCCAAAGTGTATCTGGACAAATAAATACTTAATAACAATTTGAAAAATAATATTTTATTTTTTTAATAATTAATTAATAATATTTGTTGTTTAGTTGTTCAGTCATGTCTGACTCTTTGCCACCCCATGGACTGCAGCACACCAGGTTTCCCTGTCCTTCACTATTATAATAAGTTTGAATTCTGTATGTTTAGAAGGATCCAAGGGTTACCTCTTGGGGTTTTCATTGTTTCAATGAAAAACCAGATGCATATTAATATGTAAAAGAAACAGAAATTGGTATGATAAATACTATATATCTATCATAAAACACAAGTAGGATAATAAATACTTTGAAATTTAGAGATCACTGATCATAAGAAGAACATACAAAGAAAGCTTTAGATTTTTAGGATTATCTATCTTCTCTAAATTACTATTCTGGGGTGTTTCCAAGATCTTTATAATTATAATGATACTATTATGAATATAGACACACAAATCACTTTCCTTAACTTGTTTGGAATGAATAAACCTTGCTCTTACAATTAGTGCCTTGCCAGTGTGATTTAACATGCTTTCTTGAGCAATACAATTGCCTTTTATGAAACATTAAGAATCAGATTTGAGTAGAACTGACTACAATCTCAGGTAGAAAGTGAGGTAAGGAAGATAAAGGGTTGGAGCAAAAGAACATGGAAAAGGGAAGTTTGGAAAATATTAAACTAGTGATACTTTAAACAAATATCAAACTCTAGTTAAAGACATTCATGCAAAATCAGATAGAGGGAATGATACAGATGTCTGCAATATACTTGGAAATGTCAAAAAAATGGATCAATGGGTGGATAGATGAAAAGTTACAGAATTAAAATGTTAATGTAAAATCTAGGTGGTAGGTTGAAATCTCTTCCAGTTTTGTTGTATCTTGCAAGTTTTTCAAATTAAGATTTGGAGGGGGATGGGAACAAGAACATTTATATTCTATGGTATTTTATTCCAAAACCAGCCATAATTCCTCAATTCTTCACCTTTCCCTTTGCAATGGGACTTTGTAAGTCCTCCCATTAGGCCTATTTCCTTTCTCCTTACATCTGAGCTGGTCCTATGACTCGCTTTCACCAAAACAGAAGGCAGTGTAAGTGACTGTGTGCCATTGCTGAGTCTAGGTCTCAAGTAAGTTATGTGCTTTCATTCTCTTTCTTAAAACTCTCCTTCAATAACAAGTCCAGGCTAGCCAGCTGAAAGATGACAGACCATGTGGAGTGAGTGGCAGCCAGCCTCCCACTGATGAGGAAGTTGATCACCAGCTCATGAGCAAGCCCAGCAAGAGCAATAGAGCCCAGCCCTAATGAGCAAAACCACCCAGCTGCCCTGTATATTTGTGAGAAACAATAAAGAGCTGTTGTTTTAAGTCACTAAATTTGTAAGTGGCTTGTTATACATACAATATATATGTTTTGAGTAATATAAGTCATTTAAAAGAATGATTATGACAGTAGCTTTCCTTCCCAGAAACAGAAAAAAAATGTATGTGAGAAATATCTCTCCCACAACCTAGGTCTAAGCAGCCACCTTTTACAAAGGAGATTATTTCCCAAAAGGGATTATTGGCCATCTGCAAATCATAGTAGTTACTGAATTAGTTCTATTGTCTAGGATTTAGTGAAAAACAGTTATGTTCCCTTTGTTATATTTCCAGCGAATTTGGTATAACCTTACCTTGTGTGGTCAATAAGTGAAGATTTCTATTACCCAACCAATATTCACCATTTTTTTGAACAAAACTTCCAAAGCCATTTTCATAGTCACTCCAGTCTCTAAAAAATGAAAGTGAAAGCTGACTTTAGCAAAATCCAAACGGACCTTTGCAGTACCCAAGCTGCACACTTCTACCCCTACCCACAATATCTTCTTGATTAGCTAATGTACTTTCATTTAGAAAGAATGAAGTTCTAACGCACTTCAGGTATAATAAAGAGGCTTAACTTCTGTAAACCTCATATTTCCCACTCCAAATAAATCCTTATGTCATAACTAGCACACCTGTTAAAGTTTTCACTGCCATCAGATCGTCTCTGAATTACAGTCCATCCTCCTCCATCAGACATGTCACAATAAACAGAGAATTCTGCTGGGCTCTGGAGAGGTTTGATTTTATAAAATCCACTCTGCTTGTACCCGTCATTGAAAATCTCTGAACAATCTGTTTGGAAAACAAAGTAATGTAATATTTGTCATGTGTCTTTTTTTTTTTTTTT
>SJYX01014324.1:0-20101 GCA_006410675.1 Oreotragus oreotragus
ATAGAAGCCAGACCTATATAATGGAATAGGGAATCCATAAATAGACTTTTTATGTGGAAATTTAATATATGACAAAGGTAGCATTTAAACAGTGGGGAGAAGATGCATTTTTAATGAATAGTGTTGGGATAACTAGTCACTCACAAGGAAAATAGATAAAATTGTGTCTACTTCTGACACAATACAGAATAAATTCCAACTGGTTTGGATCTCTAAATACAAGAAGAAGAAAAAAGAAAAGAAAATATAAATCAAGAAGAAAACATGGAGAAAATTTTTTGAGTGACAAAATTTTCATAATTATGAGTCAAAATCAATATACAATGAGAAAAAATGCTGATAAATTTAATGATATAAAGAAATAACTTTTACATTCAAAACAATCCAATAAAGTAAAAATTACAATGACAATAGGAGAAAAGTGTTTGAAAATTATGTCATTTTAAAGAGTTACTATCCCTAAAAAAGCCTGCTGCTCACTTAGGTTGTTACATAATATTGAGCAGAGTGGGAAAATAATTTGAAAAAGAATAGATAACATGTGTACATACAACTGAATCGCTTTGCTGTACACTTGAAACTAACACAACATTGTTAATCAACTATATTTCAACATAAAAAGTTAAAAAATAAAAGTCTTCTGAAAGTACAGAGATAAAAGGCCAATTTACAAAAGAGATATGAACAGATAGTTCACAGAAGAAGAAATGCAAATTGCTCTTATATATGAAAATATTCATAACTTTCCATAAGAGCAATGTGCTAATTGCAGCTAAGCTGAGATACTGTTTCTGATCAATCAGATCTACAAAAATCCCAAAGTAGACTAAATGTTGATGAGGTTGAGGGAAAACAGGCACTTTCATAGACTGCTATTGGGAAGGGAAAAGGGTAACATTCCCTGAAGGAGAATTTAGCTATATTTTCCATTTATCTTTTGATCCAGAGATCTCATTTCTAGAAATCGATCTCAAAATGCACTGTCAAATACATGAAGAAGTAGAAACAGAATGCTATTCATGGCAACAGTTTTGAAAGAGAAAAAAATAGCCTGTTATTGAACTCTAATTTATTTATTTTCAGCTGCAAAACCCACTCTTGTATGACTGGCCGGATTTGCAGTCCGGGCCTCTGTGGCCTCAGCTCTGTCTGCTCCATGGCCTCTGCTAGTCTCTGCCTGCAGGGGACACGCTAACAAACAGAAGCTCAGAAAAGGAAATGAAGAATGCTGACTTTTCCAAAACGTCTAAAAGATGCTTTGCCTCCACTTTCTTTGAGTGTCACAACAGCAGCATTTCTTCACTCCAACTACAAGAACTTGTTCCCCACTGATTTAAATGCTGCTTTTGTCACATGGTAAATGCTTTGTCTGAAGCTTAACTTGTTGGTAATACAGTTCATTTGGAAGAACAAATAATATGCAGGAAAACTTGGACTTTTTAATAAATTGTGTTGGACTAACTGGTTAACCACAGGAATAAAAGATAAAACTGATTTTATTTATGACTGTCTCCACAGGTTTGATTCCAGATTGTTCTGAGATTTAAATATTTTAAAAATGAACTTGTGTAACTAGATGAAAATGGGAACACTTATGTGTCACACAGGTAGTAACTACAGCGAAAAACAACACCTATGACTAGGGAAACAAAGGGGTGAATAATCTGCAGTTATGAGAACTTGAAAGCATGAAAAGGGAGGGAGCAGAACTGATACTTAGACCTCTAAAGAAAGGGCACTGCTTGGATGGGACCAGTGTCTTTGATCTTGGAGTCCTGTGGAGCTGGCATCCAGACCGCCAATGAGGGGGAACCAGTAGGTATGTGCTGCTCGGTATCTGTGATAGCATAACAAACATCCCTCTATGAGAATTAGAAACCTCTAAAATGGAATTAAATGCTCCCTTTGGAGAATTTAGGAAACCATCTCATTTTTTCCAAAGACTGGAATAAAAAATTTTAGTATTCATCCTGCCTCTTCTCTATGAACTCAACTAATGGATAAACAAATGGCAAGAAGTCTCTTTTCATATTATTCTAGCTAATGAGTAAAGAAAAAAAATGAGTTAGAATATAACCAGTGAAGAATGGATCTGAGCAGAGTAATTAGTGACTACTATATCACACAAAAAAAGAGGAAATCAGACAATATATACCTACTGGTGAGAATACAGAGACTATCTCTGGACCACTCTTGCCAAAAAAATTCCCAGAGTTGAATGTCATTCTAACTACCGATTTACAGGAAATAATGAGAGAAACATTTTGGACAGCACCATAGAGATGCACTAAGCAAAATCAAGTCTGGGAAACTCTTGGACAAATATCCAGTTTCCTCTGCAAATAATTGTCAAGGAAAAAAAAAAAATGGACACGACTGAGTGACTTCACTTTCACTTTTCACTCTCATACATTGGAGAAGGAAATGGCAACCCACTCCAGTGTTCTTGCCTGGAGAATCCCAGGGATGGGGGAGCCTGGTGGGCTGCTGTCTATGGGGTCACACAGAGTCGGACACGACTGAAGCAACTTAGCAGCAGCAGCAGCAGCAGGAGGAGGAAGTGTGGCGTGGATCGCACTTTGTCTCACTTTGTCTTGAGGAAATCTTTTTTCCCACTGGTTTGGGAAGCCACCTTTTTCAATAACTTAATTCTGTTTCTGAAGTATTTGTTCTGTACCATTCATCTGTATCATACAGTTTTACTTTGTATAGTTAATAATCAAAGATGAGCAAATTGAAATTAAGCATTATGTTTCCTAGTAAATTTACAAAGATTTAAAAACTCAACTTTCAGCATGGATAAGAATCTAATGAACCAGACTCTCATACATTGATGGGGAGTCTGCGAAGTGGTACATATTTTCTTCCTGAAAAGAAGCTATGGCCACATGTCTAAAATATATTAACCTCTGTTTCAGTAATTCTACCCCCACGAATCTATTGTAGTAAAATACAGTTAATCCTTGAACAACACGGGGTTGGAGTGCTGAAACTCCCCACAGATGAAAATCGGTGCATAAACTTTACAATCAGCCCCCTTATCCATACTTCCTCTGTATCTGCCTGTCTATATTCAACCAGTCACAGATGTGTATCATTATCTACATATTTATTTTTAAAAATTCACATCTAAGTGGACCCATGAAGTTCAAGCCCATGTTGTTCAAGGGTCAACTGTAATTAGAACTGCTGAAAATTTATATTTATGTTGGCTTTTGCTTGCTTGTTCATTTATACTGTTGATTATTTGTAATGAATAGAATCCTTTTTGGAGAAGTCTTAGGTTTATAGAAAGATTGAGCAGAGAGTACAGAGTGTTCCTAGATTCCCCTATGAACATCTTACGTTAGTGTCATGTACTTATTGCAATTGATGATGCAACATTTGAACATTCCTTTATACTAGTATAAAGTTAGTTTAGAGTTCACTCTTTGTGTGGTACATTTGATAGGTTTTGACCAATATATGGCATGTACCCCCTCTTTGCATGTGTGTGTGTTAAGTTGCTTTAGTCTTGTACAACTGTTTGCAATCCCATGGACTATAGACCTCCAGGCTCTTCTACCTAGGGGTTCTTTAGGCAAGAATACTAGAATGGGTTGCCATGCCTTTCTCCAGGGGATCTTTCTGACCCAAGGATTGAACCCGTGTCTCCTGGCGGCTCCTGCATTGCAGGCAGATTCTTTACTGCTGAGCCACCGGGGATTATGGAGAAGGCAATGGCACCCCACTCCTGTACTCTTGCCTGGAAAATCCCATCGATGGAGGAGCCTGGTAGGCTGCAGTCCATGGGGTCGCTAAGAGTCAGACACAACTGAGTGACTTCACTTTCACTTTTCACTTTCATGCATTGGAGAAGGAAATGGCAACCTACTCCAGTGTTCTTGCTTGGAGAATCCCAGGGATGGGGGAGCCTGGTGGGCTGCCATCTATGGCGTCGCACAGAGTTGGACACGACTGAAGTGACTTAGCAGCAGCAGCAGCAGCAGCACCAGGGATTATAGTACAGATACTGTGTACTTACAATCTTCTTCTACCTATTTGCCTTTTTAAATAGAAAATAATATAAACCACCTGAAGATTTAATAATATGAAAATGTTTAAATATATTATGATGCATTCAATTCAAATGAAATATTATGCAGCCATTAAAAATGATGGTCGTATGAAATAGTTAATGACTTGGGGAAATGTTCATGATATATTACTGAGTAAAAAATACACACACACAAGCTGTATTTGTAATATCATTCCAACTTGCAAAACAGTGAGTCTATATAATCATGAGAAAAAAAGTACTTAAGGAAGGAAGAGACTGAACAATCTACATTAAAATGCCTAGAAGATCTGTGAGAGGTTAAGGGTAGATTGTAGCATTGGTCACACAGCCTCCGGCAGTCGCCAGGCTGGGTCCCATCAGGGCTCCATCACCTGAGGGCTGTGTGGTCCTGGGAAAGTTACTTTGGGTTTTCGTTTGTGTGTGTATGTATTTATGAAACTCTCTAAAGTGTGCTTTGCTTTTAAAAAGAGAAAAAAACAATAAAAAAGAGGAAGTGATGGAGAAGCAAAGATAGAGAGAATGGGGCAATAAAGAGGTGTAGATTCCTACCCAAAGTGGCCGAAGCAGAAAAGGAAAGCTGGTGACTCAGAGAACGGAAAAGCCTGGCTTAAAGCAGGCTTAAGGCAGGGCTCACATGATGACTTTCAGACCCTATTTCCTGTGTCTCTCAGCTCACTACTTGGCTTTTCCTGGGCCATGGACTTCCTCCGGCAGTTACTCCAGAGCTTATAGCGTTCTCACATCCTTCTCACTTCACAGTCAGTGATAATTCCCCAGAATTCCTAATGAAAATCTCATCTCATCTGACTCTGAGTCACATGCTCAGCTCTCAATCAGAGTGGCCAGGGAAAATACAATAAGCTGATTGGTTTAAGCCTGGATCACTCAACCTTCTGAATTAGGGCCGGGAGTCTGCTTTCCCAGTGATTCTCTTGATGGGAAATAGCGGGTGGAAATAAACAAAAGATGCTCTTTGTATGCTGTTTTCAGTACCTCCCTCTCCTTCCTAGATAATAGTGTGGCAGGTCTTTATTTTTATGCCAACAGTAAAGATGGCTGTGTTGGTTTGCCCTGAACCAGGACTGAGCCTGGCAGTGAACAGCTGGTTCTCGGAACCCTAGACCACAGACTTACTGTTAATAATCTTTGGTTTGTGCTTTCGGCATTTCACATGAAAAAGATTTCATTAAGTGCCCTTTCTAAACTGTCCGAGACTGTTAATTGTCTGAGTGTCATTGGGAGGCATGGAGCAGGCACCCCTGAGGCAGGGAAAAGGGGATGGAAGATCTTCATTTCTTTTTAACACAAACACAGTGTCTTGGATGTCTTTTACGACCTCCCCAAGAAGACAAAAGACTGGTACAACAATACTCCTGCCAGTTTGCTGTAAAGTTTATCATTTTGTGTCACAGCTGGAGCTCCTCACCCCAACTCAATGTTCTTGGGCTAAACATAGTCCTCATTTTATGACTGTTGTGAAACAGTAATCCTGGAACCATGACAAACTCTGACTCCTCTAAGATCATGGCCCCTTGAACCCACTTATGTCATTGGGATTGGCAGTAAAAACAGGTTGGATATTAAGCAGATACACCTGCTTCTCAGGCATTTCTCAGGTGCCAAAAGATAGACTGATTGTGTGGCCCAAGCTCCACGCACTGGGAGGAAAGGATGGGATGGAATTCCCCTGGGAATTTGGGGCCTCAGGGAGTGTGACTCAAATAAACCTCTCTTTTGAGAGGTCTGCCCTTCCACGTGACAGTGAAATGATCCAGTTTTCTTGGCCTGTGAGTATGGAGAGACCTTTCACTCCACCTTAGTCAACACATGAAAAAGTATATGATCATGGCAAGAGCCCATAAAGAAGAAGGTGCTAGACCAGGCCATATGCACCTTGTCATTTCCTTCATAAAACGTGCTTTCTTTACCTTGGCCCTGTCATCATTTTTATCTCTCCTGCTGCCTCTTTCTCCATTTTCTAACCTCGCAGTGGGTTGCCCAGTTACTTGGAAAGAGAGTTTTTCAAAGCAAAATACTAGGGAGTTGTGATGGATTGGAAGATTGGGATTGACCTACATGTTGATACTGGATCTTTGCTGTTCTAGTCAGCCTGCCAACTGCATTCTGTATAGTATCTCACATCCTCGCAACACCTTATGGTAGGTCAAACAACAATTATGGTAAGTTTCATAATTAGCATTGCAAAGAAGAGGCAACTAACGCTCTGTCTTGTCAAGCAACTTGCCCAGAGTCACCCAGCTCTATTGAAACAGGAGTTTTAAAATTGAACTTGTCAAAGTTTCTCCCCTTGTTTTCAATTACTTGACAAAAGAGTATTTCCTTCAAACTGATTTTGGCAAGATTTAACCTGGTTTCATGTGTGTCTCTGTTTTCTAAATCTCCCAGCCTCAGTGGTGTTACAAGCCTCATCCTTGAGGTGACTGGTCATCAAAGGAAATCCAGTCTTCTTAGTGCGTAACTTTTCCACAGCAGCCTTCCAGAACGTTCCACAGGAGTCCTTGCCCTGAAGTCTTGGCAAAACCATCCACTCCCACAAAACCATCCACTCCCTTCCCCACAGCATCTTTGTCCAGCTTCTCTTGGCTTACTTACAAGTGCTGATAATCAGAACAAATCTGGCCTGTGGCTTGACCCCCAATATTTAAATATATCCAACGTGAAATGGTAATAACTGCTTTGCCATTTTACATTTTGATGCAAGTACAGAGGTTAGAACCAGCTGTTTAAAAGATAAATAACTGAGACCTCATTGTGAAGTAATGACTCCAGGCTGGAGACTGAGTATGCGTCCATCCTTGAAGGGAATAAGCTGCTTGTGAGAAGCCACCAGAGGCTGGAGAGGGGACAGCAGGTGTGGATGTGCTGGAAGAGCCACATCTGTTTGCAAATCTTCAAGAGGAGTGGGGTTGGGTTTTCCATTCTCCAGTAATAGAGCAAAAACAAAAGTCACTTCCTGTCAGTGAAGCCTTGCATTTCCAGCTCTGTTAACTGCTCTCTCACTGAAAAAAAATAAAAAAAGCTTTTCAAGAACCTTTCCAGAGAGGCTGTGCCCAGGATTTGGCACTGGCATTTGAAAATGTTGGAAAAACTCATAAAGTCCACAGTTACTCTGTGGATTGTTTGTGGCTCTGTCCCTTCTTGTGTGTGTGTGCGTGTGTGTTTGTGCGTGTGTGTGTGCGTGTGCACTAACTTGCTTCAGTTGTGTCTGACTCTTTGGGCCTCCATGGACTATAGCCCACCAGGCTCCTCTGTCCATAGGATTCTCCAAGCAAAATACTGGAGTAGGCTGCCGTGCCCTCCTCCAGGAGATCTTCCTGATCCAGGGATCGAACCTACATCTCCTTCATTGGCAGGCAGGTTCTTTACCACTAGCACCACCTGGGAAGCCATACCTTCTCATACACAGGGCATATTCTTACCCCTCTCTGCCCTCCTCAGCAGCTGGGACATCCCTCTGCTCCCTCATTTACATCCTGGAGGAGGTGAAGTGTGGACTCTGGTCTGTCACTTCAGTGGAACACTTTAAACTCCTTGAAAAAGAATCTGATTAAAAAATGACAATTTCCCCACAGTGATTTCATTTTCCACATTGATCCAATGACTGGTTCATTCATCCAGCCAACAAGTTTTTGAGTTCTTGCTGTGTGTAATAAGATCATCAGTCCTGGTGATTTGAAGATACAAGAGCCATGACCTGGATTAAAGGCCACTGTCCAGCAGAGGGGGCAGGGAAGGAAAGAGCTTGAAGACTGCGAGTGGAAAGGCTTATAATGCTCAGGGTGCTGGGGGACCAGCTTGAGAGTAGTAGGTAAGGGGAGGTCAAAGAAATGAAAGCCAAAAATAGCTGCTTGAAGGAGGTAACCCCCAATCTGAACTTTGAAGAACACAGCAGAGTTAGCCAAATGGTTAAGACAGAAGGCGCAGCCTGTAGAAAGGTGCCAGAGTGAGGAGGGAGATGCCTCACGGGACAGCTGCACTGTGTGCAAGGGGAAGGGAGGAGACAAGACTGGGGAGCACCTGGAGCCCCCATGGCACAACCGCAGGGCCCACGTGCCCCAATGAAAGATCCTGCATGATGCAATAAAGATCCTCCATGATGCAATAAAGATCCTGCGTGCCACAACTCAGACCCAAGGCAGCTAAATAAATAAATAAATAAATATTTTTTTAAAAATTGAGGAGACATGCTGGCTTCTGTCATTCTTGCTGGTGCCTTAGGTCCCTCATTTTGGATCATTTTGGATCTCTGCCCTCAGAGGGTCTGCATAGAGCCCTGCACGTGGGTCTCTTTGCAGCCCTGTAGCCCATCTGGACATAGCTCTATAGGCTTGGGAGCTCTTCCTCTCAATGCCAATGATCACTGTCTATTTCACGTTTCCCGGTGCAGTTGCACATACATGCACACACACACGCAGCAAACTGTGAACAGGCCATGATTCAATGTTCACAGTAACTCATCCAAACCTGCCCTCCCTATCGGCTGGGCAGAGAGGAGACAACCTCAGGCCTGGTGCCTCCTGGCTTACATGTCTTGTCTCTATTCACAGCACAGAGGAAGATCTCACCCACCAGCGCCTCAAGGCATCCTCTTGGCTGGTAGGGAGCACCCCTCAGACACCCTCCTCTCTTATCCACTTCAGAACGTGTGTCTTCAGCTCCCTTCTCATTCTGGCCTCTCTCCACCGCCTCACCTCTGACACGAAAACTCAGTAACATCTTGACCAGCTGGGACTCAGAGGCTCCCTGGCTCAGAGGCGGGTGAGTCCTTTTGTCCTCAGCCAGTTAAAGAGAGAAGGGAAAAACCAATACAGTACTGTAAAGTAAAATAAAGTAAAAATAAAAATTAAAAAACAATAAAGTACCTTAAAAAAAAAAGAGAGAGAGAGAGAAGGGAGCTTCAGGTTTAACAGCTGTTCAGGGGTTACTGAAGATAATCACTTTCTATCTATTCCTGGCTCCATTTTTCTTGATTTTTCTTTTGGCGATCCCCTGCTACCTGTGGAGGAGAAAAATCACACATCTTATACCAGGAACGTGAGATTCCTGCCAAAGGCATTGTAGACTGTCAATGAGAATGTGAATCCGCTCTGCTTGAGTAACTCTCAACTTAGTGAATTTTTCCCTTCTACTCATTTTTTTTTTTAATGATATCCCCTTCCATTCATTTCGTTCCAACAGAAGAGTCCAGTGACTCTTCCCTAATTCCTCTTGATCGGAAGGCAGAAGGACTGACCAGCTACCAAACAATATTAACAGTCCCAAGACATTTCACGTGTTAATACCTACTGGGTTTAACCACTGGGCTCGACTTTGTACGTACACAATCAGCATCTAGCTCAGTGCTAGGCACCCACTAACTGATTTGTATATTTTTCAGTGAGTGAATAAATGAATCAATGTTCCTTAACATCTCATAATTAACCTGCAAATTAAATAAGATTATTAATATTTTCACTTTATAGAAGAGAAGGCTAAGGCTCAGAAAGGTGAAGTTACTCACAGTCATTTAGGTGACAAATGGTGAAGATTTTGGTTTCTAATGCAGGTCTTTCTGACCGCACAGTTCATGCTCTCCCAGAAATCATGATGTTGTTCACCTCCTGACTCACTAAATATAGTTCACGTCCATGATGAGTAACCTTCTGCATGAATACCTTCTGTGATGGGCTTGGTGTCAGGTAATGAGCCTGTGGATTTAGGCCGTTCTTCATGACTCAGTTTATCCTTTCTTAATTACTTCCCTACCTAGGGTCATCTCCTCTGTTCACACCCTGTGCCGGAGTGTCCACACTCCTTTCACTCAATCATTCATTTATTCATCCCCCAGACATTCTGGAAGTGTCTACTATACGTTAGATGCTAGAGATAAAAAGATGACTTCAACAGCCCCTCACTTCAAGCATCCGAGAATTCATCACAGAGTATTAGTTGCCTGTGTGACTGTCTTAAGGACAAAGACAGAGTCTTAGGAGTATTTTTGTTTCCAGCTCCTGACAAAAGGCCTGACTGATGAGAGGCCCTCAGTAATGCTTGTTAAATTGGATTGAAATGGTGTCTAGTGTAACGATGGGTGCTGGTTATAAATCTGTGTTCCATGGGCCACAGACATGCTTTGGGGGGCATGGGTATTAGCTAATTCTTTCAGATCTTTGAACTGTAACTTAAAAAATGGCATAATTACATTAATATACGGAATTTCTAGAGGAGTTAGATTCATCTTTTTCCCTCACAATAAGAAGTAATTGTGGTCATTCCTTATGCAAGAGGCCAGCAAGAACTCATTTAATTTTCTTATTTTCTTTATATTGCATAACATACAGTACAAAATTAAGGAATTGCAAAAGTAAGTAAAAAATAAAATGAAAAGTAAGTCTCTGACCCCTGGTTTCAGTCACCTCAGTTCTCATCCCTAGAATGAATAGCTGTCCCTGGTTTTCTTGCTTCCAGAGATATTCTGTGCATGCACAAGTGTATACATGCATGCTGCGTGCATGCTCGGTTGCTTAGTCATGTCCAGTTCTTTGTAAGTCTCTGGACTGTAGCACGCCAGGCTCCTCTGTCCTGGGGATTTTTCAGGCAAGAACGCTGGAGTGGGCTTCCATTACATTATTCCAGGGATCTTCCCACACAAGGATCAAACCTGTGTCTTCTGCATCTCCAGCTTTGCAGGAGGATTCTTTACCTGTTGAGCCACATATGTGCGGGCTTATATGTGTACCTATGTCCACTTGCCTCTGCATCCCTAGAAAGTGGTGTATATACAGTGTTTTATACTTTTCTTTAATGCTAAGCCCTGAAGACCTTTTAATGTTATCATGTAGGTAATATTCTCAAGTTTAAATGGCTACTTACTGTTCTGTTATATGGATTGTACCACATTTTAAACAGTCTCCCATAAAAGCATATCTAGACTACTTCCTCTTTATTGCTAAAATGTTGTAGTGAGTGTCATTATGCCTGCTAAGTTGCTTCAGTCGTGTCTGACTCTTTGTGATCCCACGTTTGGTAACCTGCCAGGCTCCTCTGTCCATGGGATTCTCCAGGCAGGAATACTGGAGTGGGTTGCCATGCCCTCCTCCAGGGGGTCTTCCCGACCCAGGGATGGAACCCAAGTCATACATCTCCTGCATTGTCAGGTGGATTCTTTACCACTAGCACCACCTGGGAAGCCCAAATGTTATTATACCTATATCATTTTACATATCTACCATAAAACTGAAAGATAAATGCTTAAAAGCGAAATTTAAATAAATTAATTTTATTTAATTTAAATAATAAAGTTTAATTTGAAAAATAAATTCCTAGAAGTGGATTCCTAGAAGGGCTGGGTCAAAGGATATATGCATTTTAAGACAGACATTATTAAATTGCTCTTTACAGAAGCTGGGCCAATTTGCACTCCTACTGTCAAGATGGATTATCAAACATTTTGACCTGTTTTAATTCATTTCATTGGAATCGTAATGTTCATGTCTATTATAATGAAATCTTATTTATTTTTTAGTAATCTAGTTTAATATTAAATCAAACTTCTCATGGTGTCAAAGGTACTACAACCAAAAATTTTTTGTTCATCTTGAACAGCTATTTATCTAAGGCCCAGATGATAAAAAAAAAAAAAAAAAATATTCTCCAGGCAGGAATACTGGAGTGGGTTGCCATGCCCTCCTCCAGGGGGTCTTCCCGACCCAGGGATGGAACCCAAGTCATACATCTCCTGCATTGTCAGGTGGATTCTTTACCACTAGCACCACCTGGGAAGCCCAAATGTTATTATACCTATATCATTTTACATATCTACCATAAAACTGAAAGATAAATGCTTAAAAGCGAAATTTAAATAAATTAATTTTATTTAATTTAAATAATAAAGTTTAATTTGAAAAATAAATTCCTAGAAGTGGATTCCTAGAAGGGCTGGGTCAAAGGATATATGCATTTTAAGACAGACATTATTAAATTGCTCTTTACAGAAGCTGGGCCAATTTGCACTCCTACTGTCAAGATGGATTATCAAACATTTTGACCTGTTTTAATTCATTTCATTGGAATCGTAATGTTCATGTCTATTATAATGAAATCTTATTTATTTTTTAGTAATCTAGTTTAATATTAAATCAAACTTCTCATGGTGTCAAAGGTACTACAACCAAAAATTTTTTGTTCATCTTGAACAGCTATTTATCTAAGGCTCAGATGATAAAAAAAAAAAAAAAAAAAATTTTGCCTGCAATGTGGGAGACCCAGGTTCAGTCCTTGGGTTGGAAAGATCCCTTGGAGAATAAAATAGCAATCCACTCCAGTATTCTTGCCTGGAGAATTTCATGGACTGAGTAGCCTGGCAAGCTACAGACCATGGATTTGCAGAGTAGGATATGACTGAATGACTAACACAAAAATACATTTAGTTGTATTAATTGTATTTTGTATCACTGCTCATCCTCAGATGAATTTGAGGAGGTTTAATATGAAACAATGATGAAGAAAGAGAGAGAGGAGACAGGGAATTTTTTTAAACCATGAGAAAGAAAGAAATAGAGGCAAAATGGTAAGACCAAAAAAAAAAAAAAAGGGAAGTTTAGTACAACAAAATGCACATCTTCAGGCCCCAAAATTTATTAATTTTGGGACACAGTTTTAGTCCTGAGCTTCCTGGAGGTCAAAACAAAAAAAGAAAATGTAATCAGTTAACAAATATACATTATTCATAAGGGAAAATAATACTTGAGAAAAATCTATAGAGTGTTTGTCTTTTAAATCTAAAAGAAATTCACGTGGCTTATCACAGGACTCCAGGTAGCACAACAGGTAATGTTCTGGGTGGGAACAGAGCTACTGCTTTGACAGCCCAGAACGCTTTCCTTGCGCCCATCGTCTGCTAGGATCACCCGGTTTCTTCTGGGCTCCAGCTCCCCGACTCTCCGTGGGCCTGGCGGGCATCAGTGCGCAGGCCTGTCTCTCCCATCGTGAGTACTGTCACACAATAAACCGCGCCCGAAACACAGAGGAGCAAGAGGAATGCTTTAGCTCGCGGGTCTGCAAGAGGATGGTTTAGTCTGGGCTCAGCCAAGCGGCACCCCTGGTCTTGGCTGGTTTCTCTCACAAACCTGGGGGTCGCCTGGCTGTTGTAGTGGCTACAGGGGCATCTTGGCTCTGCTCCACTCCTCTCAGCCTTCAGCACGCCAACCCACACATTCCCATAAGGTGGCAGAGCCTCCGACGTGGAAGCAGAAGTGTGCAAGTGACTTTTCAAAGCTCACCCTGCATCAGATCCATTAACATCCCCTGGGCCGGGGACTTCCCTGGTGGTCCAGTGGTTAAGACTCCAAGGTCCCATTGCAGGAGGCCCCGGGTCCAGTCCCTTGTTGGGGAACTAGATCCCGCATGCTGATCCCCTAACTTGTGTGCTACAACTGAGACCCGGGGCAGCCAAAAAAAACCACACACCCCATTGGCCAAAGCAGTCACGTGGTCAAAATCAGAATCAAGGGATGGAGAATTACAGAATATGGGAAGAACTGAAAAGTCTCATGAAATACAGGGAACGGTGCAGAATTAGGGCCATTGATGCTACAACCGACCACAGGAAGCGAGTGACAGCCTTGGCCAGATGATGGGCAAACCCAAGAGTTCCTCACTGAGTCCAGCAAAGCACTGATACGTAAATCCTGCGAGGAAGAAGTTAGCGTTTCCACCAGGCTGCTCAGGCTGAAGCTTCAGGCAGCCATGTTCCCCATGCTTAAGAAGGCTTGCTTGCTGCAGGAGAGAATGAGACCAGCATTCAAAGAGAAGCAGAGGCAGATCAGATAAGACAAATGCAAGAAAGAAAAAGCCAGGTGCTGCGAAGTCCCTGCAGCTCATACTTAGGGTTTGCAGATCCCTCCAGTGTCTAACCCAGTCCTCTGAGTTGACCCATTGACCCATGAGCTGTATCAGATGGTACTCAAGAGCAAAGATCTTGGATCCAGCCTGCCTGGGCCCCAGGTCCCAGTCCTACCATTGAAGAACCCTGTGACTTGGAGGCAGGATGCTTCATTTCCTTATACCTCAGTTTCTTTGTCTCTAGAACAAAGATAATGATACCCTTACCTGTGGTGAAGACTGAGGATGCTAATATATGAAATGACTTAGAGTGGTTCCTGGCGCATAAATGTACATAGTCATTTTTGGTTAAGGTTAGTTGGCTGTGTCTTTCTGTCATTCTCAATAGAAAGATTCCTGGCCCACAGAGTGACTTTCACGGGTGGAATCTCAGTTGGATCTGAAGGAGAGACAAGGCTGCCTCATATGATAACAGAGCCTCTGTGTGTTTAGTCAGTCAGTCGTGTCCGATTGTTTGTGACCCTATAGACTATAGCCTGCCAGGCTCTTCTGTCCATGGAATTCTCCAGGCAAGAATACTGGAGTGGTTTTCCATTTCCTTCTCCAGAGGATCTTCCCCATCCAGGGCTCAAACTCTCGTCTCCTGTGTCTCCTGCATTGCAGGAGGATTCTTTACCTGCTGAGCCATCAGGGAAGTCCAACAGAGTAACTCCAGCCAAAACCATTGACCTGCCTCCCAACTGCCAAACCTATAAACCAAGAAAGACCAAACTGAATACTGTTAGCTAGGATCAGCCTCAGCCGTGACTGGCCCAGGGAGTGTGTCATCTGTAGAGTTGTTGTGATTAGAAGACTTCGCGCTTGAAGGTAGTGTTCATGGGCATCAAATCCCCACACCTGTACCATGACCCCCACCCAGTCCCAGATGTGGGTGAGGAGTGCTGGGGCTGGGACTTGGTGGACTGGGCCAGAATGCTGCATGGACTCGTGGATCAGTGTGGATAACTGGCTTCCAGAAGCTTCCTTTGCAGCAGCCACCAAGCATGCCCAGCCACGGCTGCTGCCGCTTACTTGCCTCAGTCATGCCTGACTCTTTGGGACCCTCTGGACTGTATCCCGCCAGGCTCCTCTGTCCATGGGATTTCCCAAGCAAGAATACTGGCGTGGGTTGCCATTTCTTCTCCAACCCAGGGATCGAACCTGCATCTCCTGCATTTGCAGGCAGATTCTTTACCACTGAGCCTCCAGGGAAGCTACATCCAGCCAGTACTGGGCCCCTAAAAGGAAACACAAGGCTGCTGCTGATGGCTGGGACTTGGAGAGTCTGTGCCATCATCCAGCTTCTGCTCAGCCCTGCTGGAGACCTCTCTCCCTGCACGTCCGCCATCCCCCGAGTCTGCTCGGAGAACAACAGTTTACAGTTTGGCTGGCTGCAGCCTGCCTCCACGTGGGGAATAAAGCCGGGCATTGTGCTGGGCTTGCAACATCTTTCCCTTCCCAGAGTTCCTGATGTGTTTGTTACCCTGGATCTGGTTTGAATGTTCTCTTTGTCGTGGGCCTTCGCGTGCCGAGGTGGGTTTGCCTTCTCTGTGGCAGTCCTGGGTTAAATAAATACATTAAGGCAACATACACGGCTTGACACTGGAGCCAGCCTCAATAACTCAAATAACTCATGTGGCAAAAGACGGATCTGCTGTGGTTTTGAATCCATTTAAAGATAGATTGTTTTGTTCAGTTCCTTTGCGGGAGGACAATGTACCCTGGGAAGGGGCTGCCGACTCAGGGGCCATTTTTCTCCAGCCAGACTGTTTGAGAGTTTCTAAATCCTCTGCAGATGAACACAGAACATGACCTTCAGCCGGTTGCAGGATACTGTGCTGACATCACCACATAAATATACACTCCAAAGAAAAGCGTGATTAAGCTCAGTGCAGATTTTTATCACTTTTCCAGCGTACCGGCAGTCTGCTTGTTCGTCATGCACCTTTACAAAATCCATAATATTTAGAAATGTGCTGTGTTAGCCCCAGAGGCTTAAATAAACGAAAGCCTGTGAATGTTTTAATGTAACACATTACCTTCACATATGAAATTATGACTCTCTATCATACTCAATACTACTGCCAACACTGTCTCCACTCTGCTCTTTTGAGGCCCTATGTACAGTTCTCCTTCTGAAATATCTCTTTCAGACAGCCTTGTAAGAGCACAAAATACTTCTGTTTCTATACCACTGAGTATGTCCAAGACAATAAAGAATGGGTGAAATTGTGTATTTTTTTTAAAATTTAGAATCTCTACTCCAGGGCTTTGTGTTTTGAGGCCAACAGAAGGATGAGTGGGAGGGCGCAGTCATTGTAACTTACAAAGTCAGTAAATTTCATTTCTTTTGAAAGCAGGGAGGGCCAAAATATTGTTTACTGAGTAGAATGGAGATTCTGAATCAGAGGCCAATTCTGCTCCCTCTGGAGACACTTAGCAATGAATGGAGATGTTTTTGATTGTCACAACTGCAAGGGTAGGGGTGCTAATGGCATTTAGTGGATGAATATCACGATGCGACTAGACCATGCACAGGACAGCCCCCCTCCAGCAAGGAACTGCCCATTCCAAACTGCCAACAGTGCCACAGCTGAAAAATCCTGAAGGATCCAACATCTGGGAGTTGGACGGCGTCAATGGGTCCAACAAGTTGTCTCTGGTGAGTCGCTCAGTCCTGTCAGACACTTTGTGACCCTTTCTACTGTAGCCTGCCAGGCTCCTCTGTCCATGGGATTTCCCAGGCAAGAACACTGGAGTGGGTTGCCATTTCNCCAACATCTGGGAGTTGGACGGCGTCAATGGGTCCAACAAGTTGTCTCTGGTGAGTCGCTCAGTCCTGTCAGACACTTTGTGACCCTTTCTACTGTAGCCTGCCAGGCTCCTCTGTCCATGGGATTTCCCAGGCAAGAACACTGGAGTGGGTTGCCATTTCCTGCTCCGGAGGATCTCCCTGACCCAGGGATCAAACACCCATCTCCTGCATCTCCTGCATTGGAGGTGGATTCTTCATGGCTAAGCCATCAGGAAAGTACCCCCCAACAGGTTGGGTGATCATAAACTTCTTAAGATGCTTTCATTAGCACTAACCTTCAGTTCAGTTCAGTTCAGTCACTCAGTCGTGTCTGACTCTGCAACCCCATGAATCACAGCACGCCAAGCCTTCCTCTCCATCACCAACTCCTGGAGTTTACTCAAATTCATGTCCATCGTGTTGGTGAGGCCATCCAGCCATCTCATCCTCTGTTGTCCCCTTCTCCTCTTGCCCCTAATCCCTCCCAGCATCAGAGTCTTTTCCAGTGAGTCAACTCTTCACATGAGGTGGCCCNTCCATCACCAACTCCTGGAGTTTACTCAAATTCATGTCCATCGTGTTGGTGAGGCCATCCAGCCATCTCATCCTCTGTTGTCCCCTTCTCCTCTTGCCCCTAATCCCTCCCAGCATCAGAGTCTTTTCCAGTGAGTCAACTCTTCACATGAGGTGGCCCAAGTATTGGAGTTTCTGCTTCAGCATCAGTCCTTCCAATGAACACCCAGGACTGATCTCCTTTAGGATAGACTGGTTGGATCTCCTTGCAGTCCAAGGGACTCTCAAGAGTCTTCTCCAATACCACAGTTCAAAAGCATCAATTCTTCAGCACTCAGCTTTCTTCCCAGTCCGACTCTCACATCCATACATGACCACTGGAAAAGCCATAGCCTTGACTAGATGGACTTTAGTCAGCAATGTCTCTGCTTTTGAATATGCTATCTAGGTTGGTCATAACTTTTGTTCCAAGGAGTGTCTTTTAATTTCATGGCTGCAGTCACCATCTGCAGTGATTTTGGAGCCCAAAAAACTCTGACACTGTTTCCACTGTTTCCGCTGTTTCCCCATCTATTTCCTATGAAGTGATGGGACCAGATGCCACGATGTTAGTTTTCTGAATATTGAGCTTTAAGCCAACTTTTTCACTCTCCTCTTTCACTTTCATCAAGAGGCTTTTTAGCTCCTCTTCACTTTCTGCCATAAGGGTGGTGTCATCTGCATATCTGAGGTGACTGATATTTCTCCCGGCAATCTTGATTCCAGCCTGTGTTTCTTCCAGTCCAGCGTTTCTGATGATGTACTCTGCATAGAAGTTAAATAAGCAGGGTGACAATATACAGCCTTGATGTACTCCTTTTCCTATTTGGAACCAGTCTGTTGTTCCATGTCCAGTTCTAACTGTTGCTTCCTGACCGGCATACAAGGGGCAGGTCAGGTGGTCTGGTATTCCCATCTCTTTCAGACTTTTCCACAGTGTATTGTGATCCACACAGTCAAAGGCTTTGGCATAGTCAATAAAGCAGAAATAGATGTTTTCCTGGAACTCTCTTGCCTTTTTATGATTCAGTGCCTTCCAGCAAATTGACTCTATGCTAAATATTATTTCAGAATGCCCATTCTCCATGTCTCTTAACCACATTGCTATAAATTGCCCATTGATGAGGCTTGATTGGATCAAAATCCAAAGAGCAAAAAAACTACTCATTTAATTCTGAAATAATTTTAAACTCACATGGAGGTTTCTTAAAAAATGGGGTGCTCTTCACCTAGCTCTGCCCGGTGAAATCTTCCATAGCTATGTTACAATGTCAAAGCCAGAAGGCTGATATTAACTCAATACAATTCAATGACAGTCTTTTTTGGATTTTTACCCATTTTCTTGAGTCTGAAATTATTAAATTTATTTTATGGGACTTCTCTGGTGGGGTTAGGACTCCCCCCTTCCACTGCAGGGATAATGGGTTCAATCCCTGGCCAGAGGACTAAGATCTTGAATGCTGTGTGACAAAAAAAAAAAAAAAAAATTTATGTCTTTATCCAATTTTTAATTAAAATGTTGATAAGGTGACATTCAGGGATACCTCCAGGAATCACTTTCAACACAGCCTCCGCTTGTTAATTAACAAGCTAAGTGTTCATTTTAAAAATCCCTGACAAACTATTAATTCATTTGGATCCAGTGTTTCTAAAGTACAGGAAGTTGAAGATGTGTTATAGTTTGTTGCTAATAAGGAATTTCCGAATGTTTACTGAGCATCTATAATGTGTCCTTTCTGGGTGCTGGAGATGTCGAGTGACCAGAATAGGCTAACACACTCGCTCTCATGGAGTTTACATTTTTTAAGATGAAGCACTGAGTCAATAAATAAGTGAGTTAAGCTTTTAGCATATCTGTGATAAAGATGGGGAGAATAAAGCAAGAAAGGTGAAGAGAAAGTATCAAGATATATCAAGTTTATTAGGACTTAAATAAGATGGTGATAAAAACCTTAGTGAGGAGATGTCCTGGGTGGTGCGATGGTTAAGACTTTGCCTTCCAATACAAATGGTGCAGGTTCCATCTCTGATGAGGGAACTAAGATCTTCACATGCCTTGTGGCCAAAAAAACTAAAACATAAAACAAAAGCAATATTATAACAAATTCAGTAAAGACTTTAAAAATGGTTCATCAAAAATAAATTTTAAAAATATTATTTAAGAAAACCTTCAGTGAGGAAGAAGCAAAGATATGAAGAACATCAGAGAATAAGATACAAAGGTTTGTGAGGAAAGATCATTCCATGCATAGGAAAGAGCAGGGGGATGTATGGGTGGAGCTAAGTAAGAATAACAGAGAAGGAGTACAAAGGGAGATGGTAGCAATCCTGTTGGACTAAGATAATATGGGACCGTTTAATTATTTTGGCTTGTCCCTAATGGAGATGAGAAGCAATGGAGACTCTTAGGCTGTAAAGATAAATAATCCATATTATGTGCTTAACAATATATTCCTGGATACTATGTTTGTCAGTAACGTTTAGAAGAATGAAGGAAGTGGCTGGAAATCACTCTGAAGACCACTGTGATAATTCAGGTGAGCAACGATGGTGGAAACAGAAAGGCTATGGTGCGTATCTTGATAAGGGGTTAGATTCTGGATCCGTTTTGAAAGTAGCAATCATAAGATTTGCTTTCAGACCCTATGGGGATGTTAGGGGAAAAAGGAAGCCTGCACACCTAGAATAGTGAGACACTGCCAAAATAGGAAAGGGTATAGGAAATTTTGGAAGGAAAGTTATGACCAACCTAGACATCATATTAAAAGGCAGAGACATTACTTTGCCAACAAAGGTCTGTCTAGTCAAGGCTG
>SJYX01014324.1:23620-67968 GCA_006410675.1 Oreotragus oreotragus
AAAAGACTCTGATGCTGGGAGGGATTGGAGGCAGGAGGAGAAGGGGACGACTGAGGATGAGATGGCTGAATGGCATCATGGACTCGATGGACAAGAGTCTGAGTGAATTTCGAGAGATGGTGATGAACAGGGAGGCCTGGCATGCTGCAATTCATGGGGTCGCAAAGAGTCGGACACGACTGAGCGACTGAACTGAACTGAACTGAGACGCTGGGGCTGGTGTGTACCAGGCTCCTTAACGTTGGACAATGTGCTCAACTGCTCTATGCTTGCAGTTCTTGTCTGTCAAGAGCGCCTCCTCTGCTATACCTGGGAGACTTGAACAAGATCAAGTCTGAAGCCCACTTACCACTGTACTTGACACATAATCACCTCTCAATAAATGTTAGCTTTTAGCTACTGCACAAAATACACTGGATTGTATGATCATCACGATGACTCATCCGCTGACAATGGAGAAGCACTGTGCGTAAATAATAGAGATGCTTCCATCTTCTGGCCACTGTAATGTAATATTTAGAACACAGAATAAGGTTATTATTCCAACCCCAGATTTATGAGCCAGAATCGTACTCGGATAACTTGGGTCACTCCGCTGAAATACCTTGTGGCGAGATACTTGAATTTTTGTTTGGATTCTTGCCAGTGGCCATAAAAATTCCTTACCACTCAGTAAGGTTATGTATTATAGTCATGTAGGCATTCTGGCTATCAGAACTTTCACTTTTTGGGCTGTGCTGGATAAACTTGAACATCAGACACCTTCAACAGTTTCAAGATTTATGGCAGCAAAATTCCACCCTCCTGGCCCCAGGCCCGTGCAAGTCATGTTACTTACCACCCGATAATGTTACCCCGTGTAGCCAACTCACAAAGCAAGGTGCCTAGAACAATCTTAGGCTTCACTGCCAAAATACCAGTGAGATGGAGTAGACTTTAATAGCCATAAACCACATTATGTCTCTGTGGTCTCCAGAATTCGAGTCAACATGGAGAAATTTTTCTTTGCCATGTTGCCCTCAAGTTATTCCTGTAAAATTTAAGAGAGACTTGCTATCTTAAAACAGTCCAGTCCACTGGAGCTGGTCAGTCAATCACTAGGATTTCTTTTTTACAAAGAGAGCTGAGGGGAGTGGACTACCACTCGAAGCCTCGAATGGCTTAATAAAGGTAAAAGTCACCTGGACTTGCCAGGGCTGGACATCCCATGTTTAATCTGTTTTAAGAATGAAAGTAGCTTTCTATCCTGAAGCAACACAATCCTCCCAGCCTTTTCTGAGCTTATAAATTCACTTTTATACATGTAGGTCTGGGAAGTACAGCCTTGTTGATTCAACATCTGGAACTACTCAGGTGGTTTGTCTCTGCAGACTTTACGAACAATAAAAGCAAACCACTGGATGATTCTTGGATATTTAAACTTGAGGCCTAGGCATTCTGGCCTCACTGCTGACAAACACAAGATTTTAATTTTTTCTGCTGGATCCAAATGCAACAAATGTGGTTATGAATAGAAGGCTAAGTGTTCTCCTCAAAAATGGGCTACTTGTCTAAGATATAATTTTCTAACTGTGGGGCACATACCTTGGAAGTTTCCAAACTCCTTGCAAATCTCAGGTCTGTCCCCAGACCCAAGCACAGTCTCGCTTTAAAGAAATAGACTTTCTAGCTATAATTTCTGCCAACACTGAGAGGAACTCTATCAAACTTCCGTGGCCAGTCTAGCATCAGCTCCACTCCTGGGACTGTTTCATTGGCATCCCTTTTTTTTTTTTTCATTACTGAGGAAAAACTTCTCTGAAGTGGTTCCTGATCTGTTTGCAGCCAATAGGCAAATTTGTAATTTAGAAATGTCATCAGAACCAAAGAGAATGTGTCCTTAAAGCCTAGTATGAGAAAGAAAAACTCAACTGCACTGAATAAACTGGGAAGTCTAGGAAAAATATGTGACTTTGCTTAAGATATCATCTGATGGTCACAATGGATTACAAGCTGGTATAAATACAAGGTAACTCCAATCCTTTGGCCACCTGATGCAAAGAACTGACTCATTTGAAAAGACCCCAAAGCTGGGAAAGATTGAAGGCTGGAGGAGAAGGGGATGACAGAGGATGAGATGGTTGGATGACATCACTGACTCAATGACATGAGTTTGAGTAAACTCCGGGAGTTGGTGATGGACAGGGAGGCCTGGTGTGTTGCAGTCCATGGGGTCACAAAGAGTCAGACACGACTGGGCAACTAAACTGAACTGAACTGAACAATACATGGTTGGTTAAGTGTCCCAAAATGATGCACCAACAGAACCTTAAACATGGACCACCAAGAACAATGCTTGACTACTACACTCTAAAGAATCACTTTTAGGGACTTCCCTGACAGTGTTAAGATTCTGTGCTTTCAATGCAGGGAACCTGGGTTTGATCCTTGATCAGGGAAGTAAAATTCCACATGCCACGTGTTGTGGCCAAAAAAATGAATCACTTTTACTTATCTCTGTATCTTCAAAGCCAAACAGTATGCCTGGTCCAGAGCAGATACGTAACACATTTTTAATTTTTTAAACACAAGTATTAGTAATTGATTAATGACTTTATTGAGAAGAACATTATGCAAGCTGCATAATAATTCCAAAGAAGTGTCTTGACTCATCTGCTCCATGGAGACTTCAAAACGTTGGCCTAAAGAAAGACACTGTGGCTCTTGCACAGTTTATTGAGGCACAAATAACCCCTCCTCTATACATAGACTGTGTGCAGAGAGGTGACGTCAGAAGATATTTGTTTGAAAGTGGCACCGTCTCCATTCTACTCTGCCCTGTTCCCGGGATGGTCTTTTCAAATGTGGATGTAGACAGTCCCGGGGTTTGTGGCCTTGTTCGCAATGAGGAAAAGCTCCTGCAGGACCTGCCCACTTCCCATCCTCAGCTCTGTTTCCTGCATCTTCCCATCCTCACCAGGCACACTGGTCTCCAATTGTGTGTTTCTTGCTCAGTCATGTCTGACTCCTTGCACCTATGGACTGTAGCCCGTGAGCTCCTCTGTCCATGGAATTCTCCAGGCAAGAATACTGGAGTGGGTAGAAAAAAAAAAAAAAAAGGAATGTTATTCCAGGGCCACTCCCTGTTTTCCACATTCTTGACAGAGGTATGTTTTTCATACTCTCCACAACATTTACTAGTGGAACAGTATTTGTTTTTAATTTCTGTACAGTATTTTTGTTGGTCTCGTCTATGTTTTCATAATTAATTGAACGTACAGAACCAGATTGGTTGGAGAGGGTAACGTGGGTAATTATGTCCCAGGAATTTTTTTTTTTCCTTGCTGAAAATATGTAAGACTCATTTTCCTGTTTTTGTCTGGTCACCTGAGAGCCTCAGCTGCAGAGAGATTAAATTCCATCCTGTGAAATAACACCAGAGCTATTTAGCAACATTCTCCTCTGAACAAGGATATAGGAGATGGTGGTTTGATTTGAACTATTCCCCAATCACACGAGCGGGATCACAGCTCAGAGAGCACGTTCTCAACCAGACGGCCCTGCGCAGCACTTTCCTGCCTAGCATTTTCACTGTTCTCTGCTTTCCTTTCACTTTCTGTCACATGAAAATTGGATCATACACTGATTTATCACAGGGGTGACAGGGCACAATTTGTGTCAATGTCTAAGATGGTTTCATGGGACTTCTGTCAACAACAGCTGAGGACAGAAGAAAGTTTCTTATGAAATTACCTTGAGAGTGATGAGTTTTACTCATGGTAAAAATTTAAGTGTGAAAATTGCACCACCATGTTACTACAAACACATATTCCCTTCAGAACTTTCAGAGTATTGAATAGATATGGTACCAACAAGATAGAAGGTTTGATCTGGGGCACTATTTCCTTAGACAGGCAAGAATACTGGAGTGGGTAGCCATTCCCTTCTCCAGGGGATCTTCCTGATCCAGGGATTGAATCCAGGTCTCCTGAGTGTAGGTAGATTCTTTATCATCTGAGCCACCAGAGAAGCTCAGTTAGGTCTTTTCAAAAGGTCAACTCTGTGTTCCCAAAGGGCCTTCATATGTGGACCTTTGTATGTCAGTCCACAGTCTCTCCCACTTCTCCATATGGTCAACCCCCAAATGTCCCAGAACAAATGTCACCTCCTCAATGAGCCGGTGTCTGATCCCTCGGTCTATAGCCCTGGCCACCCCACTACTTGGTCCTCGCTCTCTCCCCATTCTGGTTCTTTCCTTCATAGTATTGCAGGGGGTAGGGGTCAAGGGAATGGTGGAGATGATGAGAAACACGGCTGACACAGTACTGGATTTGGGCAAGATTCTTCAAGGCCTTCAGAGTCGACAAAGGCATTTAAATGGTATCTTGGGATCAACCTGGAGTCAGATGGAGGAGTTCTGGGCTAGATCACATTCCATAGTGGACAGGAGGTAATGCTGAGAAGACAGGAGGCAGGGAGATCTTCTAGGAACCATCGTGAACCCAAGTAGAGAAGGCGATGGTCCAGAAGGCACGTGAGACATGATGAAGAATAGGAGATGAAAGATGAGTTAAATGATTCCTGATCTCTCTCTAGGAATTCATCCAGCAGCCAGTGAAACCTAACACGGAACTAATTGAACTGCAAAGCCCAGTGAGGAAAAACCCCAAGAGTGACACCCCAAAGGAGGGCGGTTCCCCATGAACGGTCCTGCCTAATTGACGTCATTTCCTCCTTTTTGCTATTAAAGCAATGGTCTCATTCATTCTCCCTTTGAGCCTTATGATTTGTCTTTTCAATTTCAGTAAAGTTTGATTGTTTTTTTTGTTTTTCTTTTGAAATCAGATCCGTCTCCCAGATGACTTCAACAAGATTTCCAAGTGAAGCTTATGAAGGGCCTCTGAAAGATCTAGTACAAATGAAAAGAGTCTAGATTACGGAAATAAAAATAAAAGTAGGCTGTTTCTCAGCTGCTGAACCTGATATAAAAATTAACAAGGAAAACAAATAGTTATCCAGAGTGTGCTTTCTTTCACTAGATAAATATGTGAACACGACTGGCTCTACAGATTAAGTCAATGCATACACAGATGGCAAAGGGAAAACCGAAAAGGCAACAGAATAAATATCATCATAGATAATGATTATATATGCACAAGGGGCAAATGGCCAATTGGTGCTATTACAGCATATGGTTGAAGAGGTGCCAAAATTTTTTTTCTGGATCCAGCACTTATTGCCTATGATGTAGCTGAAAACTCTTAAGTAACTAATCACTGGAGAATTTTATTAATTGAAGCTCTATTAGATTCAACTGCCAAGTGCTTTCCATCCAATAGCTACTAATTTTTATAAAAAGTATTTTTGGCTGCGTGGGGACTTCATTGCTGTGCTTGGGCTTTCCCTGGGCGCAGTGAGAGGGGCCTCGCTCTAGCTGCGGTGCTGGGGCTTCTGTCTGTGGGGGCTTCTCTTGCTGTGGAGCACAGGCTCGGCAGTGCAGGCTCGGTGGATATGGCTCGTGGGCTTAGTTGCCCTGTGGCATGTGGGATCTTAGTTTCAGACCAGGGATCGAACACATGTCCCCTGCTTTGGCAGGCGGATTCCTAACCCCCGGTCACCAGGGAAGTCCCCACGACAATTAAATTGCTAACAGCACTATTAAATCAAGGCCATTATGAATGTCTTTTGGGTAACAAAGTAGGTGATAAGACAGAGTCAGGCAGGTGACAGGGTTCAGGTAGGTCTGAGTTCTGATCTCCGATCTACTATTTATTAGCCTCTTGACCCTGGACAAGTTATTTCCTTGCTGTGGGCCTCAGTTTCCTTACCTGTAAAATGGAGTTACTAATGATAATATTTACCTTCTAGGGATGTTTTGTAGATTACATGAAATGTATGCAAATGTGCATTGTGTACATAAACCTTCTCAATACCTGAGAGTTTCTTTCCCTTCAGGTCCTGGACAAGATGAGGTGCCTGGAACCTTCGTTTCCTACTGTGCAAGATGATTGCAAGGGAGAAGGGTACGGGGAGAAATGATGTGATATTGGGTAATATGAGAGCCAGGTATAGTTTCTTTCCTATCCCTCCATTAGGGAATATTATAATCTCCCTCAAATTTGCTGGCTGGCATTCTAAAGGCCATGTAATGTCTATCTTTTCCAAAGACTAAGGGTAAGTCAAGTAAGTTCATGAGGCCCTAAATACATTACTTATTATTGAAACTTCTGCAGAGAATCAGAACACAAGAGAGAGAATAATTCAAAATTGTGGTTTAATTAAGGTTACCTGGCTTGTGCAGAAACTGTGGTGGGGCTAGAGAAATTTTTCTTGTGTCTAATAAGCCAAAGAGACTTTTTGGCTAAACAAATCATTTATACTTGACACCAATTTAATAGCTTGGCAACTGCCTTTTAATAAGTGTAAAGTATGAAATGGAATGGGAGAGTTTTTTTAAATGTGTAAGTCCATATACCAACCAAGGAATACCTCACTTTTTATAAAGTTTTTGTGGGTTCCAAAGCACTTGCATATTCATGAGCTCACTGGATTTCTGCTTTGCCCTTTTCAACCCCTTTAATTGATGAGAAAACTGAGATTCAAGAAGTTAAACAACTTGTCTATCTGGTCAATAGAAGAACCTGGGCCCCAAATCAGGTCTTTTAAAGCCAAGTCTGGTGACCATCTCAGAGTTACTTCTACACGCTCTTTAACACCAAAGTTAGAAAATAAATACTATGTCTCATAGGCCGAATTGTATCCTCCCCCAGACTCCCCAGGACCTCAGAATGTGACTGGATTTGGAGAGATGATCTGTGAAAAGGTAATTAAGTTAATGTGAGACCAGTAGGGTGGACCCTAATCCAATATGATTGCTGCTCTTATAACAAGGGGAATTCGAACACACAAAGGGGCACCAGGAATGTGGACACACAGGGCGAAGGCCACGTGAGGACTCATTGAGAAGGTCGTGTCCGACTCTTTGTGACCCCATGGACTATATATTCCGTGGAATTCTCCAGGCCAGAATACTGGAGTGGGTGGCCTTTCCTTTCTCCAGGGGACCTTCCCAACCCAGGTCTCCCGAACTGTAGGCAGATTCTTTACCAGCTGAGCCACCAGGGAAGGCCCAGTAAGACTGTGGCCCCCTGCAAAGCCAGGAGAGAGGTTTCGGGAGAAGCCAGACCTGCTAACCCGTGGACCCCCTTTTCTTGGACTTCCAGACTCCAGAACTGAGAGAAGTTTCTGCTGTTTAAGGCCATAACCTGTGGTGTTTTGTAATGGCAGCACTAGCAGACTGATATCCACTAAGACCGGATAAAAGAGAGTGTATACCAAAACCAGCCCCCCAACATTAATCCATGAGCAATGAATATAACCATTTCTGTCCCAGGTTAGAATCTCTCCCCACCCCTCTCTCTTTCTCCCTCCCAGCCATCTCCTCCTCTCCCCCCACAAATATATGCAAATTTTCATCTTAGGATATATATTACTTAGAGCCTCATCAGGAGAAAGAAACGACATAATCATTTGAACATGAAGAGTTTACTATAAAGAGTTATCAATTACAAGATAGATTTGGAATTAGGGGGACTTGGTTGCTAATGAATAAGCAGAGTCCTACGGAATATACATATAGCAGATAACGAGGAGCACTGGCCTTAAGGGCTGATGGAGAGACCCCAAGGGCGAGCCTCCACCTCACCCAGCCCACCTTTGGGGCTGAGATCCAGGGGGTTCTGCCATGGCTCACCAGACGACAAGAAAGTTATTATGGTGCCACACTTAGAAGCTTGCCAGAAACCTGCCCTTTGGGGTGCCAGGGAAAGTCCTTCACAGGGTAATGTCTCACTGAAAGTGCAAATCGCTCAGTCGTGTCCGACTTTTTGCGACCCTATTGAACTGAACTGAATGGACTATATCGTCCATGGAATTTTCCAGGCTAGAATACTGGAGTGGGTAGTCTTTCCCTTCTCCAGGTGATCTTCCCAACCCAGGGTTCAAACCCAGGTCTCCCACATTGCAGGCAGATTCTTTATCAGCTGAGCCACCAGGGAAGTCCCTTACTGGAGGTATTCCATTACAAAACTGCTCCAGGGGATACTAAGAGGGAAGCCGCTGGCTACTGGGTGATGCTGGCCCTGACGCTGTCAGAGCTGGGCACTGGGGAGCCCTGGGCGCCACAGAAAATGAGGGCTGGAGAGGTCATGTGAAAGTGTACCAGCCAGGACTAGCGAGAAAACCTCCTTTCTTCTGCAATGTCTCTCTGGCGCCCTCTATTGACAAAGCCTGGTATCTTGCCAGTTGGCAAGGGACATTTTTTTAATAAGCTCTCCATTTTCCCAGAGCAGGCAATTAAGGGTGAATTTGGAGCTGAGAGGTATTAAACGGATAACTGGCACAAAGTGATTCAAAGTTGTATTTAATCAAAGATTTTGTTGTACTCAGATAATTGAGATACCTCTGTTTAACATCTAGTTGAATGTGGAACCAAAGAACTTGTTGATATTAGGGGTAACCTGTCCAAAGAGACACATAGAATTTTAAAAGAGCAAAGGAAGGAAAAAAAATGATAGAGGGCGATCTGTGGAAGCGAGCTTCCACAGCTTGAACCTGTGTATCCTTAACTATAATATCTTGCCCCAAACAATGAATATGTGCCCACGAGTTTGCACAATCTACTACGTGACCCAACTGCACCGCGGTGTTCCAGGATTTTAATCTCCTGGACTTCCTTGTTCATAAAGTTATGTTTGTCTGATTCACAATATTTACAAGTTAAATATTTAAAACCTAAGTCAACTTGGAATGAGCAAGTACTTAATGCTGATGTGTTTCTGTTTTAATTAACTCTAAACTAATTCAGTAGTTAATTTTAAATACATATCTCTGAAATTTTTTAATTATCAAGAGGAAGTAATATCCCCAAAACTGCTCTGAGGTTTAGATAGTATGAAGTTAGTATCCATTTTTTTTTTTAACCCTTCTAGATGTTTCTGCAAACAAATAAGATACACCTCTGTGAAACTTAATATTTGAAGACAATGATTAAGAGTCTTGGAATGTTAGAGTTGGATGAGACCATGGAGACTGTTTAGGTAGTTCCATCTTCCCAGGTGGCATAGTGGTGAAGAATCCGCCTGCCAATGCAGGAGACACAAGAAATTCGGGTTTGATTCCAGGGTCAAGAATAGCCCCTGAAGCAGGAAATGGCAACTTGCTCCAGTATTCTTGCCTGGAAAATCCCATGGACAGAGGAGTGGGGGTCATGGGGGGTGGGCCATAGTCCATATGGGCTTGCAAAGAGTCAGACATGACGGAGCACACACACACACACACACACACACACACACACAATTTTCCCTCTCCAAGGTAGGGAAACTGAGTCCCAGGGATCTTTGCCCCATATTACATGGCTACTGCTTGGCTACACTGGCACTAGATCCAAGACCTTGCAGTTTTCCCTAAATTTTCTACATGGCTGCCTCAAAAATAAATAACGCTGTACCCTGCATATTCTGGAGTCAAGCAGAGGATGTGGGGAAGGAAGGAAACAGGAAAGAATCAAGTCCAGCCTGCTTCTTATTGAACCTCCACTACGTGCCCTGCTGGAACCCCTTTATGGGAGTTAAGTTGGAGAGAAACCATTTTTCCCATTCTCGTTTCTCCCCAGTGGCTAGTGTCTGGAGTGATCATATGCAAAACACTTGAAACGTCTGAATTCTAAAAGGAAACATTTGAAGGTGTAATTTTGTCTTAGAATGATGTAAGAGGCAAGAATTTGGATCATATTTGTTTCCTTGGTTTGCCTGCTTGTTTGTTTCTTTTCGTAGTTGGTTGCCTTGGTTTGTCTTGAAAAAGACTCTTTGGGAAAGATGCTGTCTCACATCTCAGGAGAGGCCATACTCCTGATGAGAGTGAGACACTAGCAATGAGAAGATGATGTTCTTATCTCTCAAATGTACCCAAGAATTTGGATACAACTAGGAAGCTCATTGGTTCTTTATACTTTTAAACTACAGTAAATTTTTTTTTCAGAATCATGAATTTTGACTTAGCCCTCTAAAAGAAAAAACTATACAATGTACAATTTATAAATACAGTTGTGTTTTAACAACAGTCTGCAACCTTTTTTGCACCAGGGACCGGGCTTGTGGAAGACAAGTTTTCCATGGCCTGGGGAGGAGGGTGAGGGATGGTTTCTGGATGACTCAAGTGCATTACATTTATTGTGCACTTTATTCTAATCTAACGCTGCCACTGATTTGACAGGAGGTACTGTCAAATAGCCTGGAGGTTGGGGACCCCTGTTATTAACAAACATGAACCTTAATCTCCCAGGGAAGAAAGAAGAGTTTTCATCAACCCCTAGACTAGTAGGTCTGCGGGGAGGGGAGGATGAAGTTATTGAGGTTATCTGCCCTTTTACGAATGAGGAAATGAAGACTTGTCCAGGTTATCTGGCTTATGCAGCCACTGAGCTGTTTAGAGGTAGGACAGCTGTCTGTGTGAAATGTGTGTGTGATGTTACACGCTCCCCCAGTCCTTACCACGTCCCCTGATCACAGACTTCTAACGAGATTTGGAGGTGGGGAGCAGGGTCATTCATCACCATAAAGAATGAAGACTCCATGTTCTCTGGAGAACTGTCAAGGTTTGTTTCCTTTGGGTGTTTTAGAGAAATAGACTGGGCATACTAATCTTACTTAAAGGAAAGAAACTGTTTGGGTCATAAATGCCCTGATTATAAACTAGGGATAAAATATCCCATTGCTTTCATGCTTAGAATAAAGATTAATAATTTGGTGGTGCTGATGGGTGTAAGATGGAAACACAATTCATATATGAATTTCCCTGGAGATCTTATTTCTATCTCTCCAATGACACCCCTCACATTTGGGGATCTGGTGAGAGACCCCTGTGAGAGTTGAACAGCTTTATCAGAGTCTTAAGCCTTAAAATTAGGTACAAGAGAGACATCAGTGAGTTCCCCACCATCTCTCTGCCTTAACTTAAATATTTTAGTAATATTTTTCATTTCTTAAGGTTGAAGAGTCTTTTGAAGGTTGGAACTGAATTCCACCTTTCACAATCACTTGTACTCCCCCCATCACCTGTACTCCCCCCATCACCCATCCTCCCCAATTTTGGACTTGAGATAACGGTACAGACCTGTATCTCCTGAAAAAAAAAAACAAACAAACTTTTTTGTTGTTGTTGTTACCCAGTAACATCGAAGTTCCCTGTGCTGCTCAAACAAGTTCGTGCCTTCTTGCATCAGTCTGTCCAAACAGGCTGGGGCGCTGACGGACTACAGAATCTTTTCAATTCATCCTGGAGAACTGGGCAGAGGACGGAGCAGGAAAATGGACCCAAGAACCTCGTCCATCCAGCAGCCACGCCAGAAGCACCAACGAAATCTAAAAACCACAGATTCAATTAACTAATCCTCTTCCTAGAAGTGCCAAGAAGAAATAATCTTGTCACCATCCCCTTTGCCATGAGCTCCGATCCAAAGCTCAATATGCTTTTGATTTTCCTAGAGTCTTCAAAAAAAAAAAAAAAANACTGAAGCGACTTAGCAGCAGCAGCAAGAGGCAGGTCAGGTGGTCTGGTATTCCCATCTCTTTCAGAATTTTCCACAGTTTATTGTGATCCACAGAGTCAAAGGTTTTGGCATAGTCAATAAAGCTGAAATAGATGTTTTTCTGGAACTCTCTTCCTTTTTCCATGATCCAGCGGATGTTGACAACTTGTTCTCTGGTTCCTCTGCCTTTTCTAAAACCAGCTTGAATATCTGGAAGTTCATGGTTCACATATTGCTGAAGTCTGTCTTGGAGAATTTGGAGCATTACTTTACTAGCGTGTGAGATGAGCGCAATTGTGAGGCAGTTTGAACATTCTTTGGCAGTGCCTTTCTTTGGGACTGGAATGAAAACTGACCTTTTCCAGTCCTGTGGCCACTGCTGAGTTTTCCAAGTTTGCTGGCATATTGAGTGCAGCACTTTCATAGCATCATCTTTCAGGATTTGAAATAGCTCATCTGGAATTCATCACCTCCACTAGCTTTGTTCACTACACACATTAGGACTGCCAAAACTATGAGTAGAAATCCAAATTAAGGCTTGCCTAAAATATACTGTGGGTGAGGGTATACTGGGGGTAGGGATACAGGGGAATGATGAGACCAAAGAATATGCTTGGTCACTCAAGACTGACTGACTTTAAAAATTACTTCATATAATTACACTCAAATACTTCATTATATGACAAACAAGAAAATTATTTTATGACAGTTAAGGATTTCTGTTGGTTAACAGGACAGAATAATGTACAGGTGATTGACATAGTGGTCTCTCTATCTACTAGTAATTTTATACTAAAACATCATAACAATGTTACCAGGGTTATATAGCAAATGTGTCCCCATATGTAAGGTAATAAATGCCTTAATACTTACTGTGAGCTCAAGAACATGTACAGAAAGAGTTTCACATACACCTGAACAAAATAATAGATTCGTAAATCCTCAGGATAGATTAATCAATGGGCAGGGACAATTTGATTGTTTAATGAAATAATACTGCTTCTTGAAATTACTGAGAAGATATCAGTTTGAAATTAACACATATACACTATTACATATAAAACAGATAATCAACAAGAACCAGTCTATTGTATAGGACAGGGAACTTTACTCAATATTTGCCAATAACCTATAAGGGAAAAGAATCTGAAAAAGAATGTACTGAATCACTTTGCTATACACCTGAAACTAATACAACATTGTAAATCAACTATACTCCAAAATAAAATAAAAATTAAATTTAAAAAAGAAAATAAGTTGGCCATTAATCTGACAGTGCAGCATACAACATTGTAAATCAACTATACTCCAAAATAAAATAAAAATTAAATTTAAAAAAGAAAATAAGTTGGCCATTAATCTGACAGTGCAGCTAAAAATTTCAGAAATAATTTCAGAGTAAATCTAGTTACTGATTAAACATATATTTAGAATAGTACCACCATGAAGTAATACTAAAAGTCTCAAATTTATTTTCTAGGCAGGACTATTGTTAAACCTTTTTGAAAAAATTTAAATGATTTCTGAGGTAGAAATGAAAGAGCTTAAAAAATGAATAATGTGTAATATTTCTTTATGATACAATATTTCTCATAGTCTTTCCTATGGGAATTATCAAAGTTCTCATTTTTCAAACATTAGTTTTTATTTTTAAATGTTCTTACGGGGCTAAAGTTCATCAATTTTACATAAAACTTTTACAGAATGAGCGTATCTCGTAATAAATTTATGTACTTGCAAAGCAAAAAATTAGCACATACTGTAAGATTAAGGAGATATTCTTTTAATAAACTACAATTATTTGCTTCCTTTAATCAAGCTATTTTGACTTCATTTGTTGTCATTACTCTTAATCTTCTTTCTAAAGTATAAACAGAAATTAGATTCTTAAGTAACATTTAAACTTCCTACCATACTGTGTGGTCTTTTGGACTTAATATAATGCAATGCAATAAGCTGAAATTTAAATACAAAGGACTATATTCAACTTATTGGTTTATTGAAAATATTAACTCTCAGCTCATGAAGCTCATAAAATGGCCTTTTTCACTACTCCTCTACAGAAGAGCAACCATCTTAGTCTGTCAAATTTCTTTAGTTCTAGATGGGTGCCTTAAAGAAGTATTGGAGTAAGTTATGAAATACATAGGTAATGGGTTCAATAATTTTGTGCTTGTCTCACAGCAGAAAATGAAGGAAAGAAGCAGAGAAAAACATTCACTAACATTAAAGAAGCTGAGGAATAAGACAGTGATGTCTTGAGCTCACTATACTTTTTAAACTGTTTAATATTTATGAAATAATTTTAACCAGAATATTTTAAGTCTTTATATTAGCAAATAAAACTTAAAATCTAAGAGAATTCTTTCTTGAGTATTTAATAAACAATGTACCTTTAAGTATTTAAGAAATTAACTTTTTAAAATCAGAAATCTGGAAGGGTAAAGCATTATATTCATGATCACAGAGAATCAATTTTGAAAAACAAAACTTTTCACTCTTTGATATATTAGACTTATTTCTCCATAACTCTTGGTTAGAAAAGTAATAAGAGAATTACTGATGCTGTTAACGGGGTGAGAGAGTTGTTTTCAAATGGGCTTATACAGCATGGGAATTCAGCACAGATGTTTGGAATAACTTGCAGCTGTTGCAGGGTGAATAGGCTTAATGAAATCACTGGGAATATTAAAGGAAAATTGCCAGAAGTACTTTAAAACATTTATATTACTGTGATTAAAAACTGTTTAATTAGAAGCCTAAAATTGGTCTTTAAATATGAATCAAATTTTTAGATGTCTATCATTGTTACATATTCCTGGGTATACATCCACAAACATATTCAATTGTAACAAAGTACCTCACTTACTATTAATATATGTCTTATAAGAAAACAATTTTCTTTAGTTTGATCAAGTTTTGGCTCAGTTAAATTCAAAATGCTTTATACACTTATATGCAAAACACCAAAAGGATAAAGAGTGAATAAAAAAAAGTCCCTCGCTATTCTCAAGAAACTTACCTAGATAAAGTATTATACGTGTACACATAAAAATAATACAAAGAAACAGTATTACAGGAATTCAGTGGAATTTTCCAGATTTCACTGAGTGTTCAAATGCTGTTCCTTGAGGATGAGCCTGACCTTGCCTGAAGGTATCCATAGGTACATTATTCCTTCATCCAGGTAAGAATTGTTAGGAAAGTCAATCTCCAAAATAAGATGTCAACCTTACTATCTATTAGGATTCTAAAGCATATGGAATCACCCTGAATTAGCAATACAGAAGGCTAGTAATCGAGGCTCTCACCATGGATAAGAGATAAGATATATAGAAGATATGTTTTAAGTGGCATGCTGGCCAGCCACTCCCTTTAGGTGTTCCAAGATCAAGTTGAACTCTGAGAAGGCTTGATTCACTTTTACCATACACTATGAAAAGATGACAAATCAGTGTCCTCAGGTAATGTCCCCATAATATGTCACTGTACAAGGTTTTGGTTCAGCTTCAAGACTCAACCCAATTAACTTAGAAATCTTAGCTCTTAAGCATGTTGCCTAAGGTCAATATATTGCTAACCATATATGCAAGTCACATGTAAACTTTCTAGTAATAAAAAAGTAAAAAGAAATGGGTGAAATTAATTTTAATAATGTTTTCTTTACCCAACATATTCAAAATACTGTCATTCAATTTGTACATAATCAGTGTAAAAATTATTGAGCTATTTTCCTTTTCAAGTTCTTAGTCTTCAAACTCTGGTGTGTAGTTTACTCTTACAACACATCTCCATTAGGACCAGTTAGAGTTGAAGATCAGTGGCTACTATAGTGGACACTGTGACGCTCTAGAGGGTAAACTTCTTTTGGGAAATTGTCCTTTGAGCCTTCCTCTCCAACAAAAACCTATCGCTCCTCTGCTTTCCCCTTTATTCTGCAGGCTATTAGGGGCAGAGCTGTGACAACTCCAATTAGCAGTTCTTTGGTGGTAAACAATGGGAGGGCAGGGGACTTGGTCAGTAAGGTATTTTAAACCCATATATTTAACGGTGAAATACATAAAATCTTGTACTATATTTCTCCCCACCTATCTCCAAATGCTGCAATAGCAACTCCCTCCAATCACATCTGTCTGCAATGCAGGAGACCCAGGTTCGATTCCTGGGTCAGGAAGATCACCTGCAGAAGGAAATGGCAACCCACTCCAGTATTCTTGCTTGGAGAATCCCATGGACAGAGGAGCCTGGCAGGCTCCATGGGGTTGCAAGAGTCAGACACGATTTAGTGACTACACCACCACCACCACAAATGGCATGGCTGATAGTTGAGAATGTCTCCTCAGAAGCGGAATGGGGTACTGAAACTCCTGGATTTTGTTTAGTAAGGGTCATTTCTATGATCAAAATAAAGTTACACTTACCATATAAATTTAGAGATTGCTTTAGATACCTTTACATAATCTTTTAGTAAAAATACTACAGCTCATTCTGGTTCAGAAACATTTCAGCTTCTCTTAAATTTCATATAATAAAGTAATACACCACTTCGTAGTGATATGTTAATTTGTGGCTACTGGTTTGAGCGTTTCTAGAACTCTCTTTTAACACACTATGATCTCATTTATTGAAAATGAAGATGCAGTACAGTGCAATGAATAAAGCACTAGCCTGAAATGGAAGGTGGTTTGGTTTCTAGGCTTCTGTCACGTAAGTTGTGTGATGTTATATAATTCTCTGAATCTAAATTTCTTCATCTGTAAAATTAAGGAGGCAAAAGTACATCAAAAACCTTAATTAGAAGCTATATATTTATTCAAGAATTTCAAAATGCTGTATTATCTGAAGCAAACAGTATTTCCAAGGTCATGTTGCAAAACTTTGTTAACAGTGAGATTAAATAACAAAGCAAAAATAAATGGACGTTATAAAAGGAACTTAATTCTGTAGGCAGGTTTAGTTCCTGTTCATTAGCTTCTGATAGATTTCACAAGTAAAAATAATGCGACGTTCTCTATGTGAGAGAATTCATTAAGTTCAGTTTAGTATTGAAACAGTTTAAATTTAAGTGACTGGGATCACTGAGCTTCACTGATAAGATTCTGCTAACTAACTTTAGGAACTTAAAGACTTATCACAAAAAAGAAAGCAAAGAAAAACATATACAAATGTATAATCATCTAATATTAAACACCTATGACTGTTGATGAAAAGATAAGTCATGAAACTTCTACATTTCTATTTTGTTTCCCACGGATAACTTCAGTTCAAGGTGGGCAGATACTTATGTGTTAGCACTACAGTGTTGTCATACAGTGAACAAGGGTGGTCCAACACCTGTTTCTGTAACTGACTGAGTCCTTTGTTTTTTCAAAAAGATCAGTAATTTTTTCAAAATGCCTTGATGTCAGTGCACAATAGCATCTTTCAGAAATGTTTAAATGTTGACAAAGGAAGTAGGATTCCCTCCTACTCACACCAAATCACTGTAAGAAGGAACAACTCATCTAATCAGTACAAGACAATGAGTGCTTTCTTGAACATATTTACAGAGGTAGTAAAAATGTTTTTTGAGGGGGAATGGGATAAACACTAAACAATAAAATGGTTAATGCCACTATGGAACCTCAAATCAAAATCAGAGTAAAATCCTAATGTAAGTATCTAGACATTCCCACAGTAATCTAGGCACACATCTTCCTCACTACTTGATCTCTATTTTTCACATTGTGATCCAAACCCTTATCCTAGATGCATATCATTGCCACAGCTAGGTAACAGAGCCTTAAGAATCCTTGAAAGACAAAATTAAAGGGGGTTTATCTATTGCTATCTGAATCTGGGGAATAACAGCCAAATGAAATTCTAGTTAGTAAAACTTGATTTAAATATAAATGCTTATCTTCTATAGAAATTTACATAATCGTTGTTGCAATAATATAAGAAGATGTATTTCTTAAAATAAATGAAACCCACACATAAGCTTCAATAATTTCATTAAACTAGTGGATTAGAGATGACTTCTCCCTGTTTGTTTTTCAAATTTCTGAGCATTGAGATAGTCCTTTTGAAACTGAAAAAACATTTTAAATTGATCACAGTTATCTGTTAATGGCTGAAGCTATTTGGTAAGAGTTCTGCAGAAATATGAAAACCTCATTAAGACTATTAAAAAAGTTGCTTCTAATAACCAAAGAATTTATAAACAATTTGATAATTTAAAAAAAAAACTTCTAAGCTCCAATACTTAAGAACTTTGAGCCTCTTCTGTATCAGTTTTATGGCTTAAGAAAGGTATGTCACTCAGTTCTAAAAACCAGATCTACCAATTTCAGATTTCCAATCAGATCTGAGTTAGAAGCTTTCACGAATCATAAAAAGAATTTAAAACTAAAATTAATTTCAAATGAGTTTTTCAAACCATTTCCTAAGAACAAAACATGAAACACACACTCTTACAATTCAGCTGTCTTTTTAAAAGGAATTTAAAAGATGCTTTAAGAACAGTTAGCAAATGATACATATTGGCTACCATGTTTTGATACCAGTCCTGAAATAGGCTCATTACAATAAAAGCTTTTGCAACCATATGCAAGGAGAAATCATAAAGGGTTTGATTTTCGCAGAAGTAGGCACCAGCTCCAAATTTGTTTGATATAGTGTTACAACAGGGAGAAAAATGCAAATACCAGAAATCTGAACTAAAAAGGATATGCATATTTTCTTAGTAAAAGACATGCTTGGGTATTAGAGATAATTTATTTCAATCTCACATAGGGTCAGCATCAAGAAGTTGAAACTCCAAAACTTTGGCCACCTGATGCAAAGAACTGACTCAACTGGAAAAGACTCTGATGCTGGGAAAGACTGAAGGCAGGAGGAGAAGAGGATGACAGAGGATGAGATGGTTGGATGGCATCACCGACTGGATGGACATGAGTCTGAGCAAGCTGTGGGAGCTGGTGATGGACAGGGAAGCCTGGCGTGCTGCAGTCCATGGGGTCGCAAAGAGTTGGACACGACTGAGTGACTGAACTGAACTGGCATAGGGTTTGACAGTTTAAGGGTGTAACAAGCAAGTAAGATGACGGTGGTATTATGTATGGAACAGGTATTTTAAACCTTAGATGATTAACTATGGTTGAAAAATAAGCAACAACTGGACTTCCTTACACTGTTGATTACACACTGACATGCAATTAAATGCCTGTCAAACAATATGAACTGATGTAGAATTTTTGGCACTTAATCTGAATCAGATCTAACACCTTACAAGGGAAATAAAGAGAACTCTTAAGGAAGAATGTTAAATGCAACCAGAAGTCTTTCTATTAGGCAATAACTTTTGTTGTTTCACAAGGTCCAATTTGAAAGATGCAGGCTTTTCAGAAGGTCAACAAAAGAATAAACTTGTTCTATCTTGGGGCATCATTTTTTAGAAGTTTACTTTGAAAATAAGAATAAACTTGTTCTATCTTGGGGCATCATTTTTTAGAAGTTTACTTTGAAAATAAAGCTTCCACTAAACCAGTTTACAATTTTTTTCTAATCTATATAGGTTAATATAGACACATATTCATGTATATTTTAGTAATACAGGCCCAGTTATAAGGATATGTTATATAGTTATAAATATAAATTAAAAAAATTTTAAGGTGATTATGTCTCTAATTCACTTCACTCATGAAGAAACAGCTATTTTACTTCTTCAAGTGAAAAAGATAAGGAAAATGAAAAAGCAAGAGGTGCCCAAAATCATCATGCTCTTCCTGCACAGACTTTGACACTACCCCAGAAAAAAATGTAATGAACATCTCTATTCACTTAGAAAAGCAAAACCACCCACTAGAAATGTGGTATAATTCAAAATAAGAAATATTTTTTTTAAAGATACAAAAGAAAACATATCTGCTTTACATATTAAACAATTCTTACCAGGAAATGTTTTTATAGCAGTCTTTAGAGTCAAGTCTGTACAATAAAGGTTCATGCTGGTTTTCACCCTTGGCAACCAAAATGCATTGTTGAAAAGAAACTCCTAAATAAAAAAGTCTCCTTCAAACGTGATTTCATTCATTAAATGGGGAAAGGAGGGTGTGGGGGAGGGATGATTAGGATCAATGAAAAGAGTAGATAATCATGTTTTGATCCTATCTAAAGCAAGATCTGAAGGTAGTTTCACTTATAGCAAGGAGTATATTCTTATAAAGATATTGCAAAAAAGGGGGGAATGGAGTAGAATTATAAGCAAGTTTTAATAATAGATTCTAGACTCTCATTTGGACATTTACCTAGTTTCAGAGGGTCTTATGTGGGAAAAATTTCCAATGGGAAATACATTCTAATTTCTCACAAAAATAAATGTAATCCTTCATAATTTTCCTAACAAAAATTCATTTGAGAAATAATTTATTGCATGAAAGTACTACTATAAAATACATTAAAAGATTAAGGTCATAACTTATTATGGGTAGTCTTAAAAAACTCTCATGAGGATTCAGGGCACTGTTAGCTGAATGGGAAAAAGAGATGAAGCTGTCAGTTATACATGGGAATAATCTCATTCCTGTATATAAAAAGGCAACAAAAGTAACTCCCACTCTTTCTTTTTCCAATTGTGTATTATATAACTTCCACAAATCCTGATTTTGAGTGACGAAGATCCTCAACTAATACTAATACTGAAAAAAAAAGTGAAAGTGAAGTAGCTCAGTCCTGTCTGACTCTTTGTGACTCCATGGACTATAGCTTGCCAGGTTCCTCTGTCCATGGGATTTTCCAGGCAAGAATACTGAAGTGGGTTGCCATTTCCTTCTCCAGATCTTCCCAACCCAGGGATTGAACCTGGGNGTAGCTCAGTCCTGTCTGACTCTTTGTGACTCCATGGACTATAGCTTGCCAGGTTCCTCTGTCCATGGGATTTTCCAGGCAAGAATACTGAAGTGGGTTGCCATTTCCTTCTCCAGATCTTCCCAACCCAGGGATTGAACCTGGGTCTCCTGCATTGTAAGCAGACTCTTTACTGTCTAAGCCACCGGGGAAGTCCCACTGAAAAAGTTTTCAATAAATATACTTCTGCTAACTGAAGTATCTTCATCACCAGATAAAGTAGGGTTCTGAAAAACAAAACAAAACAAAAAACAAAAAACCCACCATGGAAGAAAGATTCATCATATCAATAACTGCAAGAAATTCTCTGATGCATAAGGTGACTCAGGGTATAGTAATTTACCTTACCTGCAAATGAAATCTGGAAATGTTGGACTTGAAATATACCAACAATGTAAATCACTACTGAGAAGATGACAATGGTTTCCCCTAAACTGGGCAGCAAAAGCAGGAAGGAGGAAAAAACCCAGTCACATTTTAGAGACTTTAGATTTTAAAAATGACCCATATAATTTGACAAGAAAACATTTAAGAAATAAGAAATATCTTAAGGGACAAAAGGGTACAGGAGTTGAAAGTCAGTTGAGGGCAAAAAATGTGATATAAGCTTGAAGGACTTAGCAGGGATTTAAACAAATGGATATTCAGAAGAAACTCTAAATTGTGTGTCAACGGAAAATAGATGATGCTGAGATGGCAGAAGATTGTGCCAGGAAGCCATTTTCAGAGATTTCTCTTCAGTCTAAGGGAGGTATAGATGCCCATTTCTTTAGAACAAGTGAGATCTATCCCTCTTTATATACTCATTTTTCTTACACATCAGAGTTGAAAAATACCAAAGGTATGAGTCCAGCTGAGGAGGAGGAAAACTATACATCTGAAAATTAAAGTTCAGATAAGCACACAGGCCATCAAAAAATGATTTTTATTTCAATTTGCTAAATTGAAAGCATACAATGACCTAAACACATCCCTTTAAACTCCTTTTCTTGCAAAAAACAAAAGATGGTATAAAAGGAGCATTTCTGAGGTTTGAACAAAGTAACAGAGCAGAACTTTAAGAAAAGCTTCATTGAACTTTCTTAAAAAAATTTTTTTTTAATTAACCCATGAAACCATTCAGTATCACCAATGCCATAAAAAAAAAGAAACCTTGGCCAACATTCATCTATAAAGCTGTTTTAAAAATGGCCATCCTTTCTCCTTGACCAGCCTTACCATCTTCAACCAGATGGCTTGATCCCATTCTCTCTCCCCAAAGAAAAATCAAATAAAAATTATACCAAGAGGATTTAGTATGAGGATAAGCTATACGAAACAGTCTCTAAAGAGTAACGCACATTGCCAGTTGTTTCATCACCTGTAGATAACCAGCCTTCTGGCTGCCTGAACAGCTCAGTCAACTCCTGAAGGAAAGTGGGGTGGAGAAAGGTCCTCAGTAAAGGTTGTCAGTGTTGGTGCTCCGAGGGGTCTTGATCTTCTCGATGTTTTTGAGGATTACATCATGCAAAGTGGCATACTGGTTCCGTACATGGAGCAGGATCTGGCGCACACTCAGGTACTCATTTTCGTCGACCTCTGCGACAGTGCGGCGATAATCTTCCACTTGGGGGTATTTCACTATCTTGGATACTAGCTTGGCCCGGGTGTTGTAGTAGGTGCAGAAGCGGCGTAGATAGGAGGCTGCTGTGCTCTCCACGGTCCACAGCTGGTCCACGGTGTCTTCCTGGATGGACACTCCAAAGTTGTTACCGTCCTCCACCTTCGGGATGAGCAGCTGCACCCACATCCGCACGGTGTTGCATTTCTCTCTCAGCAGCTCGATCTCAGGCTTTACACGCTCAATCAGCTCCACCAGATGCTGGTTGCTTCGCAGAAGCTGTCCCTTGCCGCCGGGCAGTGCTAGTACCTTGATGGAGGACTGGGTCTGCAGAGGCGGCGGATCCTGGTTGGGCCCATCACCCACAGTGTCTGGGGCAATGAAGCTCTCTGGGGCAATGAAGCTCTCTGGGGCTGGCACTGAACGGATTCTGGACAAGTCCTGCAGGCGGAGCTCCTGGACCCGACTATCTAGCTCCGAGAGCTTCTGAGGGAAGAAGGTGGACACTAGATCCTCGGCCTCCTGGGCGATGCGGGCCCGGAATGAATCTACTTTTGCCTGAACGTCCTGCTCTAGCTTCCGCGGAGAAGCCATGACTGCCAGGGGCATCTAATGTTGGAGCGGATACAGGTTTGGGCTTCCGGCGCCACCGCCAACTCCCAACAGACCAGGGCCCGCTAGGCCGAAGTGACGTCCTGGGGTCCCTGCGGACTGGCACGTGACAGAAGCGGGGCGCACGCTGACCACTGCCGATGGCGCTCTGGCCACATGTGTAGGCGGGGAGGGAGCCCAGCCGGATCTAATTATCTGGGCGGCCCATCCCCTACTTACTGGCCACCTCGGGCTGGAAGACAGTTCCAAAGAGCATCGTTAAACTTAAGCTGTGAAGACGGAGGTCAAGGAAATCCACTGTCCTTAGATCCAGAATACACGATCTCTTTTGAAAGTCACCTCACGAAATGGGCTCCCAAAAGCAAGGCTCACTTCTGCTGCTGCTGCTAAGTCACTTCAGTTGTGTCCAACTCTGTGCGACACCATAGACGGCAGCCCACCAGGNAGGTCAAGGAAATCCACTGTCCTTAGATCCAGAATACACGATCTCTTTTGAAAGTCACCTCACGAAATGGGCTCCCAAAAGCAAGGCTCACTTCTGCTGCTGCTGCTAAGTCACTTCAGTTGTGTCCAACTCTGTGCGACACCATAGACGGCAGCCCACCAGGGTCGTCCCCCATCCCTGGGATTCTCCAGGCAAGAATACTGGAGTGGGTTGCCATTTCCTTCTCCAATAGGCTCACTTCTGAAGAGCCTTAAATCACATCTTTACAGGTAATCCGAGACTATCCATGCTTTCCCCATAGAAAGTCAGAAGGCTTCCCTGGTGACTCAGTTGGTAAAGAATCTGCCCACACTGGGGAAGATGCGGGTTCCCTGGGTTGGGAGGGATCCCCTGTTGGAGGGCACGGCAACCCACTCCAGTCTTCTTGCCTGGAGAAGCCCCATGGACAAAGGAGCCTGGTGGGCTACAGCCCCCGGGGTCGCAAAGAGTCGGACACAAGTGAGCAACTAAGCATACATAAAAAGTCAGAAGGGAGTTCACTATTATATTTTTAATCAAGTTAGAAAACTGAGATCTTCTGTGGCTTACTTCATATAATTTTTAGTTTAAATAGCAAATGTTAAGTTAGAGAACTTCTCTAAAAATTCATTTTGGTGAATAATTACAGTTAAATCTAGACTGTAGATTAAAGTAACAGATTTCCTGAATTCGGTAAGTGTATGGTGCTTACCAAGGTTAATATACTTGTTTTTAGTAAGTACACACTACAGTATTAAGGGATAAAGTGGTATGATGTGTTTTACCTAGTCTCAGATGGTTCAGAAAAAGAGTGTGTATGTTTGTCAGTATGTGAATGTGTATAGAGAATGAGAATGCTGAAGCACGTGGAGAAATGATAAAAATTGATGACTCGTATAGATTGTATGAGAGATCAGGATTAGTCTTATAAATTCTCTGTAACTTTCAACTTAATTCAAAATAAGTGAAAAAACTACCTTTTCTTTAAAGGTTTCTGGAATCATAAAGACAAATTCTTTATGACTTCTAAACTTTCACCCTATTTATTTATGTTCATTTTCCTTTCCCTGAAATATTTTCCTTTTGTTTTTTGCAACCCACAGAGTAAAATCCATGTCACTCACTTTTATTCTAAAATTATTGAAATTTAGGGTTTTGTTTTGTTTTTAAGGATTATTTAAAGATGGTATAGTATAGTTTCAAATGTAACTGTCACTTCAGTCAGGCTGTAAACGCCTTCAGGACAGAAGTCAAGTTTTAATTCATTTCCTTTACAGGTGCTCAATACATGCCTGATGGAAATGATCTTGACATAGTAAGATTTTAGCTAACTAGAACTTCAGAAAATCTAGAACCAAAAGGAAAATATCAACAAGACAAATATGTTGTTAAAGGTTGGGTCCCCAGCAAGCAGAGAAGTTGCTTACTGGAAGTTTATTAGGGAGTGTTCTTAAGATAAACACCTATGGAAAGGAAGAGACAGAACTGGGAGAAGTTGGACTTCAAGGCAATCTCAGAGCCTTGACGGACCCCACGGGGAAATGGAAGATGCCCTTCAGAGTTATCCTGAGATGGGGTCAAGGCAGTTCTGAAGAGGGCTCTTTGGCAGCAGGACTTCTTGCAGTTGGGAAATAAAAACTTAAGTCCTGAGGAGGGATCTGGGGAGCTCATCACAGCTTCAACTACATATGTAAGACACTAAGATACCATAATCCAAATGGAAAAAAAATACCTTGTTGGGGGTGTTGATGGGGTTGAAGAGAAGCATCAACAAAGTCTTAGAAAGTAAAATTAACATGGTGATAGTTTTAGATATGGTGAGATGAGAAAAAGCAGAATATTATGGAAGTTTTTTTGGCTTAGGTAAATAATTTCTATTTATACTTATATTAAACCTCTCCTATAGGGTCGCTAAGAGTTGGACACAACTGAGCGACTTCACTTTCACTTTTCACGTTCATGCATTGGAGAAGGAAATGGCAACCCACTCCAGTGTTCTTGCCTGGAGAATCCCAGGGACGGAGGAGCCTGGTGAGCTACTGTCTATGGGGTCGCAAAGAGTCAGACACGACTGAAGTGACTTAGCAGCAGCAGCAGCAGAAAGAGGTGATTTAGATATACATACATTCTTCACATACACATATTTACATTCAGGTTATGAGAATTTAGATAGAGCTGTCAAACAGAAAAGAAAAAGCAGATCTTGAAATGACCACAATTTCCCAAATGTTGATTTTCTTCATATCTTTGGCTATAAAAGATTACAATAGAGCCAGCATGGAAATTCCTTTTTGTACCAATAACATCCTCACAGGTATTAATATATATGGTTTAACAAATGGTTATTCTGTTTTCGAAGAGAAAACATTTCTAGCTGCTTTTGGTTTTAACTAAAGCATAGTTGCTTTACACTGCTGTGTCAGTTTCTGCTATATAGCAAAGTGAATCAGCCATACATATATCCCCTGTCTTCCAGCTGCTGTTTTTAAAAAGGAGAGAAGTTTCTTTCTGTTTGTAAGTGATTAATGTTGCCATTTATGTGAAATTATTTTCTTTACTTGTCTAATGGTAAAATATAAAATCCTTTGGGGATTCACCTGCTCTTTTTTCTGATGTGATGTAAGAATTTTATTTATTTGTAATGTTTTCTGGTCTTGTTAATGAAAGTAGCAGTTGGTGGGAAAGTAATAGGTCCTAATGCTTCTTCTGCCATCAACCATCAGCGTCAGTTTTACAGATTATGTAATGCACTTGCATGCCTTGATTTGACCCATGAAATTAACACTGAGCGCTAACAGGTGGAGGAAGGCTAGGGACACCTGTATAGACTGTTGTCTCGTTCAGTTCAGTGTCTCCTTTCTCCACAGCCCAGTAGGGTTCATCATGAACTGATGCCAATAACAGACACCCCACTCGTCTTTTAGGAATACCAACAGATCTATGCTTTGATTTGTCCTTTAAATATCTTCCAAATCTGAAACGGCCCTGTGAAGATAAGATTCTGCGGTGCTAAGTATAAGTTCCACTTACAAAACTAAACAACCGTTGTTGTATCAACTATTGGAGACACCTGTAAGCTTGAGATATGGATTGGAATTTAATCTTCCAAAATAAGTTTTTTTTCCCCCCACTGATTTCTGTCTATGAAAGTTAGAAGAAATATCATCAGTGGGGATATATCTAGATAATCTTAAGACTCTGGTGGGTGGTAATATTTATGCCTTTATAAATTCTTCAACTCTGAGTTGCAATGGATCTTACGTTATCTAGACCAAATGGTTTCATTTACCACGTGTGAATACCCCCCAGTGAGCAATTTCTAGGCCTGGGAAACATATCCTGTCATCTTCCTTCCTTCTTCTTCCTAGACTGCTATAAGTAAAGGCACAGAAATAAACGGTCTGCAGTGCCTCTTTGTCAGAATCAAGTCTCCACATCTAACATGACCATGCTCTAAATGAAATGAAAGGAACTGAGTGTGTCAAGTCACTCAGTCGTGTCTCTTTGGACCCCATGGACTATCCTGTCATCCACAAGGCTTCTCTGTCCATGGAATTCTCCAGGCAAGAATACTGGAATGGGTTGTCACGCCCTTCTTAAGGGGATCTTCCCAACCCAGGGATCAAACCTAGGTCTCCTGCATTTTAGGCAGATTCGTTACTGTCTGAGCCACCAGGGAAGTCAAGTTGGCAATAGAGCATTGTGGTTAAAGTTTGAAGTTAGTCACGTTCAGATCTTAAGCTTTGCTACTTATTGTGACTCTGGCTAAGTTATCTAACCTCTCTGTGCTTCATTTTCTTCATCTATAATAATATCTATAAAATTATTTTGAGAATTAAATTAGTTAATACATGTAAAGAGTTTAGCAGAAGGCCTGGAATATAGTAATTGTTCAATAAATGTTAGCTATTATTGAAGCAGGGTCTATCAACAGTCCCAAATCTCCCTTTACTCTTTGAAGTAGAACTGTGTATTCTAGACAGACAAAACAAGATATAATTTTCTCGTTCACTGTCTTATTATTTAGCAGTGATGACTAATTGTACTACACAGTTGAATATAAGTATCTTTTTTTAATGGCTTGAATTTCTCAGATCTTCAGTATTTAGAGTCCATATCACAGAGGGCATAGGTGAAGTAAGCACAAAGGTTTATTGGCTACCTTGGCTGAAAACTGTGTTTCTAAATAGAACCCCTTCTTGCAAAAGCCATGTTTTCAGCAAGTTCACATTATTTTTATCTTACAAATTACATAATTGGGATAGTTTGGAAACAGCAATGTCTATTTTCAAAATGGAAGCTCTAAAAAAATAATAATAATAAAAAATTAAAAAAAAATAAATAAAATCACTGATTTTAACAAAAATCCACTGATTTTCAGGTCCTAGATTCTTGACTTTTTAAGATGCTATGGCCAATGACTCTCCATTCAAGTCACTGATGGTTTCCTTGTTTACAAATGCCTGGATCAATAATGTAGTGGAGGACTTCCCTGGTGGTACAAAGGATGAGAATATGCCTGCCAATGCAGGGGACACGTGTTGGATCCCTGGTCCAGAAGGATCGATTCCACATGCTGAGAAGCAAGTAACCCCATGTACCACAACTACTGAGCCCACGTTCTAGGGCCTGCGAGCTGCAACCACTGAGGCCTGTGCTCCACAACGAGAAGCCACTGCAACGAGAAGCCCGCACACCACAACAGGGAGCAGGCCCCGCTCACTGCAACTACAGGAAGCCTGCATGCAGCAATGAGGGCCCAGTGCAGCCCAAAAGAAATTAATTAAAAAAAATAACATACTGGATGAACAATGAATCTTCTAGTTCAGTATTTTTCAAACTGAAGCCCACTGCTAAGTCACTTCAGTTGTGTCCGACTCTGTGCGACCCCATAGACGGGAGCCCACCAGGTTCCCCCATCCCTGGGATTCTCCAGGCAAGAACAGTGGAGCGGGTCACCATTTCCTTCTCCAATGCATGGAAGAGAAAAGTGAAAATGAAGTCGCTCAGTCGTGTCCGACCCTCAGCAACCCCATGGACTGCAGCCCTCCAGGATCCTCCGTCCATGGCATTTTGCAGGCAAGAGTACCGGAGTGGGGTGCCATATAATTATTTGTGTGTCTTCATTTTGATGATAAATTAATTGATGTAAGCATATTCTGGATCATATTATAACTGCCATGTGATCTGGGGCCCAGCAATTAAATTTTTATGATTATGATGGTACCAAGTATATCTACCTTAATTGACGAGAGAGGAGCCTATTAAGTGGTGTTGGTTTAGTTGCTAAGTCATGTCCGACTCTTGCAACCCCATGGACTGTAGCCTACCAGGCTCCTCTGTCCATGGGATTTCCCAGGTGGGAATAATGGAGTAGGTTGCCATTTCCTTCTGAGAAAGGAGCCTATGAGGTATGATTATCCTTTTTTCCCTTCTCCCAAATAACTGTTAATCCAGTAGAGCAAAAGGTTTTCTTAGTAGCTCAAATAGACAAAATCCGTGGGAGAATTAATTGGAATTAATAATATGGAAATGTTTAATTAAAAATTAAAAACAATTGCACCATGAAAGCCAGTTCTTCACTTATCAGTAGTGACTTACACAAGAACATAGTCTATGACATAAATTCATGTTGTTGATTTGAATTTTATTTTTGTAATATTTATATTTAATTTATATATTATATAATAGAATTATATTATTTTGGTTTAGTACTTGTAAACTAAAAGTAGGGGATGTTTTGAGTTTTATGTTTATATTTACTTAATAAACATAAGTCAATGCTGGCAGAGAATTTCTTCCTTTAAAAGTAAAAATCCTCTTCTAATGCCTTATGTGAACAATTCCAGAGTTATCTTCCTGAAATGTGTTTTTGATCAGATTTCTCTCAAATTCCTTAAGCACAGCCTACAAGTTCCTTCACGACCTATTTCCTGCCATCTTTTATTTCCCAGAACCAACTCTACATTCCAATAACACGTCCTATGCTTTTACACATTCACCTTTCTCTGTGTAAAAGGCCACACTGCATCATGTTTCTCTCACTGTCTTACTCATCTTGCTATAATCAACTCAGTAACTTTTCCTGATGCCACCTGCTTCCTTGTTAGACGAAATTATTGCTTCTGGCATAGGCTAAATTGTATAAGATCTACCTCATAAAGCTGTTGAAAGGATTAAATTAAATAACATATAAAGCATCTAGAGCAATGAATTCTTCATAAATAGTAGTAGTTGTATTTGTACCTTAAGTATTCTGCATATGTCTCTTTTATAGTTCCTATCACAGTATTTTAAGTTCGGATTTACATGTCACTTTTCTTCACCCTAAGTTCTTTGAGGATAAGCATTTTAGTTCTCTGTATGTCCTTTAGTAGCAGTGTGCCAGGTAACAGTAAGTGTCCAATGAGTATTTACTGAATAAATTAATGAAAGAAGTAGAATGAAAATTATCAAACAGGACCTAACTCGCAAAAGAGATGAGATTCTCAAGCAAGTTATTTTTTCTTTTTCCCCTGAAAAAATTGCTGAACTATCCTACGTCATATAAAAGTCCATTTTAGAGATCTAACGGTGGTCTTCTGGGCTGAACTCTTTAGGGATTTATAGGGAAAAGGAAATATATTTCTTTTTTCTCTCATCAACAGCATGCAGAGTTTTACATTCTGCTTTTGACTTTGGTAATATGCCAGAATTCTACCAATCACAGTATTGCTTAGTTCTAAAAAGGAGCTCTTACATAAACAACTGGAGTTGGTTCTTTAGAACAGTAGTTATGCATCACTACGTGTTTGTGCAAAATGAACATATCGGGCGTACTAGAGAGGTGCACACACAAGGAATACGGGTGGTGTGGCTCTGACTCGTGCTCCTGCTGTTTACTTATAGCTTCTTATTAGTATGGGATTTGTTTTATTTGGCCAATATACAAGATTTCACTGACTGAGAGAGGAAGATGTAAGAAAATGCCCAAGCATAAAACTTCTACAGCTGAATAATAATCTGTAACTCGGTGCTGTATCAACAGACTCCCCAGGGGCTGGTGCAAGCTAACACCACTCCAGAATTACAAATTTCATGAGCTGCATACTTTACTGCTAAAAGTAAAGTAGTGGTTAACTAAAGATTTTATTCTTCCACAGACACTTCCATTTATAAATGCTAAATTCACTAGTTGGGGCTAAATTTTTTGATTAGTATATAAAATATGTATGATGAGTTTCTAATTTCTGTAAATAATTTTCACCAGCAGAAATAGTCAAATGTACATTTCAAAAACCAAACCAAAGAATGTATGTGCTTCAACCTGAAAAAATGTACTTTTTTTACGTTCATTTAAAATTACTCTGTCCTCTCACTTTGATTTTCCTTCTTAACCCTTATCACAAACTGAAATTCTATTACATGTTTATCTATCTGTTGTTTCCAATCTCTAGAACATAAAATCAAGAGCTTTTTTTTGGTTTTGTTTACTGGATTCTTGGCAGTAAGAACAGCTTGGAACAATGGCTACTCAATAAATATTTTGTTGGATGAATGACAGTAAAGTTGTTTAAATCTCTTGATTTAAATAACTCTTTGAGGATAACTGCATTTGGAAAAACTTTTAAATTATGAAAGTAAGGTAATTATTCAAATAGTCGTAACTTAGTATGAATAAAGTTTTTGAACAATAAAAGCAATCCTTAAATATCTGAAGAAAAAACGTTTTATGTTATGATGATCTCTCATATTTATGTTTTCTCTTAAAAAGCAACAAAAGAGGCACTACTTGTTTTAAAAAAAATTGGGTTTTGGTATTTATCACTTCCATTTACCTTCTTAAAATATATGTTTTTTCCAAGATGAAAAGATTCATATTTTGATAGATGGAAAATATAACTCCTTAGCTTTTAATTTTCAACTCGGGTCAACTACACCAAGTTGCAGTAAAGTTAAAAAAAAAAATACAGATAAAAACAATTGAATTTGGACTTATTTTGGTTCTAATAAGTACTTTGCTTAAGGAGATACTGTGCTTTCCTGAATGTAACCTGAACACAAAGTTGGTAAAATAATCCTAGGAGGATAATAGTTTTCAAAAAATTTAGCAATCATATATGCACAGAAATTAGGTTGATCACTTCTTTTTGTATGGTAAGTAATACATATACTTATTTTACTAAAAAATAAGTAAGATAAACTTCACAGCTAAAAAGCTGACCCCAAAGCCTCAGTCTTAAGTTGTTTCATCAGAATAGACGTGAACTATTTATAATCTGAATTCAAATTATTTTATCATTAATTATTGATCTACTTAATAGCCTATGGTGGACTTCCGTGGTGGTCCATTGACTAAAACTCTGAGCTCCCAATTCAGGGGGACCATGTTTGATCCCTAGGCCGGGAACTGATTCCACATGCTGCAACTATGAGTTGGCATGCTGTAACTAAAGACCCTACATGCCACAGCTAAGACCCAGTGCAGCCAAATAAATAAATAACTAAATCTTTTAAAAACCTATGAGCTTCCATTATATATAAAAATGTCAGGTAACAGGTTTCATCTAAAAATGAACACCAGAATTAGAACCTTGTGCAGTAATGTCTATTAATACTAAACCTATACTGACATTAACTGTTTCAAAAACTATATGATTTTATGTGTGCTATTAAAATTTATAGGAACACAAGGCTAGTTTTATGCTACAAATATGTAATATTTACTACATCTTCTGGATGACCTACCACATCCATACCAGGCATATGGTTCCTATCTGATATGGAAAGGTCAGATTAAAGATGACAGTTTCTTTTCAATTATCAGCTGATATTACTAAAATCATCAAAATGAATGTGACACAGTCAACCTCATCCGAAGAGGTGACTCATTGGAAAAGACTCTGATGCTGGGAGGGATTGGGGGCAGGAGGAGAAGGGGACGACAGAGGATGAGATGGCTGGATGGCATCACTGACTTGATGGACGTGAGTCTGAGTAAACTCCGAGAGTCGGTGATGGACAGGGAGACCTGGACACGACTGAGCGACTGAACTGAACTGAAGTATCTCGTTTCTACAGGTATCACATGAGATGAATATTGAAATAGAATTAATTTAGGAAATCACTCTGAAATCACCGTTTAAAAGACTACTATAAGAAATTATAGACTACTGAGGGAGATTCTAGCTATCTTTCTGTTTGGAAGAGCTCTTCCTTTCAAATTATAATTCCCTTTATCCCCAAAAGGGATAAAGGGTAGGTCTAAATTATCTAAATAAAGCCTTCAAAAAACCCAATTAGATAATGGATAGTAATATAAAAGTCACTGTTGTAAAATCTTGCAGATTTCACACTCTTTCCAATATGTTAATTTTATGTCTGTTGCTGAATGATAATGGCAAAAAATGAATCTTTATTCATTTTTTGGAGTTGGGGGTGGTACGGGATCACGGATGACTGTGCGATATCTAATGAAAAACAAACTCTCTCCCCTTGTCCTATCCATTTATGGGTTCTTCAAAGTGTAGTCACAGGCTTCAAAGGTCAGTCCCCTGATGACAGAGAAACAGACATATACTGAACACCTACTATGTATTAAGTAGTATTCTAGTACCTGATTTTTTATATAAAATTTCTTAGCCTAAAAAGAGAGTATTATTAATATTACTGTATTCGAGATACTGAGGCTCTGAAAAGTATTTCTCTGAAATCTTTTGAGTTTGTAAGCAAGAGAATAATGCTGGTTGAAATCCAAATACATTTGCCTCTAAAGCCCATGCTACACGATTTACTACAAAAAAAGAAATGGCTGTCTCAGCACCTCCAAAGTTATTTTCTCTGTATACTAAAAATTATGATGACTCATAGCTGATTGGAAATTTTTTTTCTTATTTCTGAATAAGGCTGCACAGTGGTATAGGATAAACTATCTATACCCTCTGTTGTTCTTCTACTCTTTAAGCCAATGCCTAAAATATCTGTATGTGCATGTGTATGCACATACATACCCATATTCATACATACATTCATAATACATGTATTTTTAAAAGAATAATTCTAAGGTCAAATGCTATAGGTATTTTTTACTAAAAAGGGAGAAAACATAGTAGATTAGACACAAAGTAGTAGACAGTTCTTTTTAAACTTTATTTTTAGCTCCTCTTTCACTTACTTTTCTGTGTATTTCCTAGCACTGAGATCTGTATTGGCACATGTTATGTGTTTATTTCGTCTGGTTTCCAGAACGTTGGTTTGGCAATATCTTCTGCTACCCACTACACTTTTGCTATAATTACCTACAGTATATGTTATGTTTCCAAAAGAGTATATAAATAACATTTCATTGGCTAAGTAGAAAGACAGGAAACTTGAGGTTGAAGGAGTTCAATCACAGGATACTGTTTTAAGAAGTTCCAGCAAAATGGACAACAAGAAAGTTTTAAGGATAACAAAAGAAAATAGCCTAGTATACCTCAGCTGATAAAGAATCTGCCTGCAACACAGGAGACCCGCTTTGATTCCTGGGAAGGGAAGATCCCCTTCAGGAGGGATAGGCTATCCACTCCCGTATTCTTGGGCTTCCTGGGTGGCTTAGATGGTAAAGAATCCACCTGCAATATGGTAGAGAATCTGCCCGCAATGCGGGAGACCTAGGTTCTATCCCTTGGTCAGGAAGATCCCCTGGAGGAGGGCATGGTAACCCACTCCAGCATTCTTGGTTGGAGAATCCCCATGGACACGGAAGCCTGGCAAACTACAGTCCATAGGGTTGCAAACAGTTGGACATGACTCAGTGACTAAGCACATACCCTTTTAAGCTTGGCTTTAATTCTTTTATTAAAAGCTACTGGACACAAAGAAAAAGAGTTTTTATTTAATTTTGTACCTATATAAAATGACGGATATTCAATAAACTTAATGATAGTCATTTCATGATGTGTATAAGTCAAATCATTATTTTGTACACTTTATATGGTGCTGCGTGTCGATTTGATCCCAATAAAACTAGGAGGAAAAAAACTATGGGATGAAAACAGTACTGAATATCATACAGTACTGTATACCCATATGTAAAAAATGAACTTTGACCCACCCCTGTGCCATATACCAAAAGTACTTTAAAATGAATCACAGACCTACATGTAAAAGCTAAAAATATAAAACTTTTAGAAGCAAACATGAGAAAATCTTTGTGACCTTGGGTTAGACAAAGATTTTTTAAAACAATAAAAACAATACTTAAAGGAAAAAGATGATAGATTGGACTTCATCAAAATTAAGATTTCTATTCTTTTAAAAACACTGGTAAGAAATTGGAAGACAACAGACTGGGAGAAAATATATCCAAATCAGTAACCGACAAAGGAATTTTATCTAGAATATTTAAGAACTCTCAAATCAATTATAGGAAAACAATTACAACCCAATTAAAAATGGGCAAAAGATCTGAACAGATACTTTACCAAAGAAGATATAAGGATGGCAAATAAGCACATGAAATGATGTTTAAAATAATTTGTCATTAGGGAAATGTAATTAAACCTGAGATCAGTCAGTTCAGTCACTCAGTTGTGTCCGACTCTTTGCCACCTCATGGACTACGGCACGCCAGGCCTCCCTGTCCACTGGCAACTCCTGGTGCTTACTCAAACTCACATCCATCGAGTTGGTGATGCCATCCAACGATCTCACCCTCTGTCATTCACTTATCCTCCTGCCTTCAATCTTTCCCAGCATTAGGGTCTTTTCAAATGAGTCAGTTCTTCTCATTAGGTGGCAAAGTACTGGGAGTTTCAGCTTCAGCATCAGTCCTTCCAATGAATATTCAGGACTGATTTCCTTTAGGATGGATTATTGCTGAGGCCTGGCTTGGAGAATTTTGAGCATTACTTTACTAGTGTGTGAGATGAGTGCAACTGTGCGGTAGTTTGAGCATTCTTTGGCATTGCCTTTCTTTGGGATTGGAATGAAAACTGACCTTTTCCAGTCCTGTAGCCACTGCTATCCCACATTGAAGGTCAGGAACGGCGGCAGTAAGGAGATACCCCTCGTCCAAGGTAAGGAGCAGTGGCTGTGCTTTGCTGGAGCAGCCGTGAAGAGATACCCTACGCCCAAGGTAAGAGAAACTCAAGTAAGATGATAGGTGTTGCAAGAGGGCATCAGAGGGCAGACACACTGAAACCATACTCACAGAAAACTAGTCAATCTAATCACACTAGAACCACAGCCTTGTCTAACTCAATGAGTGCTTATACCATAACTTGAGGGGGAAGTGGTTTTGGAATATATAACTGGAAGGAGGTGACGACGAAACCTCGTTAGAGAGTCTCGACAGACTTCACGACGGAGGGTCCGACGACAGGAGTAAGACGGAATTTATTTTGACTTGAGTGTCGAGAGTTCGACACGTAGAAAATTTCAGTTGTGATTGTTTGTATGTACTGCGGGTGAGGTAAACCCCTTTGGAGTGAGGTCTAAAGACGAATTCCCACATTCTTAAGAAGACAAGTGAGAAGAGACAGAATTTTTCTTGTTGTTGTTGTTTTGGGATATGAGAGTAACGTTTTAAAAGTAGGTCGCAGAAAACAAGTTACCGTGGGGTGAGATCATGAGAATGGACCTTTTAGGGCACCTGCCTCCTCGGACCATCCGACGTCAGGTACCCCAGCGATTCTCAGCCTGTGCTGACTCGTTGAAGTGAAAGTGAAAAGTGAAAGGCCGAAACCTCTTCCTTTACCGTTGGGTGAGGTCACAAGAACAGACCTCTTAGGGTCCCGCCCCCGCGGACCACCCGACCGTAGATACCCCAGCGTGTCTCAGCCTGTGCTGACTTCACTGAATCGTCGTCGTCGTTCTTTAAAGGTCACTGTAATTTTTAAGACTTTCAATATTTGTCGTAGTTAATAAACCGTGAGTCGAAAGAGATACCAGGTTGAGAGTGTAGGTATGTACTGGTGACTTTTTTTGGTATCGAAACTGATCTACCTGGAAACAACCGTTTCATTACAGAGACGAAAATTATACGACAGATCGAAAAGAAGGTTCCTCGTTCACAGAAAATTTAAGTACCCTGAAGTCACCATCTGCAGTGATTTTAGAACCTAAGAAAATAAAGTCTGTCACTGTTTCCATTGCTAGCCCATCTATTTATCATGAAGTGATGGGACCGGATGCCATGATCTTTGTTTTTTGAATGCTGAGTTGTAAGCCAGCTTTTTCACTCTCCTCTTTCACTTTCATCAAGAGGCTCTTTAGTTCTTCTTCACTTTCTGCCATAAGGGTGGTGTCTGTCTCTTATACACATCTGAAAGACCTTGATGCTGGGAAAGACTTATCATGAAGTGATGGGACCGGATGCCATGATCTTTGTTTTTTGAATGCTGAGTTGTAAGCCAGCTTTTTCACTCTCCTCTTTCACTTTCATCAAGAGGCTCTTTAGTTCTTCTTCACTTTCTGCCATAAGGGTGGTGTCATCTGCATATCTGAGGTTATTGATATTTCTCTCAGGAATCTTCATTCCAGTGTGTGCTTCATCCAGCTCAGCATTTCTCATGATGTACTCTGCATATAAGTTAAATAAGCAGGGTGACAATATACAGCCTTGACATACTTCTTTCCCAATTTGGAACCAGTCTATTGTTCCATTTCCAGTCCTAACTGTTGCTTCTTGACCTGAATACAGATTTCTCAGGAGACAGGTCAGGTGGTCTGGTATTCCCATCTCTTTCAGAATTTTCCACAATTTGTTCTGATTCACACAGTCAAAGGCTTTGGCATAGTCAATAAAGCACAAGGAGATGTTTCTCTGGAACTCTCTTGCTTTTTTGATTATCCATCAATGTTGGCAATCTGATCTCTGGTTACTCTGCCTTTTCTAAATCCAGCTTCAACATCTGGAAGTTCTCGGTTCATGCACAGATGAAGCCTGGCTTGGAGAATTTTGAGAATAGCTTTACTAGTGTGGGAGATGAGTAAAACTGTGCAGTAGTTTGAACATTCTTTGGCATTGCCTTTCTTAGGGATTGGAATGAAAACTGACCTTTTCCAGTCCTGTGGCCACTGCTGAGTTTTCCAAATTTGTTGACACATTGAGTGCAGCACTTTCACAGCATCATCTTTCAGGATTTGAAATAGCTCAACTGGAATTCCATCACCTCCACTAGCTTTGTTGGTAGTGATGCTTCCTAAGGCCCACTTGACTCTGCATTCCAGGATGTCTGGCTCTAGGTGAGTGATCACACCATCATGGTTATATGGGTCATGAAGATCTTTTTTGTAGTTTTCCCATGTCTTCTTGCCACCTCTCCTTAATATTTTCTGCTTCTTTTAGGTCCTCGCCATTTCTGCCCTTTATTGAGCCCATCTTTGCATGAAATGTTCCCTTGGTATCTCTAATTTTCTTGATGAGATCTGTAGTCTTTCCCATTCTATTGTTTTCCTCTATTTCTTTGCATTGGTCACTAAGGAAGGCTTTCTTATCTCTCCTTGCTATTCTTTGGAACTCTTCATTCAGATGGATATATCTTTCCTTTTCTCTTTTGCCTTTCACTTCTTTTCTTTTTTCAGCTATTTGTAAGTCCTCTTCAGACAACCATTTTGCCTTTTTGCATTTTTTCCCCTCCTTGGGGAAGGTCTTGATCACTACAATGTCATGAACCTCCGTCTATAGTTCTTCCGGCACTCTATCAGATCTAATCCCTTGAATCTGTTTGTCACTTCTACTGTATAATCGTAAGGGATTTGATTTAAGTCATACATGAATGGTCTACTGGTTTTCCCTATTTCTTCAATTTAAGTCTGAATTTTGTGATAAGGAGTTCATGATCTAAGCCACAGTCAGCTCCCGGTCTTGTTGTTGCTGTAGAGCTTCTCCATCTTTGGCTGCAAAGAATATAATCAATCTGATTTCTGTATTGACCATCTGGTGATGTCCATGTATAGAGTCATCTCTTGTGTTGTTGGACGAGGGTGTTTGCTATGACCGGTGTGTTCTCTTGGCAAAACTCTGTTAGCCTTTGCCCTGCTTCATTTTGTACTCCAAAGCCAAACTTGCCTGTTACTCCAGGCATCTCTTAACTTTCTACTTTTGCATTCCAGTCCCTTATGATGAAAAGAACATCTTTTGGGGGTGTGAGTTCTAGAAGGTCTTGTAGTTATTCACAGAGCCATTCAACTTCAGCTTCTCTGGCATTAGTGGTTGGGGCATAGACTTGATTTACTGTGATGTTGAATGGTTTGCCTTGGAAATGAACGGAGATCATTCTGTCATTTTGTATCCAAGTACTGCATTTTGGAATCTTCTGTCACCTATGGGGGCTACTCCATTTTTTTAAGGGATTTTTGCCCACAGCAGAAGATATAATGGTCATCTGAATTAAATTCACCCACTCCAGTCCATTTTAGTTCAGATTCCTAAAATGTTGATGTTCATTATTGCCATCTCCTGTTTGACCACTTCCAATTTACCTTGATTCATGGACCTAACATTCCAGGTTCCTGTGCAACATTGTTCTTAGAGCATCCAACTTTACTTCCATCACCAGTCATATCCACAAGTTTTCGTTGTTTTCACTTTGGCTCCATCTCTTCATTCTTTCTGGAGTTATTTCTCCACTCTTCTCCAGTAGCATATTGGGCATCTACCAACTTGGGGAGTTCCTCTTTCAGTTTCAATTCTTTCTGCCTTTTCTTGCTGTTCATGGGGTTCTCAAGGCAAGAATTCTGAAGTGGTTTGCCATTCCCTTCTCCAGTGGACCACTTTTTGTCAGATCTCTCCACTATGACCTTTCTGTCTTGGGTGGCCCTACACATCATGGCTCATAGTTTCATTGAGTTAGACAAGGCTGTGGTCCCTGTGATCAGTTTGATTGACTGGACTGAAAAGTTGTTGTTGAAACATGAAAAGATGCCGGGATTCTTGGCCTCTGGAGGAGAAGAATTCAATCTGGGGCCAAAGACGAGGCTTGATGACTCAGAGCTTTTGTGTAATAAAGTTTTATTAAAGTATAAAGGCAAAGAAGGCAATGGCACCCCACTCCAGCACTCTTGCCTGGAAAATTCCATGGACAGAGAAGCCTGGTGGGCTGCAGTCTATGGGGTCGCTAAGAGTCGGACACGACTGACCAACTTCACTTTCACTTTTCACTTTCATGCATCGGAGAAGGAAATGGCAACCCACTCTAGTACTCTTGCCTGGAGAATCCCAGGGATGGGGATGCCTAATGGGTTGCCGTCTCTGGGGTCACACAGTGTCGGACATGACTGAAGCAACTGAGCAGCAAAGTATAAAGGAGATAGAGAAAGCTTCTTACATAGGCATCAGAAGGGGGCAGAAAGAGTACGCCCCTGCCAGTCTTCAGCTGGATGTTATATAGTCACTAGCAGTTGGCTAATGAAAGAAAGGAATGTCTTAAAAACTCAGAATGGCACCAGGCCCCTCATCCATAAGATGTATTTTGGGGCAATCTTGGCACCAAATGAATCATCCAGGGCCATAAAAAGATTGACTTGAATCTTGTAGAAGGGCAGATTACCATGCAAATAGTTTCGTTTACATAGATTAGGGGAGCAATGTCTGAGTATAACATAATGGTTTGTCAAGTAGGTTCTGAGCCATTAGGCAGAACAGACTTGAAGACAGAGTCTGGTGTAAATGCATAGTACATTAATATAGCTTAAGACAAACATTTCCATAAGAAAAATGCATTGGTTAACTCAAGGTTTCAGAATAATTAACTTCAGGTGAAACCAGGTATCATTATGGCAACACAGTATTTTAAGAGAAACCTTCTTTTAAATTTGTATAGAGAAGGGAAAAAATATCTCTAGTTTGTTTCCTCTGGCTGTTTAAGAGAGATAAAAATGTCTGACACTTGCAGCCTATTTCTTCAGTTTGGAGACCCCTGGCCTTCCTTCCTGTTACCTTGTCATGACACAGCATAGTTCATAGCTGATAAAAAGGGCTTTAGGGAAGATAGGTTCTAGAGTCGTGTATTCATTCTGCAAACTGAATGAATGTCTTTGCATAAAATGAGTGAATCTAAGGCCAGAGAAACATACATCACATCTGAAATGTGGTGCATGGCAGGAGGTTAAGGCAAGCTCAGTGACAGAACTGCACCCCTTCCATCCTTTAGACCATTCAGGTATGACCTAAATCAAATCCCTTATGATTATACAGTGGAAGTGAGAAATAGATTTAAGGGCCTAGATCAGATAGACAGAGTTCCTAATGAACTATGAAATGAGGTTCGTGACATTGTACAGGAGACAGGGATCAAGGCCATCCACATGGAAAAGAAATGCAAAAAAGCAAAATGGCTGTCTGGAGAAGCCTTACAAATAGCACTGAAAAGAAGAGAGGTGAAAAGCAAAGGAGAAAAGAAAAGATATAAGCATCTGAATGCAGAGTTCCAAAGAATAGCAAGAAGAGATAAGAAAGCCTTCTTCAGCAATCAATGCAAAGAGATAGAGGAAAACAACAGAATGGGAAAGACTAGAGATCTCTTCAAGAGAATTGGAGATACCAAGGGAACATTTCATGCAAAGATGGGCTCGATAAAGGATAGAAATGGTATGGACCTAACAGAAGCAGAAGATATTAAGAAGAGGTGGCAAGAATACACAGAAGAACTGTACAGAAAAGATCTTCACGACCCAGATAATCATGAGGATGTGATCACTAATCTAGAGCCAGACATCTTGGAATGTGAAGTCAAGTGGGCCTTAGAAAGCATCACTAAGAACAAAGCTAGTGGAGGTGATGGAATTCCAGTTGAGCTGTTTCAAATCCTGGAAGATGATGCTGTGAAAGTGCTGCACTCAATATGCCAGCAAATTTGGAAAACTCAGCAGTGGCCACAGGACTGGAAAAGGTCAGTTTTCATTCCAATTCCAAAGAAAGGCAATGCCAAAGAATGCTCAAACTACCGCACAATTGCACTCATCTCACACGCTAGTAAAGTAATGCTCAAAATTCTCCAAGCCAGGCTTCAGCAATATGTGAACCGTGAACTCCCTGATGTTCAAGCTGGTTTTAGAACAGGCAGAGGAACCAGAGATCAAATTGCCAACATCCGCTGGATCATGGAAAAAGCAAGAGAGTTCCAGAAAAACATCTATTTCTGCTTTATTGACTATGCCAAAGCCTTTGACTGTGTGGATCACAATAAACTGTGGAAAATTCTGAAAGAGATGGGAATACCAGACCACCTAACCTGCCTCTTGAGAAATCTGTATGCAGGTCAGGAAGCAACAGTTAGAACTGGACATGGAACAACAGACTGGTTCCAAATAGGAAAAGGAGTACGTCAAGGCTGTATATTGTCTCCCTGCTTATTTAACTTATATGCAGAGTACATCATGAGAAACGCTGGACTGGAAGAAACACAAGCTGGAATCAAGATTGCCGGGAGAAATATCAATAACCTCAGATATGCTGATGACACCACCCTTATGGCAGAAAGTGAGGAGGAGCTAAAAAGCCTCTTGATGAAAGTGAAGGAGGAGAGCGAAAAAGTTGGCTTAAAGCTCAACATTCAGAAAACGAAGATCATGGCATCCGGTCCCATCACTTCATGGGAAATAGATGGGGAAACAGTGGAAACAGTGTCAGACTTTATTTTTTTGGGCTCCAAAATCACTGCAGATGGTGACTGCAGCCATGAAATTAAAAGACGCTTACTCCTTGGAAGAAAAGTTATGACCAACCTGGATAGTATATTCAAAAGCAGAGACATTACTTTGCCGACTAAGGTCCGCCTAGTCAAGGCTATGGTTTTTCCTGTGGTCATGTATGGATGTGAAAGTTGGACTGTGAAGAAAGCTGAGCGCCGAAGAATCGATGCTTTTGAACTGTGGTGTTGGAGAAGACTCTTGAGAGTCCCTTGGACTGCAAGGAGATCCAACCAGTCCATTCTGAAGGAGATCAACCCTGGGATTTCTTTGGAAGGAATGATGCTAAAGCTGAAACTCCAGTACTTTGGCCACCTCATGCGAAGAGTTGACTCATTGGAAAAGACTCTGATGCTGGGAGGGATTGGGGGCAGGAGGAGAAGGGGACGACCGAGGATGAGATGGCTGGATGGCATCACGGACTCGATGGACGTGAGTCTGAGTGAACTCCGGGAGATGGTGATGGACAGGGAGGCCTGGCGTGCTGCGATTCATGGGGTCGCAAAGCGTCGGACACGACTGAGCGACTGAACTGAACTGAACTGAACTGAACTGAAGAGAACATTGCCATGAGTAAAACATACTGGTTTGCTGAGCCATTATCGGTTCTGAGTCTTATGTGGAACCCACTTGAAGAAAGACAGAGTCTAAAGTAAATACATAGTTCATTAACATATCTTAAGAAAAAACATTTCCATTAAGAAATGCATTGGTTAGCTCAAGGTTTGAGAAAAGTTAAGTTTAGGTGAAACCAGGTGTTGTCATGGCAACACAGAATTTTAAAAGAAACCTTTTAATTTTGTATAGAGAAGGGAAAAAAGTGTCCGACACTTGCAGTCTATTACCTCCACTTGTGGTTCTAGCCTTCCTGCCTGTTAACCCTCTCAAAACCTTGCTCTGTCCCACCAAGGATGTGTACTGGCCCTTGCCCAGGGTGTCCTGTTCATCCATCACTAGGAGACATCTTCGTTATCAGATTGGTGGCTGAGGTGTCACAGCCTGTATTCAAGTGGCTCTGATTTTACTTAATGGCCCCACAGCCCAGGAGGAGTGATGCTGGGGATCCATCAGACTGTGTCTGGCTTGTAAAGTGAACTTTGTCCTGGGGTGTGTGGACAGAAGTAACGTTGTGTACGTAGGGTCCGGTGCTCTTCCACTAGGGATTCTGGAACACACTCCTGAGGACATGGGGGATGACTGTATGTATTAAGAACCTGACCCTTAAAGGCTGACTTTTCAATTGATGGCACTGCATCATGTTTAAGTGGGGGCCACATGAATTCCCACTTCCAATCCCATATTCATGGAGAAAACATGGGTACAATTTCTTTCAGAATAATATTTATGCTCTTACCTCCCCAGTGGAACAAAATTCGGAGATTTCTTCCCCTAAGGGCTGCTCTGCTGGGTAAGAGGAGAAAGTAAATTTCCCTTCCAGTTAAAGAGATACAAGTTGGGTAGAAAGGGTTCTGTTCTACAAAGAGTTCACAGAGGTAGTCAATATTTACTAGATTTAAAAGGCAGTGAGAAAGTCTTACTGATGTCCTGGGAGAAAAAGTTAATTGACACACAGAAAGTACAGCCCAGAACAGGCAGACCACTTGGCTGGCACTATTTATATGTAATTTTAAAGCAATTTTTAATCAGAGGTAGTAGCTCCTGTACCCTGTCTGTCTCCCTCTCTCTTCTCTCTGGTTTCTGCCCTCATTTTCCTCGGTCATCCTGCAGGATCGCCTTCAGAGCCGCACCCCTGCTCCCACCTTCTGGGTAGATTAGCCAGAGGCTCCAAATGATGAGCTAAGCCATTAGCCATGATTTCAATTTGATGCCCACAGATTTTAAAGCAGGCAGGAATTATTTTTCTGTGGCAGCATTGTTGGCCCAACAAGGAACGAAAAAAAAAAATGTGCCTTTTGTCACAATTGTATACTGAACGTGACTACAGGAAGATGAGCATCAAGTATGATAAAGAACACGTGTTAGAAAGAATTCTTGATTTTTACAGGAGGAAAGTGTTAGGTAGTTAGAATAGGCAAAAGGAGTCCAGGATGGCGGTGGCTAAAAGATAAAAAAGGGAAAAGCCCACGAAAATAGAACAAAGGAAGGTCCAAGGACCAGAATGAGGATCTCAGGTAGAACAAACAGCCCTCCTGGCTAGCCCAGTTTACACAGGGCAGGCTCAGGGGGAGGGGAAAACATGTAAAAAGAGGGGCCAAATTGAGCTTTGGGCTTCTCTTCTCCCCGAGTCTTTTGGGTTGTTCCACCCTCATGCCTCGAGGATGTACTTTCCTTTGACTGTCAATAAAACTGAGCTGTAACACTGGTCCATCTGTCACTTAAAATTTTTGCTGTGGCAAGACAGAACCAAGGAAATCACACACTCTCCCGACAAAAGGAAGCAGGAAAACAATGTTTGACCTTTTGCAGGTAAAAGTCACCTGCCAAGGTAAGAGAAGCATCTGGGGGTGATGCAGAAGGCATTCCTACTGGAAAATCAGTTCAGTTCAGTTCAGTCACTCAGTCGTGTCCGACGCTTTGCGACCCCATGAATCGCAGCACGCCAGGCC
>SJYX01014324.1:75130-143606 GCA_006410675.1 Oreotragus oreotragus
GACCATCTGGTGATGTCCATGTGTAGAGTCTTCTCTTGTGTTGCTGGAAGAGGGTGTTTGCTCTGACCAGTGCATTTTCTTGGCAAAACTCTATTAGTCTTTGCCCTGCTTCGTTCCGCATTCCAAGGCCAGATTTACCTGTTACTCCAGGTATTTCTTGACTTCCTACTTTAGCATTCCAGTCCCCTAGAATGAAAAGGACATCTTTTTTGGGGAAAAACAAACAAACAAACAGTCTTCACAGGATGCTTTAACATGTTCATCTCTGCTTCTTGACCTGTAAATGTGCCCATTTCCTTCAGGTAAGAGATCACCAACCCCACTCAGTCATGTCTAAATTCCCCCCAAGTTCTCTCTTCTTATCTTTAAACAAGTTGCCAGAGCCCAGATGTTTTACACAGACCCTGAGACCCCAGCCTGTGCTGAGATCAGTGTTCATTCAGGAAACGGGAGCTAAACAGCACCTGGGAGCTGACCAAACTCAGCAGTTGCCCTGGGATGAGGAGGCAGCCGGCCTGCGAGGACCCCTGGCCCCTGCTCCCAGGCAAAGGCTTTTCCGTGAGTGGCCAAAGCTTTTCTTCCTCCTCTTCTCTTCCTTCGGTGTCTCTTCCAGAGCATTTTGTCTGCAGATTCTTGGCCACAAGGAATACAGTAATAACTGCACTTCCTTCAATGGGAAGGTTACCACCTGGCCCCTCTCTGGATGGAATCATCCCAGTTCCCTGAGGAAGGAAGGCGCCACCTGGACACCTGGTGGGGGAGTGTGTGTGTGGAGAGAGGGCTGTCTCAGCGCCTGGGGGTTGGGGGGCGGTGCATTGCTCTCACCAGGTAGATTCTGCTTTATACCATTTACACCTCGGAACCCTTGCAATTCCTCTATTTTTCTAAGCAGCTTCTAATGTTGCCACTTTGGGGGGAGCAGAAGCAGTTTTCAGCCCAGGCCATCGTGGCCACGGCTGGAGGTCCCACACTGCCTTCTTCCTGAGGCTCCTGGTGCATCCTGGGAAGTTTCCACCTGTTTTTGAGAGTTCCTTCTTTCATTTGCCCTCACTTATGTGAGCCAAACTGCTAAATATACTTGGCTTTAGTAATTTTATCAGAAGTGAAGTTGCTTTACCCCGATTCCAGAAGCTGGTTTTTAGTGTCCCCGCCTGTCCCTCCCTTCAGGCTCCTGTGTGGGCCGTCCATATGGTGGGGCGCTCCCGGGGAGCACTTGCGTGTCCCTCCTCTAGGCCAGGACTGTCCCCCTTCACTGCTGCTACTCTGACCTTTTTTTATTTTATTGGCTTGTGTGACATCGCCCCTCCACACACACACACACACACACACACACACACACATGACATGATGAGTTCTGAGCCTGTGGAAAGCATATTTGTATCCTCTGAGTGAGTGTAAAATCTACAGGAAGAATTCTGAAACGTTTAAAAAAAAGTATCTGAATTGCTGACTCAGTGTGAAATGTTAGGGTTTTAAAAAAGTTTTCAAATGGTTTGGTTCACAACCAGAATGTGTAAGACATTTCTCTGGACCATGAACTTGACTCCTGAACAACATCCCCTGTGGAGGCCATAGACTCTGCAGGCTGGGTTTGGCCAGCCCTCTCCCTCGCTTCCCTCCCCAACCATCAATTCCCCAGGGAACATTCCGGCCTGTTTTCCCTTCAGGTCACAGGAAGCAGGGCTCTTTGATCTATAACAGGATTGTGGTGGTTTCATAAACTGATGGGTGGATTTTTTTTACTCACAAAGGGAATGTTTAGAATAACAGCCGCAAATCCACTTGATCTTACTTTTCTGTGAGCACAGGAGTTATGTGGGAACACAGCCACTGTTCAGCTCTCTGACGTCAAACAGCTTGAAGTTGGGGCTTCACCTGGGGGCCTGACCCCCTACGCCCCTAAGCTGTGCACCTGTCACAGCCATGCGCTGCCATGACTGACACCAGGCTTCCCTGGAAAACCTTCTGCTCTGACACTGGGCTTGAATGTTTCCCCCAGAACAGACTCTGTACAAATGCCCATCAGTAAATGCCCAGCGTCCAGCCTGTCTGAGCAGAGGATGAGCCTGCAGTGGAGTCTGACACAGCCCTGGGACTCTCCTTGTCCCAGGGAACACGAGGCGTGGGGGTGACATTCTTAGGAAGAAGGCTGTCTCTGTCCCCAAGTTTTGTCACTAGGGTACTGGTGTCTCCTGGGCCCTGTCTATGGTTGGAGGGCTGGGGCCGACCTTGCAGAAGAAATGTGAGGGCACCCCCTCACATGTCCCTTCTTCTGCAAGTTTGAAGGCCCCTTCCCCCAAAGTCCACCTGAGGGTGCTTACCTGATGTGGCCAAGGCCCTTGCATAAAGTGGCCACTCAGAGGAGAACAAAATGGCCAGAATGGCCAGTGGTCACTCCTGGTCGGGGGATCAGTCCTGTGCATCACCCAAGAAGGGTGATCAGGAGCAAAGCTGGGCTCTGAGCACAGTGAGGGGACAGGAGACTACAACCATGACCTCAGGCAGTGGTTTCTGCTCCAGTCAAGCCTGAGACAGGGAGCTCTTGTCATTTCAGAAGGAGAGAGCGAGTGCTGCGTGCACTGATACAGCCAGATCAGGTGCAAAAGTGGAACCCTAACCACAGCCTGCAGAAACCAGCCTAGGAAACCAGCCTGCCCTTTGCAACCACCAGTTTGGAAAACAGCCCCTCACCTGTGCTCACCTGCCCAGAGACTAGCCCCTCACCTGTGCTCAGCTGCTTACCTTCCCAGAACTGTATCGAATGCCACCTAAAAGACCCAGCAAGCCTGAAGCCCCTTCTGGACAGACGGGGACCCAGGGCATGGGGAAGTGGCCGTGGCCATGCTCTGCCCCTGCTGGGCTCTGCAAACAGTCTGTCCTGGTACAGAAGCATCTTGGGCATCATGATGGGACCTTTGTCTCCAGGCAGCTAAGATGGTACGGGAGCATCTCGTCCCAAGGCTGTGGGAGGTTCAGAGACCCTGGCTGGTCCCCCAGCTCCAGGGTCCTCACGTGGCCGCTGGCTACAGAACAGGCTCCTCATGTGTCCTCAGCACAAAGGAGAGGACGTAGGGTGGTGGTGCAGGAACCTGCTTGTCTGGACAGAATGTCCCCCAAGTGCACCCTCTGTGTGGGTGTTTGGAGGGGCCTCAGAGCTGCTGAGGGTTGGATGAGGTCATGATGGGGGCCTGCAGTGGGATCGCTGACCTGTAAGAAGAGGAAGAGGTCACTGAGGGACAGCAAGAGGGCCTGTCCTTGGGCCAGGAAGAGGCCCCCCCAGGACCCCAGCCTCTGCATTCATGAGCAGCCCAGCAGGTTCCAGCGGGTCGAAGCTCATGGAGCATGAGTCCCTGAGATCACTGCAGCCTCACGTTTCTCCTCACTCTTGCCTCCTCCTTCGTGTCTGTGCTTCCCCACCTTGCTTCTTGATGACATTATCGGATGGTTTATCTACTTTATTTTCCAAAGAATTATTTGTCACTCCCTCTCCCTCTCATGAAACTCAGTAATCCTTTCCCTCGAGGTTACTTTTTATACTTTCCCCAGCTTTTTGAGTCACGAGCTTAATCAATCTACTTTCAGTTATTCCTTTTTATTATTACAAGTGTTTCAAACTATGAATTTTCTCTTTCAGCTGGATTTTTTGTTGACCTCAAACTTATTCTAAACTAATATGAAAGCAGAAATGCCTGTCAGTAGATGCGATTTCTGTTACAAAGGGAACACAGGAGGGAAAACGATAAGTCACAGTGCAAACAGTGTGAGCAGGGGGCCTATTGTTGTGGAAGCCGGGCAGGGACTGTGTGCGGATGTGTACTGCTCTCTCCTCTAGAAATTGTTTTTCCAATAATGAAAATCTTTTTAAAAATTCAGTATAGTACTGACACAGGAACATTTTCACCAATGAATGGAACAAGTAGAGTTTAAACAGTCGCCCAGATAAATGATGCAGGAGATGTAGCGGGTCATTTAGTCTGTGTGCAGAAAATGACCGCATGGGTAAAAGCAGAGATAGTGCCTCATCAAAGCCTTGGTGCAGAGGCAGATTCCAGAGCGACTCATTCTCCAATGTTAGAGATGAAAGCAGGACAATCACAGTAAGGATCTTAGTAGCCAGGGAGAGATTTTTAAACAAGGATCTCAAAACACAATTCATAAAGTTAAAAGATCGCCAGTCTATGTTCGATGCTGGATGCAGGATGCCTGGGGCTGGTGCATGGGGATGATCCGGAGGGCTGATGTGGGGTGGGAGGTGGGAGGGGGGTTCATGTTTGGGAGTTCATGTATATCCGTGGCGGATTCATGTCAATGTATGCCAAAACCAATACAGTACTCTAAAGTAAAATAAAGTAAAACAACAACAACAACAAAAAGATAGAATCTTATGTCAATCTTAGTGAAGTTTACCGTAGAGTTCAGAAACCCACGCCATGCATATTTCACACAACCAGGATTATATTGGGGCTTCCCTGGTGGCTCAGTTGGTAAAGAATCCACCTGCAATGCAGGAGACCCGGATTTGATCCCTGGATCAGGAAGAGCCCCTGGAGAAGGAAATGGCAACCTGCTCCAATATTCTTGCCTGGGAAGTCCCACAGACAGAGGAACCTGGTCGCCTACAGTCCATGGGGTTGCAAAGAGTTGGACACGACTTAGCAACTAAACCAGCACTACCAGGATTATATTACATTAAAACATATAAAGAGCTTCCCCAAATCATCCAGAAAAAGACAAAAAAACCCAACAGAAAAATTTGCAAATGACTTGGAACAGTCATTTGACTTGTGGTGGGCAGAACATGGACATCTCCCTCAAAGGTGTCCAGGTTCTGAGTCCAGGATTTCTGATGAGGCCACCTCATTGACCAGAGGAGCTGTGTAGGTGTGACTCTACTGGGCTGTCTGGGTGAGTCCACCTAACAGGGAGGCAGGGCCACAAAGTAGCTGGGAGGACGGGAACAGGTAGAGAGAGTCAGGGCCAGGGCCTGGGAATATGGAGCTCCTGAGCCTGAAGAAGCCAGAGAAGCTGATCTCCCAGAACCCTCAGAGGAACCCAACCTGACTGGACCCAGTCCTAGGTGCCGTCCTCAGACCTGCAGCAGAATAAGAGTGCAGTGATGGGGGAACTTGTCGATGTGGCCATAGGAAATCACTCCCCAGTGCATAGAAGAGGGAGCATGGACGCTCCATGTGCATATTTCCTGAGTCCCTGGAGATGAAGCACAACGCAGCACTGAGTAGCAACCAGAAGACCCACATCGGTTCTCAACACCCTGGGAAGGTACCCATGGGATGCTGGTGACCACAGTGGGGCTGGCAGAGTCGTGGGCAGTGACCGCAGGGTGTGAGCCCAGGAGCACGCAGGGACGCACATCCCCACAGGTGGGACATGCTGAGGGGGACTGAGGTGTTGATACAGCACATGGACAGATGTCTCAGACATGGTGGAGACAAGAAAGCATCACAGAAGAGCAGCATCAGCAGGATCCTTCCCGCCATTCGTGAAATTAACACATACATGCACACCAGAGAGCCATGTGACAAACCCTGAGGTGTACAGTGTGCTCTGGATGCCAGTAACGGGGCAGCTGGAGATCCCTGCCCTTGGGAGCTCACGCTCCACACACACATCTGAGGATGGATTTCCAGGCCTCGGCCGTGGAGCCATGAGGAGCAGAGATGGACAGGGGCCCAAGTGAAGGGGACCAATCAGTTAACAAGGGGAGAAGCCAGGACCAGGGTGGAAGCGTTGTGTGCAGCTCTCTGCTCCGGGGACTAAGTGAACACAAAAGACACACAGCCAGAGCCTCAGGGAGCCCCAGGCTTCCGGGTGTGGGGGCACGGTGCTCCCACCCTGGCATGGCCTTGCGTGTGCACCGATTGCCTGCAGGTCTCCACACACAGCCAAATAGCCCTGGTGTTTATTTCAAGCCGTGACCACCGGCTTCCAGGATTTCAGGGTGGAAACGCCTGAATTCCTCCAGGTCTGGGTGCATCCACCAGCTTGGTCCAGTGCTGCAGTCTGCATGGTGTTGCCCACTGACCTGAGGCGAACACCTGCCATAGTGCGAGACCAGCACACGCTGAGTGTGTCCTGACTCACACACAAGCTGCCTGTGGTCCCTGCAGCCCGTGGAGTCCACGGGCGCCACTTGCCGGTGGCCTGAACTGAAGCAGCCACCTGATGCAGACGCAGAAACCACGCGAGTGGTGGGAAGGAACCACATTTCAAAAGACTGTGGATCTGAAGTTGTTTTCTCACGGCTCAGTCATCACACCCACCTCTGTATTGGCTCCTGGATCCTTAACCTTGACTCCTGTTTGGACAAGAAGAATATTCATTTTACCTTCAATCTTTTTGCAGAATCAGAAAGTCATAAAGTCCAGTCCTGGTGTAACCTGTGGCTCATCATTAAAGTTTTCCCCTAGATCGTATATTTTTAAATGTATAGAGACATTTCATTCTGGGATCAGATGGTGAACTCTCTTTTGATAGCTTATTTCTGTGACAGAACAGAGCTGTCTCCAACAACTTAAAAATGTTTCCAAGACTTCCCTGGAGGTACACTGGATAAGAATCTGCCTGGCCACACAGGGGGCATGGGTTTGATCCCTGGTCCAGGAAGATTCCACAGACTGTGCGGGAAACTAAGCCCAGGCACCACAACAAGGGAGCCTGTGCACCTAGGGCCCACGCTCTGCATGAACAGGAGCGACCACAGTGAGCGGCCCGGGCCCAGCAACTACTGAGCTTGTGCTCCAGAGCCACTGCATTGAGAAGCCCGTGCATTGCAGCTGAAGAGTAGCCAGCCCTCGACTAGAGAAAGCCTGCTTGCAGCAATGAAGACCCCCAAAATAAAATAAGTTAATTTATTAAAAAAAGAATTAGGACTTGGACACATATTAAAAAAAAACAACAACAAGAAAAACAAAACAAAAAATTTCTAGAGCATTGGGAAGGAAAGTAAACTTCCAACTTTTCTAGAAAATGAATATGACAAAAATCTGAAAAGATTGTTCCAAAGGAAAATATAGGTTTTCAACAACCTGCCAGTATATGTCAATGCAGAAAAGGTAAGACAAGTCTAGAAACAAAGTCAGTAGCACATTAGAAATAATGCAAGGTGATTAGCAATGCTAGGATGTGTCTGTAACTTTTACCTATTCATATAATCATCACATCAATAATCATAAGAAGAAACTACATGATCATCTTCAGAGCAGCCACAAAAGTATTTCTAAAAACATTCTTTATGATAACATGGAATAAAATGTAATAGATGGATATTTCCTTACTATTAAGAAATATATTAAGGAGATACCCCTCGTAACTAATAGAGTTTTGCCAAGAAAATACACTGGTCAGAGCAAACACCCTCTTCCAGCAACACAAGAGAAGACTCTACACATGGACATCACCAGATGGTCAACACCGAAATCAGATTGATTATATTCTTTGCAGCCAAAGATGGAGAAGCTCTATACAGTCAACAAAAACAAGACCAGGAGCTGACTGTGGCTCAGATCATGAACTCCTTATTACCAAATTCAGACTTAAATTGAAGAAAGTAGGGAAAACCGCTAGACCATTCAGGTATGACCTAAATCAAATCCCTTATGATTATACAGTGGAAGTGAGAAATAGATTTAAGGGCCTAGATCTGATAGACAGAGTTCCTGATGAACTATGGAATGAGGTTCGTGACATTGTACAGGAGACAGGGATCAAGACCATCCCCATGGAAAAGAAATGCAAAAAAGCAAAATGGCTGTCTGGAGAAGCCTTACAAATAGCACTGAAAAGAAGAGAGGCGAAAAGCAAAGGAGAAAAGAAAAGATATAAGCATCTGAATGCAGAGTTCCAAAGAATAGCAAGAAGAGATAAGAAAGCCTTCTTCAGCAATCAATGCAAAGAGATAGAGGAAAACAACAGAATGGGAAAGACTAGAGATCTCTTCAAGAGAATTGGAGATACCAAGGGAACATTTCATGCAAAGATGGGCTCGATAAAGGATAGAAATGGTATGGACCTAACAGAAGCAGAAGATATTAAGAAGAGGTGGCAAGAATACACAGAAGAACTGTACAGAAAAGATCTTCACGACCCAGATAATCATGAGGATGTGATCACTAATCTAGAGCCAGACATCTTGGAATGTGAAGTCAAGTGGGCCTTAGAAAGCATCACTAAGAACAAAGCTAGTGGAGGTGATGGAATTCCCGTTGAGCTGTTTCAAATCCTGGAAGATGATGCTGTGAAAGTGCTGCACTCAATATGCCAGCAAATTTGGAAAACTCAGCAGTGGCCACAGGACTGGAAAAGGTCAGTTTTCATTCCAATTCCAAAGAAAGGCAATGCCAAAGAATGCTCAAACTACCGCACAATTGCACTCATCTCACACGCTAGTAAAGTAATGCTCAAAATTCTCCAAGCCAGGCTTCAGCAATATGTGAACCGTGAACTCCCTGATGTTCAAGCTGGTTTTAGAACAGGCAGAGGAACCAGAGATCAAATTGCCAACATCCGCTGGATCATGGAAAAAGCAAGAGAGTTCCAGAAAAACATCTATTTCTGCTTTATTGACTATGCCAAAGCCTTTGACTGTGTGGATCACAATAAACTGTGGAAAATTCTGAAAGAGATGGGAATACCAGACCACCTAACCTGCCTCTTGAGAAATCTGTATGCAGGTCAGGAAGCAACAGTTAGAACTGGACATGGAACAACAGACTGGTTCCAAATAGGAAAAGGAGTACGTCAAGGCTGTATATTGTCTCCCTGCTTATTTAACTTATATGCAGAGTACATCATGAGAAACGCTGGACTGGAAGAAACACAAGCTGGAATCAAGATTGCCGGGAGAAATATCAATAACCTCAGATATGCTGATGACACCACCCTTATGGCAGAAAGTGAGGAGGAGCTAAAAAGCCTCTTGATGAAAGTGAAGGAGGAGAGCGAAAAAGTTGGCTTAAAGCTCAACATTCAGAAAACGAAGATCATGGCATCCGGTCCCATCACTTCATGGGAAATAGATGGGGAAACAGTGGAAACAGTGTCAGACTTTATTTTTTTGGGCTCCAAAATCACTGCAGATGGTGACTGCAGCCATGAAATTAAAAGACGCTTACTCCTTGGAAGAAAAGTTATGACCAACCTGGATAGTATATTCAAAAGCAGAGACATTACTTTGCCGACTAAGGTCCGCCTAGTCAAGGCTATGGTTTTTCCTGTGGTCATGTATGGATGTGAAAGTTGGATTGTGAAGAAAGCTGAGTGCCGAAGAATCGATGCTTTTGAACTGTGGTGTTGGAGAAGACTCTTGAGAGTCCCTTGGACTGCAAGGAGATGCAACCTGTCCACTCTGAAGGAGATCAACCCTGGGATTTCTTTGGAAGGAATGATGCTAAAGCTGAAACTCCAGTACTTTGGCCACCTCATGCGAAGAGTTGACTCATTGGAAAAGACTCTGATGCTGGTAGGGATTAGGGGCAGAAGGAGAAAGACGACCGAGGATGAGATGGCTGGATGGCATCATGGACTAGATGGACGTGAGTCTGAGTGGACTCCGGGAGATGGTGATGGATAGGGAGGCCTGGCGTGCTGCGATTCATGGGGTCGCAAAGAGTCGGACACGACTGAGCGACTGAACTGAACTGAACTGAATAAATATATTAAGTATAAAATACATTCTCATGCTTAATAGGAGAATGAGCGCATGTGTGCTAAGTCACTTCGGTTGTGTCTGACTCTTTGCAACTCCATGGACTACAGCCCACCAGGCTCCTCTGTCCATGGGATTCTCCAGGCAAGAATACTGGAGTGGCCTGCCACGCCCTCCTCCAGGGAATCTTCCTGACCCAGGGATTGAACCTTATGTCTCCTGCACTGGCAGGCATCTTCTTTCCACTAGCACCACCTGGGGAGCCCTAAGAGGAGAGAACTTTCACTGAAATCAAGAAAAAGCAATCTTACCCAATACTAGCACTGTTGTAGAACGTTATGCTGGAAGTAGCAGTCCATGCAATTTTTAGCTGAATAATATTCCATTTCTGGCTGCACAGCAGTTTATTTATTCACTCATCTACTAAAGGACATCTTGGTTTTCTCCAAGGTTTGGCAACTATGGATAAAGCTACTTTAAACGTCTGTGTGCAGAGTTTTGTGTGGACATAAGTTTTCAATTTTTGTAAGTAAAACTCAGGAAATATGATTATTGAATGATAGGGTAAGAGTGTGTTTAGTTTTGTAAAAAACCAAACTGTCTTTCATAGTGGATGAACCATTTGCACACAAGCAATGAACAAGAGTTCCTGTTGCTCTGCATCCTCACCAGCATCTGATGCTGTCAGTGTTTTCAGTTTTAGCCAGGTTAATAGGTGTGTAATTTTTTGGTTTGCCATTCCTTAATGACATAGGATAGGTAAATATACTTTTCATATGCTCATTTGCCATCTGATTATCTTCTTTGATGAAATATCTGTTTGTTGTTTTGTCCATTTTTAAATTTGGTTGTTTGTTTTCTTATTGTTGAGTTTTAAGAGTTCTTTGTACAGGTTAGATACAAGTCTTTTATCATGTATATGCTCTGCAAAGTTATTCTTCGTGTCAGTGGCTTATCTTTTCATTCTTTTAACAATATATTTCATGTGTGTGTGTGCTAAGTCACTTCAGTCATGTCTGACTCTTTGCAACCACATGGACCATAGCCCTCCAGGCTCCTGTGTCTCTGGGATTCTCTAGGCAAGAATATGGGTTGCCATTTCTTCCTCCAGGGGATTGTCTCGACCCAGGGATCGAACATGCATTTCTTATGTCTCCTGCATTTGCAGGTAGGTTCTTTACCACTAGAACTACTTGGGAAGCACAGTATATTTCACAGAGCAGTTTTAAATTTTAATGAAACTGAACTTGTCAAATTTTTCTTTCATGGATGATGCATTTGGTATATCTAAATAGTCATTCCAAATCCAAAGTCATCTGGATTATTTCTTATGTTATCTTTCAGGAGTTATAGTTTTGCATTTTAAATTTAGATCTCTGATTTGAGTTAACTATTTTGAGTTGATTTTTGTAAAAGGTGTAAAGTTTGGGTCCAGACTGATTTTTTTTTTTTTTCTACCTGTGGAAGTCCAGTTGTCTTGGTACCACTTGTTGAAATGACTATTCTTTATCCATTGAATTATCTTTGCTTATTGATCAAAAATCTGTTAACTGTATTTGTGTGGGTCTATTTCTGTGCTATTATTCTGTCTCACTGATTTATTTGCCTACTCTTTTGTCAATACCACACTGTAGCACTACAGGAAGCCTTGAGTTCAGGGAGTGTCAGTCATTTAATTTTATTCTTCTCCTTCAATATTTTTTTGACTGTTCTGTGCCTTAGCTGTTTATATATATATATATGTGCTTTATAACCAGTCTATCAATCTACAAAATAACAGGTTTTTGATTGATATTGCATTAAATATATAGATTAAGTTCTGAAGAACTGACATCTTGATGCTATTGAGTCTTCCTATCCATGTACATAAATTATTCTCCACTTATTTTTTCTTTGATTTCTTTCATTAGAATTTTGTAGTTTTCCTCATATATATCTGGCAAATATTTTTTAGATTTATTCCTAAGCATTTCATTTTGGGGGTGAAAATGTACACGAATGGTATTGTGTAATTTTAAATTCTCTTTGTTCGTTGCTGATGTATGGAAAGCAACTTACTTTTTTATGTTAACTTTGCATCCTTAAACCTTATTATAGTCACTTATTAGTTCCACAGGTTTCTTAAACTTATTTTTTGGGATTTTATACATAGAAGTTCACATCATCTGTGAACAGACAGTGTATGTCTTTCCTCCCTATCTGCAAATGGCTTATTTCCTTTTCTTATTGCATTGGCTAGGACTTCCAAGATAATATTGAAAAACAGTGGTGAGATGGTAGGTTTTGTTAATGCTTCTTCTGCATCTATTGCTATGATCATATCACTTTTCTTCTTAGCTTGTTGATGCGATAGATTACATTAACTGATTTTCAGTTTTCAGAGCTTTCACTTTTGGGTAAGTCTTTTGCACCTTGATTCTGGAAGTTATATTGACCTTTCTTCAAGCTCACTGAGTCTTTCCTCAGCTGTGTCCAGTCTATTGCTGAGCCCATCAAAGGCTCTTTTCACTTGTGATATGGTGTTTTTGATTTCAGCATTTCCTTCCCATTCTTTCTTAGTGTTTCCGTATCTGCTAATGTTGCCATTTGTTTGTGCATGTTGCCCTCTTCCTTTATTCACTCTCTGGGCATGTTCATACGTTCCAGCATCTTTGCCATATTTTGAGTCTGGTTCTGATGATAGCTCTGTTTCTTCAAGCTGTTCTGACTTTTAGTTTGCCTTGTAATTTTTGTTAAATGTCAGACATGATACACTGGGTAGAGGAACGGAAGTAAATAGTGCTTTTATGTGAGGTTTTCTTTTCATCTGCCAGGAGCTGGGCTGTGTTTGTCACTTGCTGTTGATATTGGCATCAGAGGCTAAAGTCTCTGGTGTGTTCTTGTTCTCATCTCCCTGTCATCTTTGGCTTTCCCTAGATGCTTCTTCTTAAGCAAGTGCTGAGACATTTAATTATTTTCACTTTACTCCTGTTATTACACAAGGAGCCTGTTAATATGGAGGTACGATGTGTGAGGGGATGGGAAGATTCTCGAGTTCTGTGATGAAGGCTCATCTTTTGGTGACTCTGTGCCCTGGACTGTGACAAATGTGTTTCAGTTTCCCTTCCAATTCAAGTGAGAAAGAAAAGCTAGATTTTCTCATTTGTTCTTGTGAAAGTGAAAGTCACTCAGTCATGTCTGACTCTTGTGACCCCATGAACTGTAGCCGGCTAGCTTCCTCTGTCCACAGAATTTACCAAGTAAGAATACTGGAGTGGGTTGGAGATATAGAAATTGGTGGTTCAGGTGAAATCTCAGAGGAGGGACTTGAGCATCCAGAGCTCATTGGCTTCAAAGACTGGGTTTGGCCAGAGCCCTGAGCTGTGATTAGAAGCCAGCCACACACCCACCCTCTGCCTTCTTGTCACGAGGATCTATGGGTTCCTTCATGGTGCTTGTGGAGATTCCCTGCAGCCCTTTAACTAGAGCCCAGAATCCAGCGTGGCTCCCTCAGCACTGACTCATGGGGGGAGGGCATGCCCTTTATTTTTTCTGAATTGCATGACTGTAGAGTGGCCTGGTTTCCAGGACATATAAATAAGTAGATAGAAGAGGTTGCACCAGGAGACAACTGTATTGGGATTTATTTGAGCTGTCTTAGCTTAACTAATAGAATGTAATAAACACTCAGAATCACATTTGTCTGTAGATGGTAAACTAAGAAGTCAGTTTCTGTCAATGAAACAGAAGTTGATGATTTAATTTATTTAATTTTCTAGTTGACTTGTGTTTGGGTAGAACTGACATCTGTTTGAAAAAATGCTTTAAAAATAATGTGAAACCTTTCTCCAAAAATTGCACAACTACCAAAATGCCATAACATCTCTTTTTCCCAATAGAAAAGAGCTAAGCATGGTTTTCACGTCCTAAAATAAAATGTCTTGCAATTAAGTATATATTCAACTATAGCAATTAGATTTTCACATTGAGAGTTCAGAACCAAATGGATAGGAAGTTGATTAACTGTTGTGAAAACCAGTTCCAGTAATTTTACCTTCAAACAAATTTTTAAAAGGAAGTGAATATGCTAATTCACCTCGGATGAGAGTGCCAGCATATTCCACATGTGAAGGTCTGGATGCTAGTCTCCCATCTTTTTGGCCCTAATTTGAAAAGCCACAGGCATTCTCTCTCCTAACCCAGGGTTGTCTTTGTGTTTGACTGTCTCATTTTTGAAGATTGATATCTGCTAATTGTAAAATCCAAGATGTTGCCTACAAATGTGGCAAAACACATTTGGGTTTGAATTAAAAAAAAAAAGTAATCTTAAATTGGGGACACAGAGAAAAATAGAGCTCTGATAGGGCAACACAGAGTTCTATTAACCTGGAGGACAAATGATTTGTTTGTTTTCTGTGGGCCAGCTAGACTACAGTTCTGCTATTTATCTTATTCGAATTTCTTTTTTATACAACTTAGACCTAAAAATGACCATTTGGAGATGAAAATAATGCCTCGACTCACCTCCAGCCTTTATTGTAAAATGCAGTTTGCTGGTGCAATTCTACTGCCAAGATGTGATGCACTGTGGGGAGAGTTTCCTATTTTCTGCACAAATGTTATTCCAGGGATCCTTTTTTTTTTTTTTTTTTTTTTTTCAGCACAAGACTCCTGAGTAATGGCTTCTGCAAGGAAAACCCGCAGCGAGCCCTGCTGCTGCTGCTAAGTCACTTCAGTCGTGTCCGACTCTGTGCGACCCCACAGACAGCAGCCCACCAGGCTCCGCCGTCCCTGGGATTCTCCAGGCAAGAACACTGGAGTGGGTTTCCATTTCCTTCTCCAATGCATGAAAGTGAAAAGTGAAACTGAAGTCGCTCAGTCGTGTCCGATCCTCAGCGACCCCATGGACTGCAGCCTTCCAGGCTCCTCTGTCCATGGGATTCTCCAGGCAGGAGTGATGATCTGAATTATGACCCGGCAGGAAGACTGGGAAACGTGTGATTTTGCTGCTAAATTCTCATATTTCCCACCAGCTTCCTTCTCTATGTTTTTTCTGCCATTTGTTAAAAAATGAAAAGATGATGATGATTCAGATCAGCTGATCAATTTTCTCACCTGCAAAGTGTGAAGAATCGGCCAGAGCCCACGGAGTGATTTTGAAGGTGACAGCAGTTGATGGGGGAGCTCCAAGGGCGCATCCAGCCCTGGCCTCACTGCCAACAACCTCCAGAGACACAAGCTGCGGGGGTTCCCTCCCTCCTCTGCTGTTCCTGAAGGCACAGAGGAACCATGTGGTCACTGAACCAGGGGCCACTGTCCCGGATAGTATCAGAGAGTACTCTAAGTCTAACTGGCCAGCTTAGGTGAAATGTACTCTGAGATGACCTTCTAACAAGGAGGTGAAATCAGCTTGCTTTGGTTTCCAAAACCAACAGGATTTGATTAAGGAAGTTGTTTAACTGAATAACACACAAGTGAGCAGTGTTTTCCAGGTAACTTTCAGTGTAAAATCACCTAGGTTTTGGATGCAGAAAAGAGAGCTTTAACCCAAAGCTGGGGTTCAAGGATCACTCACAGCATGTTTCTGAAAAATGTACAGACACAAAAGGGCTGAGCGGATCCTTCTGGGAGAACCGTTGTTTGAGCAGTTAACTATAACTAACATTTATAGGTGGATTTTACCTCTGAGAAGAANTTTGGATGCAGAAAAGAGAGCTTTAACCCAAAGCTGGGGTTCAAGGATCACTCACAGCATGTTTCTGAAAAATGTACAGACACAAAAGGGCTGAGCGGATCCTTCTGGGAGAACCGTTGTTTGAGCAGTTAACTATAACTAACATTTATAGGTGGATTTTACCTCTGAGAAGAACTTCTACTAACGCATGACAACCAGCTTCTTTCTTTCAGAAAGCTCAGGGATGAAAGTAGGAAGTTGTCAATCTGGATAAAATGAAGTTGAATATAACAAACTAGATTTCTGATTTGGAACGTATGACTTGGGTCAAAAGATCGGTTTGCTAGGTTCCCACACAGAATGATTCACAAGAAAGGAAAGACACACAGGGCACTCTGGATTATTCTCTGGTACACTGGATTGAGCAGAGAGTTCTGTGGCTTGCTGGTTCTCTAACTATAACTAATAGATAGGTGAAAATGTACTCTGAGATGACCTCTTAGTGAGGAGCTGCAAACATCTCTGTCAGTTCAGAAAACTTGAGGATTAGAGTAGGAAGTTGTCAATCTCCAGGAAACCAAAGAGAGCAGTGTGTTGTAAGATGCTAGTTGCCTGAATCAGGAAATACAGCTTGAATCACAAATCTGGCTTGCAATGTTCACGCACATCTAATTTTCGAATCAAAATGTAAAGACACAAACGGCACACAGGATCTCCTTGGGAGAACACTGCTTTGAGCAGAGAGTTTGGTGCATAGTTGCTTTTCTCACTACAGCTCACCACCTGATGCGAAGAGCTGACTCATTTGAAAAGTTCCTGATGCTGGGAAAGATTGAGGGCAGGAGAAGAAGGGGACAACGGAGGATAAGATGGTTGGATGGCATCACCGACTCAATGGACATGGGTTTTTGTGGACTCCGGCAGTTGGTGATAGGCAGGGAGCCCTGGCATGCTACGGTTCATGGGGTCGCAAAGAGTTGGACACGACTGAGCGACTGAACTGACTGACTGATGCCTACTTTTAGATTAGAGGGAGAAGGGAAGATGAGAAGATGTGAGATGGATAGGGAGCTACTGAGAGGTGTCAGACTTCTGTGTAGTCTGTGGCCTATCTTGTTATATCTCACAACTTTTCTATTTTAAGTTTTTTTTGGCATTTCTTCTACTCTGGATTAAAACATCTTTTGTCTCTTCATATTTTTTCATGGATCATAATAAATAAGAGCTGAGTAGTTAAATCTACTCCTGCCTTAGGGAAAGCCAACAGTAGTTTTTTTTTTTAAGCAAGGGAATGGCATGATTTAAATGTTAAGATACGGTCTAAGAAGTTAATGGGTTAACTGAAAGGGATAAACTCAGATAGACTAAGAACAACTTATGTTGATGTACTTCCTCTAGTTTCCCAAACTATTATAGTATTACTGTGGTTGCTCCAGGTGGCTCAGTGATAAGAATCTGCCTGCCAGTGCAGGAGACACAGGTTCGATCCCTGGGTTGGGAAGATCCCCTGGAGGAAGAAATGGCAACCCACTCCAGTCTTCTGCCTGGAAAATCCCAGACAGAGGAGCCTGGTGGACCACAGTCCATGGGATAGCAAAAGAGTCAGACTTAGCACCTATACACACACGATTGCTCCAAATACACTCAGGAGGAGAAAAGAATCTAGGGTTACTGTATGTTACATCCCTGAGTATCCTGATGTTGTGACCCAGGGATCAAACCCAGGTCTTGAACATTGCAGGAGGATTCTTTACCATCTGAGCCAGTTTTATATTTGCAAACAGCCATTCTCTAATTATGACATACTGGCTATATATATACTTTTGTGTGACAGAGAGACCGACGTTTACAACTTTGAGTTTTTTGAGGTGTGTGAGTGTATGTGTCACACCTGCACATTTAAATAGAAACTCTTGCCATAGATTTTGTTTCCTTCCCAGTGAGATGGGGATGGGGGCAGGAATCTAGTACATTCTCAAACTTTTTGTTGGAACCAAACACATCAGTTGTTATAGGCAAGGGAGCGGGTAGTGAAAATGAAGCCATGATAGAACTGCTGTGTTCAAGGCATTTTTAAAATCTTGATCTACCATAGGAAAATTCCCTTATGTCTGTAACTTCTGTCTAGAATTGATATATCCATCTGTTCATTTAGCAGATATTAATAACTGTATGTCAGGCCCTGGCCAAGACATGGATAAAAGTTGTACCATACTCTTGAGAAACTGTCAGTTGAGTGGGGAAAGAGAGTATGAAGAAAAGTAGCCACGTAGTTGAGAAGTTATGTGATTTCAGGCATTTTTGTTGTTGTTTTTTAAGAAACTTAAGTAAATACTTTGTAAGGGCTAGAATTTTACCTATTTGTTTATTATTTAGTCTTTTGCCTCCTAAATACAATAACCTTTCTAACTTTTTTGGAAAGCCACTTAAATAGGTCTTTTAAAATTACTGCTTTATTTAAAAATAAAATATGTCAAAAACAGGCTAAAGAGTTACTTAATAAGGAACTGTTTTCAATATTGAATTGTGAATAGAAACCACAAACACCATTTTAACACAAGGAGCTTGAGCCCTGGTTGTTGATTGAATAGGACAGAGAAATTTTTTCTCCAGAGCAGTCCCCCTTAGTTTAATCTGCTTTCTTTAATTTTGAAGGAGATGGATGAACACATGCGGAGCATGTTGCATCACAGGGAACTTGAGAACCTGAAGGGCAGGTATGGAACCTTTCTCTTCCTTAAACTTGTGGATATGGGGGAATCTGAGGGCCTATTAGCTTATTTTATAGTAATGCTTCAAAAATGAATATTGTCTTATGGCCTTGAGCTGTCTTTTGGAACTAACAACAGGTACAATAGCTTTTTTTTTTTTTCATTCAAAAAGGATAAATTGTTGTACAACTTAATTGTGTAGAATTCATAGGAACTTTGGCAAATAGATTTGGCAGAGGTGGGTAGGGATGAGCTAGTTCTGTCATTAGTAAGCTTTCTCATTCCTGCACACCAGCTTTGCAGCCAGGACATTTCATATTATTGCCTAAGCAGCTTGCAAATTATCACATGCCGTAAACCTTTACTGGTTGTTGGAATAGTCTGAGAAGTCCAAAGTCTGCTAAATAGCACTGAATCTCATTAGTATAAATAAAATCCATGTATAAACCTGTATTTAAGAATGCTGTTTTGTGAATTAATCTTGAGATGTTTAAGGAAATTAAGACATTAAAGGTAGCATGTATGTATATTCCATGTCTTTTTTCCCAACTAAGTTTCCTTTTTTTTTGATGTTTTGAATTGTATGTGAATTTAAACTTTGGAGACAGTACGGAACAGAGGAACTTTGGAAAACAGAAATGTGAATTATACTTTAGTCCATGAATAATGGTTACAGACTGATCAGGATGCCAACCTAGGTCATTTGGCATTATCTGTATTTTAAGTAATAGTTTTAGGTTGTATCGGCAAATAAATATGTTATTGAACTTTCAGCATCTGTTTAGCATGTAAGAGGAGTTTTTCTGCGGTCTCAGTCCCTTAGTGTGTGAAGTTTAGGTCTTCACAGCAGTGTAAAAGAGGTGTTCAGGCTTCTTGCCCTCTGAGATGGCCACACTCTGTCTGTGGAGTATGTTTCTCTCTAAATAAACCTGCTCCTTACCTACCAAAAAAAAAAAAATGTTCACTCAAATTTAGTGTGGAGAACCCTTATAATATCTTGAACATATATGATCTTTCACTCATTATCATTGGAACCTATAAAATACAGTCAACCTTTGATTACCTGTTTGTGGGTTGTCTTATTTGGTCCCATTTCCCATAGACTTCCTTCAGAAATTCACTTTTTTCTAGGCTATTCAGTGACCTGAATTGTATTATGAAATGAAACAAAACAAATGAGGCCAGTAAGCCTAGTCATTAGGAGAGAAGCCCATTTTTTTTCTAAGAGGAATGCCTTGTTTTATTCAAAAATCACCAATCAGCTAATTAAAACATTTAAAACTTTTTGATAGCTTAAGATTCATGTTCATAGTCAATACAGAATCATAAAGAGTAAAGAGGGTAGAGGCCCTTTCACTCCCTCCCTGTCTTCCTACTCCAATCTTAGAGGAAAGTCAACAGTGTAGTATATACCCTATCCAGACCTCTCTTCTGCGTGTAGACAGACTTATACCCATATGGTCCCACTCGTGTACATATGTTTTGATTTTGTTTTGTCTTATTAACAGAACTGAACTACATGCCATATACATATTGTTCTGAACTTGTTCCCCTCTCCTCCCACTTGTCAATTTAGCTGTGCCATGGAGATTTTGTCTACTGTTTACAGTTATTTGGAGCATAGTCAAATATTAAAGAAATAAGCATTTGAAGCCTCTGAACTGACAATATTAACGTCAGCATTAGCACCCAAATTCATTTAGAGGAGGACACTTTGGTATTTAATTTACTCATATTTTAGATACAGTGCTTTCAGGTTTGGAAACAAGTTTGGTATGGTTTTCTGGCCAGTAACAAATTATAAGGGAGAAGGGAAGGAGGTAGCCAGGAAAAACAGCTGGCAAAGCTATAAAAAAAACAACAAAATGTCAAACAACATTTACTGACTTGGAACATTTATTATCATGACGAATAGTCGTCACTATTTCGTACAAGAGACAAATAGTAATCAGTTATCTTTTTTCTTCCTGTCCTCAGTTTGTGATTATTTCCTCTGGATTTCATGTTTAAGAATTGGCTTTCTGACATTGAGTATCACTTAATTTTTGGTTGTGATCTGGTTAAGAAATGTAAAGTGAAAGTTGCTCAATCGTGTCTGACTCTTTGCGACCCCATGAACTATACAGTCCACAGAATTCTCCAGGCCAGAATACTGGAGTGGGTAGTCTTTCTCTTCTCCAGGGAATCTTCCCAAACCAGAGATCAAACCCAGGTCTCCTGGATTGCGGGCAGATTCTTTACCAGCTGAGCCGTACACAGAAATGTAAAGAGCCACACACAGAGATGTAAAGAGCATGTTATTTGCATTTTGAATGCTGGCTTGCTGAGAAGTGAGTACCTTATTTGGTTCATAATTGGAGACATCTGGAACATTTCCCTGTTTTTTCCTAATGTACTTGTTCAGATATATGGCCTGTAAGTAGTTTCTACAGATAGATACTATTAAAATGGCACAAACCTTAATTTATCAACCAGCTGTTGTGGTATAGATAGAGCAAGCTTAATAAAGAGGAGCTTATGGATAGAATATCTGCAGGCTTTACCTTTCACATATGAGAGGAAATTGTGTGGTAACAGGATGTAGCTAATTTGGGCCCTCTGTTACAAACACTCTAAGGAAAATTATTGCCTTTATTAGTAAGGAAGTACGGAGAAAGCAATGGCACCCCACTCTAGTACTCTTGCCTGGAAAATCCCATGGACGGAGGAGCCTGGTAGGCTGCAGTCCATGGGGTCGCTAAGAGTCGGACATGACTGAGTGACTTCACTTTCACTTTTTACTTTGATGCATTGGAGAAGGAAATGGCAACCCACTCCAGTGTCCTTGCCTGGAGAATCCCAGAGACGGGGAAGCCTCGTGGCCTGCCGTCTGTGGGGTCGCACAGAGTCGGACACGACTGAAGCAACTTAGCAGTAGCAGCAGTACTTTTTTCCCAACAATTACTTTATATATTAATATGTAGTATTTTAACTGTTTATTGATAAAGAATTGGTAAAGAGCATTGTTAAGATGTTATTTAATTTGCTATTAACTTTAAAGAGCATGTGGTTTCCCAAACACCCTATTTGGAAGCACGAATACATATTGTAATTAATATGCTTAACCTCAGATATAGATACATTGGAATTTTCACAAGATGTGGTCAATCTGTCCTATTCTTTCCCTGTATAAATGTAAATTCTTTCTTTTCTCTTTATGAAGTTTCTTGTAAAGTTTATCTTAAAAAAGGAAAAAATCCCCAGAAACTTGATTTCATTTGTAAGAAAAATGTTAGAGATTTCTGTGTTCTGATAAACCATTTTTAGTGTTAACTTTATGTTGCTTTTACTGCTGTACCCATCTGGGTAGGCTCTTGAGGTATTTTTCTATCAAGTAGCTTCAGAATTATGGTTAATACACTTTCTGGCAATGAAACAAAAATGTTTTAAATATCTGTGTTTGAGTATTTGATGCATATCTAACATAACTGTGCTTTGGAAATTGCAAATTAGGTTTGTGGTTATGGATATTTATTTTTAAGAGTTAATTACTATCTACATTCCTTAATATGTTAAAAAGTCAGTGTGGTCTTCCAGTTATCTCTTTTGAAGAAGGATTTTGATAGTTTGGACATATGAAAAATTCTCTGAGGGAATTCTTTGGCAGTGCAGTGGTTAGAACTCAGGGCTTCCACTGTAGGTAGCACAGGTTCCATGCCTGGTCAGAGAGCTAAGATCTTGCAAGCTGTAAGGCCCAGCTCCCCACATTGGCCGCCACCCCCCCCCAAAAAAAAAAGACCCTCTGCATTTTCTTTCATTTTCTTTTTTTTAAAACTCTGCATTTTAGAAGTAAGGGGCAAAAACCAGGGTCTTTATTTAAGAATACCTTTTAGAATGAAGTCCCTGGTACTGCGATATACAGTTTAGTGTTTTATAAATTTTTAGGTGGAAAAGTGGACTAAAAACATATTCCAGTTGTAGAGAGATTAAAGCCCAAAAGATTTTCTAACCAGAAAATTGAGTTGATCTGAGTTGTTATTATAGGGGAAATTATGTATTCTAAATTTGTTACAGTCTTCAGTTTATTCTGATACTGCCCTTTGGGGATAGATTTCTATTTATATATTCATTTTAAAGTTCGTTCTTTGTCGCTGTGAGAAAAGGCTTGCTTTCTGTTACAAGTTAACATTCATGAACTACCATAATTTTAGTTGCTTGAGAGATGAGTGTGGTAAACTGGAGAAAGTTGAGGATTATTTTTCTTTTTTTAAAGTATATAATTGTAGTAAGTACAGTGGAAAACTCTGAAAATAATATGTTTAAGTTCCTGGAGAATTAGAAGGAATTAGTATATAGATATTCAGGATAACTTGAGGAATCTGGTCAGAACTCATTAAAATGAATGTTAGCGTTCTAGACTATTTTACATCCAGAGCATTTAAGTTACAAAGTCAAAAAAATAAAACGGAAGCTTACGAATTATCTCCATTTTTCTGAGGTGTTTCTCATGATAGGTACAGAGTGAAAAAACAGTGGGTTTTTTTTGTTTAACTTATTTGGCATTGTTTGTTTATAATTTGTCACCATTAACCATATACTTAGTTTGTTTCCTGGAATTTAGTAGTTGCTCGATAAGTTGTTTTTTCTTTTTTAAAAAAATGAATATTCAGATGATCTGTAACAGAAACCATCTTCTAGTAAATGAGGGGCTTTATTTTGAGGGTCTCTTCTGGTTGGCTGAAATGAATTCTGCCCATGTATGGATGGATATGAGGGGAAAGATGAAGCAGAGTTGTGTGTGTGTCTATGTGTATCTTATTAAAGACAATACGTCTTTTTGTGTATGTGTTTGTGTATTTTTATAGAATGGCATAGGAAGTGCAAAAATATCACTAGTATTAACCTAAGACAAATGATACACAGACAAGCCAGTTTGGATTATTGAGTGGACATTACTGTCTATTCATTACACATGTACCCATGGTGTTCTGATGTTTCTCATAGTGACTGCATGGATAGCTGAGCTGATTGAAGGACTCAAGAAGCTAAAAATGCAGTTAAATTATTCATCTACTACAGCTCTGGTCATTGATTCAAGACTTTGGCTTCTTAAACTGGCCACATATGAGATACATTATTAAGTATGTAAAGTAAAAGAAGAAAAACCCTGCTCAATTATCTTTCTTAACTGAGAGCCTGATTTTACGTCTCTGTAAATGGTGTTCTTTTCTGAAACCTGAGAAAAACCATTTGCCTAGCACAGCTGTTAACTTCCTACAACTGAAATGCTTTCCATTCCCTTTAAAATAAACCCTTCTGAAGCAGAATGTAGATCACATGTATCATCGAGACCAAAAAAGTTTGCTGAGACTACTCCTATCATCTGTCCTGGAGTCCGGAATCTTCACATTCCAGGCAGAGCTCCAGCTGTTCCGATTTAGTTACGAGGCTGTGATTGGCTCTGCCTCCTGCTCTTTTCCCCACCCCTTACTTTTCACTGGGAGAAAGGTTTTGAGCCAGAGATTAAATGTGAGCGCTGTCACCAGGATTTCTGAGTGCAGTTGGCATCATGGGTGTGCTCCAGAGCAACTTCTGTTTGCTCTGAGCCCCCTTCCCTGCCTCCCCTTTCACCACATTTCCTCTGGCAAGGTTTTAAGTACAGCAATTCAAGAAGATTTCTCCTAAACTATATTATTCTGAAGTGTATTGCCTCTTGATTGCTGGAAAAGAATCTTTAATTCATTTCAAAAGTAACTTATGAACAAACTTATTAAAAGTGATGAAAGGAGCATTGAGATTGATTAGCACTAATTTTTCACTGTGCCAAAGTGTGCAGTGTCTTTCAGAGGAAACTGTAACAGATCTGGTGAGTGTGCCATGCCAGTGGGGAGCATTGAATGTCCCTCATCTCCCTCTTTCCCTAGGGACAGTAGTCATGAGTGCCGAGTGTGCGGGGTTACAGAAGTGGGTCTTTCTGCATATGCAAAGCACATTTCTGGCCAGTTGCACAAAGATAATGTTGATGCCCAAGAAAGAGAAGATGATGGAAAGGAAGAAGAAGAGGAAGATTATTTTGACAACGAACTCATTCAGTTAATAAAACAAAGGAAAGAACAAAGTCGGTGAGTAATAATTTGATATTTTTAAAAGCCTATGTGAAACAGTGTAGGAAAGAATACATTTTCCATTTCCATTCTTTTCAGCCTGTAGCATTCAGATTTATCTTTTTTAAAATTTAATTTAATTTTTAATTGATTTGCAGTGTTGTGCCACAGGTTTTATCTTAAAGTTTACCTTGAAGTTGCCATCTTAATCTTAAAAGGCAATGGAATGCTTGCTTGAACTACTGTATTAACTCTTTAGAAAAAAAAAACACCTCAGTATTGACCCTATCTAAAAACTAGCCAGAGCTGTTACATATCTGAAATTTTTACCATGGTGATAACTGTGTTTAGAATTGTTTGTATTAGTTCCAATTTGGGGAGGGGGTACCAATAAATTCATGTTCATGAATTTTCCAGTGGAAAGATATTAGTAAATAAGTTTCATTTGAATATATTATATAGCATTTCTTATTTCATTCCTTAGGAAAAAATTATTTTGCCTAATGTGATTTAACATGGTGCTTCTACTGTTTGATTTATCCTTTTATCATTAATTTCTTCTGTAAGTATTTCTTGAATAAATTTATGATGTATACTGGACAGTGTCAGAATCATTTCAACAATGTAAGTTGTATAGCTTGTACTAGATAGTTTCATATCTACAGCTATAATTTAGGTATTAGCCTTTTGCATCTTAACCTTACTGATTCGTGGTCTGAAAAGTTTAATGAAGCAGAAAATATCAGATATGAGTAAAAGATATAGAACCAGTTATGAAGTGGGGTGATTTTTTTAAGTTCTAGAACATTTCAGATTCTAAAAATTTTAAAGATCCTTTTTGAATACTAGTTATACCTGATCTGTATTTCATTTTCAGTTAGAATGCAGTTTGAATATAAAAAAGTAGTAGTTGCTATTCTGTATGCTAAAACCTTTTTGAACAGGTCTTTGAAAGGGACTTTCTTAGTTTTAAAATGTCCATAGCAGCATGATTCTTAAATTGTTTAGTTGTTTATCCTTCAAATGACATTCTCACTACTTTTATGTAGCTGCAGTTTACTCTTGTTTTAGGACGTTGGAGCCTCTAGAAGACTAACTTCTATTTTTGTTCTAACATTCTTGTGCCATTATTAGCTTATCTGTATAAATGATTAAACATCAAGTCAAAGAGTAAAAGCTTCTCAGTAAATTAGACATTCATATTGCAGTCACTAGTCTTTGATTATTTTAATAAGCCTCTTTGGTGACATATTTATAAAGTCATCTACTTATGTCTTCATGAGGTTTTTTCTTTTTTCCTTCATGAGGTTTTTAATTTAGATTATTCTTTTTGAGCTGTGGGCTTAGCTACATACTATTGTCCCCCTGACCTAGTCAATTCATGATAATCTAGGAATTTTACTTTGTGACTGACTTATTGCCAAATTCTCATTTCTGGATGATATTAGTAGACCTAGGCAATGATCTCCTTGGATGTCAGAAGTTGCATTCAACTTAGAAACAAGAAAAGCAAATTGGTTAATGGTGGTATAAAAATCTTCCAAGTGTCTGTAGGAACACTTGGGGACTTAGGATCTCCTGTTTAGCAATAGTTGTAATTCATAATGTAAGTGGATGTTTGAACTTTAAGGTGAATTAGCTAGAGAAGGCAATGGCACCCCACTCCAGTACTCTTGCCTGGAAAATCTCATGGACGCAGGAGCCTGGTAGGCTGCAGTCCATGGGGTCACTATCAGTCGGACACGACTGAGTGACTTCACTTTCGCTTTTCACTTTCAAGCATTGGAGAAGGAAATGTCAACCCACTCCAGTGTTCTTGCCTGGAGAATCCCAGGGACTGGGGAGCCTGGTGGGCTGCCATCTCTGGGGTCGCACAGAGTCGGACACGACTGAAGCGACTTAGCAGCAGCAGCAGCAGCTTTTATCCTAAAAGTGAAAAACAAAAATTCCAGTTTGTGTCCAAAATCTTAGAGACATTAAAAGCTATTAAAGTCAGTACTGAGTTTAAAATTTATGTCAGGTTCAGATTCAGAGGTTGGAACCCACTTGCAGAAACTCGGAGATTTTCATTCTATCAAACTTCAGTTTTTGAGATTTTCATTCTATCAAGGTCTAGTGGTCAAGAGTACAGGCTCAAAACAGACTTATGGTTGCCAGTGGGGAGGGGGATAGGGGAGAGATGGATTGGGAGTTTGGGATTAGCAGATACAAACTATTACATAAAGAACAGATAAAAAACAAGGTCCTACTCTATAGCATAGGAAACTATGCAGTCTCCTGTGTTAAACCATAGTGGAAAAAATATGAAAAAGAATATATGTATGTATGTATACATATATAACTGAATCATTTTGCTTTAGAGTAGAAAATAACATTATAAATCAACTATACTTCAGTTTGAATGTGGGCTCCAGAGTTAGACTGCCAAAGTTCAAATTTCTGCCATAACACTAGCTAGGTATCTTACTCTAGGCAAGTTATTTAACCTCTCTAATCCTCAGTTTCCATATCTAAAAAGTAGAAATAATAATGCTTGCTGCAGAGTTGTGAAAATTAAATGAGATAATCTTTGTAATGTTTAGCAATAAGTGCCTTATGATTAGTAGGTATTCAGTAGTTTTAGTTAATATTATTCAGTTTTTTGAGCACCTTACCACATGTGAAGCACTGAGTTAGGGAAAACATAGGTACTTTTTGAAGGAAAATGATTTTATGCAGATTCCCATTATGTTTGCTTAAATTTATTCACATTTCTGTGGGCTTCTTGTCTAACATGAATAGTTGAAACTGCTGTAGCTTCTTTTAAAAACCTCTGGCTCATGAAACTCCTTATGGCATTTATCATGGATGCTGCTGCTGCTGCTGCTAAGTCACTTCAGTCGTGTCCGACTCTGTGCAACCCCATAGACGGCAGCCCACCAGGCTCCCCCATCCCTGGGATTCTCCAGGCAAGAATACTGGAGTGGGTTGCCATTTCCTTCTCCAATGCATGAAAGAGAAAAGTGAAAGTGAAGTCACTCAGTCTGTCCGACTGTTAGCGACCCCATGGACTGCAGCCCACCAGGCTACTCCGTCCATTGGATTTTCCAGGCAAGAGTACTGGGGTGGGGTGCCATTGCCTTCCCCGATCATGGATGCTACTTGCTTGTTATGTACTATTTTATTCCTGTTTGTGGCCTTACTTATTTCCTTAGCTAGGTTATAAGCCTTTCAGAAACAGGAACTATGCATAAAGGTGTTCTTTCACTACTAATAGTCATTGAATGTGTACTTGATAAAGTGTTTATTAACGAAAACTATTATGCAGAGTAAAATCTTACCATTTAAAATATGTTAAGAAACTGGGTTTTCAGAAAGAACCAACTATTGAAGAAATCATGGTATTAAGATCAGCTGGATTTAAATTGTGTTAACTATGATAATTAACAATAGCTACAAAGTATACTTGCTCCTCTTTTCTAAAAGTTGTGTAATATAAAAATAATTGGACGATAGGAACACAATCCTCAAATATGCTAAGAAAAAGAGGAGCAAGAGAGGATAGATAGTATAAATGTGTCAAGTTTTTAATATTTTGGGGTTGATAAATATATTTATTTTAAATCAATAAATTGTGATATATAAGTTTATGTCATGTAAAGATATGAAAACAATCACTATTTGAAATAAAAATAAGACTATTACATACTCTTAAATTACATATTCTAAGTGACAGAGAAAGAAGGCAGAGGGCATGTTTGGTGGGTTATGCCTTTAAAAGAATTCTGAGATCTCCTTTAAATCACTAATAAAAGACTGTTTTTCTTCTAGACAGGATAAACCTTCCAATAGCAGCCAAGAAATAAACTCTGATGACAGGCGACCCCAATGGAGACGAGAAGACCGAATCCCATACCAAGACAGAGAGAGCTACAGCCAGCCAGCATGGCATCATCGTGGACCTCCTCAGTGGGACAGGAAGTGGGAGAAGGATGGCTATAGTAACACTAGGAAAAACAGCTTCACACATTCTTCAAGGAATAATGGTGGATCAAGAGGATGTTCTGGGTGGCATAAGGGTGGTGCAGGAGGTTCCTCACCTTGGTTTCACAGCCATAGTAATTCTGGAGGTGGTTGGCATTCAAATAGTGGGACAGTAGATTGGAATCATAATGGTACAGGAAGGAATTCCAGTTGGCATTCTGAAGGAACAGGTGGCTTTTCCAGTTGGCATACGAACAGCAGTAACGGAAATTGGAAATCCAGTGCATGTGGTACAAATAGTTGGAATTACAGTGGCCCCGGAGACAAATTTCAACCGGGCAGAAACAGAAATTCTAACTGTCAAATGGAAGACATGAATATGCTATGGAATACGAAATCTAACTCAAACAAATACAATCAAGACAGGTATAAGTGGCAGTGGCAAGAAAATGACAAAGTTGGTGCAGTTGCCACATACAGAGGTCCTTCTGAAGGATTTGCAAGTGGTAAGTTTCATTCAGAAGGCTTGCTTGACTTCAATTTTGAGCAGCTAGAAAGCCAAACCACTAAACAAACGGACACCTTCACTTCCAAAATTGGTGGGAAGAGTGGCAGTGTAGCAAGGGAAAAGCTCCGTCGCTGGACTCCTTACCCTTCCCAGAAGACTCTGGATTTACAATCAGGAATGAAAGAAGTCACTAGTAACAAGTCAGAAATGACAGATAAGCCTCTCTTTGATTATAGCTTGATAAGCATGGGAATAAAAGAGCCCCAAAATTATAAAACAAATAATTCTCAAAAACTGAAAACAGAAAAAGAAAAACAAATTGGATCTCTTAAACACAAAACCTCTTCTGACTGCACTGCTTCCTATGAGGTGGTGAGAGAATGCCCCATTACAGAAAAACCTGAACAAGAGCCTAATTTAAATAAGATGGCGTCATTAAAATCCCCACTCCTTCCAACTCCAGACAGTAAATCAGTTCCTCAAAAGCAAGATTCAAAGAATCCCTCAAAAAACACCAAAATCAATTCTTTTTTCTCTGGGGAACACTCAAATCCTTTGGCTAAACACACTGTGGAAGATAATCAGAGTTCTTGTATATCCAAAATGCGAAGTTCAGGTCCTCATGTTTTAAAAGGAAATAATAAAAGTTCACTTGGAACTCAAAGGGATTCTGATGAAAATTTAAGTGATACATTACAGAAAGCCAAAGATGTGCTGCAATGTCATGAGACATTGCAAAATCCACTTAGCGCTTCTAAAAGGACCAGGAATTATGCAAAAGCAAGTAGAAATGTAGAAGAGTCTGAAAAAGGATCTTTGAAGATTGAATTTCAAGTACAGGCATTAGAAGATGAAAGTGATGGAGAGATATATGACACAGAAAAGCATGGGACAAAAATCGAAACCCTGGGTTCTACAACTACAGAAGTTTTATCCTGCAGTACTCCTGCTGCTGATGAGAAAAGGGGGGATGACCAAAACCTGGAAACATCTAGAAAACCATCCACTTCCCCATGTAACTCAGCAGTTCATCAAAAAGAAACTGAGTTACAAATGACATCTTTAGCCAGCCCACAGTCTGGTTTACTGCTAGATTTGAAAACCTCTCTAGAAGATGTACAAATTGATGACCGTGTTAAATCTCATGAATCTTACGAAACTGAAGGCTTTGAGAGTACTAGCTTGGATGCCGAGCTTCAAAAAAGTGATATAGGTCAACCCTCAGGCCCCCTCCTGCCTGAACTAAGCAAGCTCGGCTTTCCTGCCTCACTCCAGAGAGATCTAACCCGGCACATTAGCTTGAAGAGCAAAACTGGAGCACATCTTCCTGAGCCAAACCTCAATAGTGCTCGCCGCATCCGCAATATCAGTGGTCATCGAAAGAGTGAGACAGAGAAGGAATCTGGGCTCAAGCCAACCCTTCGACAGATTCTAAATGCATCTCGAAGAAATGTCAACTGGGAACAGGTCATTCAGCAAGTAACCAAGAAAAAGCAAGAGCTAGGCAAAGGCTTACCCAGGTGTGTGGCTCTTTTCAGTATCCATTTCCTTTTTTTTTTTTTTTTTCTTTTAAACTTACCCTTTGGCTGTAGTCAGATTCTACTTGTTGAGTTTAATTAAATGTTTGCAAAAAAAAATCTGTTGTAGATGTCTGGTTTAAATATCCAAGAGTGACTGCTACTCTATAACAAGTGGAATAAAGTGTTTCCTAGCAGGGAATTCAGGTTACAAAGAAACACACCTACTTCTGAGAAATGAAGTGAGGAAAATACCATTAGAAATCCATCACTTTGGTGATAGGAGCCATAAAGTGACAGCATTACAAAGATGTCTATTGTAGCCCTGTATTTAACAATAGATCTCAATGAGTGATGCAACTTTGAGATATAACTTTTCATTACCTTTTACTTAGAACGTATAGATGGTTATCTTTCTGTATCTGCTGTGGACATTTATTTCTGATCACAAAATACATTCTCCTGAGTACTTGCATAATAGTAGTTTGGCTGTTCACCTTACGTTAAGGCACTAAACTTTTCTGAATGGGAAAGCAGTGTTCAACATAGGCTTGCAACTTGCAAATCATCCTGCTGTGTTTTAATTGTATAGCCCTCCAGGCTTAAATTTCCATCCTTGTTGAAATAACATATTTATTGTCCCTTCTTTTCTTTTCCCATAACTTGTGAGTATCATTGAAATTATGAAATTCTTGGCATGGTGTCTGTTGCTTGTAAATGCTTGATGAACACTTTTTGTTTGCTTGCTGTTAAAAATTACGTACTTACTGTTGATTTAGAGCTCCATATTAAATAAAACCTTCAGTTTTTATTCCTTCCCTTTGTATATAGCTGTATACAAATATCTAATTTACTACTTGTTACATTACAATACTTATAATAGAGTTAACTTACTTTATGTTTAGAATTACTAGACTATTAGCTCCTGAGGGCAGAAGCCGTCCATTTACATTTGCAGTCTCTGTGCCTAGTCTGATTTATGATTTTTTTTTTTCTTTTTCTTTCTTTCTTGAGGTTTGGCATAGAAATGGTGCCTCTGGTTCAAAATGAGCAAGAGGTCTTGGATCTGGATGGTGAGCCTGATCTATCTGATCTAGAAGGATTCCAGTGGGAAGGTGTTTCCATTTCTTCATCCCCTGGGTTGGCAAGGAAGCGAAGCCTTTCAGAGAGCAGTGTGATCATTGACAGGGCTCCGTCTGTGTATAGCTTCTTCAGTGAGGAAGGCACAGGCAAAGAAAATGAGCCCCAGCAGATTTTTTCACCTAGTAGTTCATTCAGATCCGCACAGAGTCAAAAACCAACCATGAGCCTTAAGCAGGAAGTGACACCTCTGGCTCCCTCCCTAAGAACAGATGAAAGAACTGAAAATGCTACTCGAAGGCGACATAGCATGCAGTTATCTCCTGACCATCCAATACCTTTGATGGATTTGACAAAAGAGCTGCACAGCCAGGAGAGCTCTACACTATCAGAGAATCATAATGCCCAAGAAAGTAATGGAGAAGGAAACTCTTTATCATCAAATGCATCCTCAGCCCTTGCAAACTCCAGTTTGGCAGATGCAGCCACAGACAGCAGCTGTACCTCTGGTGCTGAACAAAATGATGGCCAGAATGTTAGAAAGAAACGAAGAGCCACTGGAGTGAGTATGATTCCTGTATGTTTTGTAGAACATTTCATGTAGTGACTTGGCTGTGATAAAAACGTAATGTTTTTCCTGGGTACCTGGGCTTGTGTTTTGCCCTACTCTGGAATAGAAGATTTCTCAGGCTCTTTATATTTTTGTCCTACTGGTTTCTCTCACTGAGTAGCTCTACTAAGTTAGATGTAATTGAATATGAATGTACAGTACTGGGAAAATATGAAGTCATCTCTAAAACTAGTCTCTAAGCCAATGATTCTTTGAATCACCTGACCAAGGAATGAGCCACATCTTCAGTTGTAACTTTATCTGTTTTCATGATGCATTCTGTACTGCTATTGAAGAAAGGTACTCGAGTGTTGTATTTGTAGGGCATATATGTTTGTTGGACCCAGAACTATTAGGCTTAATAAGGTAGTTTTAACACTGAGAGTACATCTATATGAGCATAGTCTTAGTCTCTGTTACTTTGTCTTTTATACTTAAGTTGCCTAGCCTGGCCTTTTTAGAATCCATTACTTCACTGACACTTCTCTTTTGGCACCTCTGATGGCTAATATTGCTTAACCCTTTCAGGAACCCTTTCTGAAAAGAAAGAGTTGCTGATAGTAGTATAGACTGGAATCTGACACTCAGAAAATGGACTGTTTCCTTTAATATTGAGACAATATAACAAACTAGTTAAAGGCATGGGTTGTAGACCTGGGTTTAAATTCCATCTTTGCCCTGTTGAACTAGATGTTGTAGCAGATAGTGTTGGATGAGAGATTAATTGTCTTATGGCATAGCTGATGTCTTCGGTCTTATCTCACAGACTGTTAAGCTTTTTGTTGTAAAGATTTTCTTGCTGAATTCTAAAGTAGAAATTATGAAATCAGATGTTTTACTAGCTTTTACCAAGGTGAAGTGCTTTGCCCAAGCCCTTGGGCTTTACTACCTTTAGGATGCTAGGGAGGTACTTAATCTTGATTGTTTTTTTTTTTTTTTTTTGTCGGATACATTCAGTCAACTAATATTTGAGCTCATATCATATATATGAAACTCGTAACTATCCTGATGGTATTAATCATGAATAATAATGTATGACTGACTTAGAATTAATTCTTTTTCCCCCTCCTGGATAATGGCCATTGCATATTTAATATTGTTCTTTTTTTTTTTTTTAATCTCCTTAGGATGGGTCTTCTCCTGAACTGCCAAGTCTTGAGAGAAAAAATAAAAGAAGGAAAATTAAAGGAAAGAAAGGTATAGTATAGAATATTCTGGCAAAAACTGTTCTTGTATCACTTCGGCCTTTTACAACTTGATATACAAGTGTAGCTTATCAAACAGAGAACACCCATTTATTAATTTATGATATTTTTGTTGCCTTGCTTAAGGGCATAGAAAAAGTTTGATTTTCTACTATATCCAATTGGAGTTATAGAAGAAATATGTGATACCACCTAAACCAGAAAGCTGAAATTTTATATATCACGGACAAATTGAGTTCAGTATAAAACCAAAAAGTCTTACTTGGCCTTTTCAGTGGAATGAAGAGAAACAAGACATTTAGTAGAAGTTTTTATCCCTCTTGGTCATTTATAGCCATTTCACTCACTTTCTGAGGAATCTTGGTTGCTTTTCTCATGTGAATCAAGGAGAGAGGTTATTTGTGGGGCTCCCTGGCTGATAGGCTTCTATGACTCTTGCCTTTCACTGGTTCTCATACCATTTCAGTACAAGATCTAGTGTAGGAAATGACTGGATGAACTCTGGGTGGCTGGATGTGATAAGGTAGGAGTCAAAGATGATACCAATTTCTAGCTGGAGCAGTTGATGGCTTTATTTATAGAGCTAGAAAACTTTATGAGAGTTACAGGTTGAGGATAGAAGAAGATAGGAGTTCCCTTTTGGATCCCCTGAGTTAAAGGATTTTAGAGACACCTTAGTAGAAGTATCCAGTTGGTAGTTAGATATGTGGGTCTGGAATTTAGGGGAGTGGTCTTGGCATATTACATGGGAAAGAAACAGATATAAAGATGACAAACAAATACACATAGTAGGACATTTTATTTCAAAGCTGTATTTTCTTCAGGAAAATATATATTATTATATTAAATATAAATATTTTTATTTTAAAATTTTAAAGTTATTTTATATTAAAGAACCTTAATATATCAAGATTTTAATTTTATATTAAAGATAACTATTTAAAATTAACTAACAGACTAGAAAAATAGGAATCCAGAAGAGGGTATAAGCAGTTTAGGTTTGGGGACCAATCTAAGCCAAAGCCTTGTTTGAAGAGGGTAGTAGATAAAGGAAGATGGAAAGTGAAACCTGCAGGAGTTGATTTCCCCAGAGGTTTTGCTTGGAAGTGTCACTGTGGAAGATGGTGATTTGATAAGATGGTACCATGTGGTGGTACACTTGAAACCATGAGGCTTGGTCTCTAGCTGTGATAGCATGACTTGACTATGTGATTTGTAAAAAATTTGATGAGTCTCCTTCCAGTGACCTCTTGAGGAGAAAATAAAGGCCTATCGTAGATAATTGATGCAGTTCCCTGGATTATTAAAGAGGAGTCTCCAGTATTAAACTAAGCCTTATGGTTTCTTTTGACAGAACGTTCTCAGGTTGACCAGCTGCTGAATATTTCTTTACGAGAGGAAGAACTAAGCAAATCATTGCAGTGCATGGATAACAATCTTCTACAAGCTCGTGCAGCACTTCAGACAGCTTATGTTGAAGTTCAAAGGCTACTTATGCTTAAGCAGCAGGTAACAGCAGGTGGAATGTTTAATGAAAAAGGATCATCTTAAAGTTGAATTTTAAAATGCTTAACAAAATATTTTATTTTTAGATAACTATGGAAATGAGTGCCCTGAGGACCCATAGGATACAGATTCTACAGGGATTACAAGGTATTCAGACAATTTGATGGACTAGACTGTCTGTAACTTGTTATTTTTTGATTTTCTCTAGAGTGGAATTAAAGTAGTTATGGAAAAGTTAATATGATTATTCTCGTGTCTCCTTGATTTCATCTTTCTGTAGAAAGGCCTGTAAGACTGTATATCCCCAAAATGCTTAGCAATAGAAATAATGTTACAGAAAGAGTCTTGGGTTAGGCATCCCAAGATTGGGGTACAAATTTGGCTCTTCTATTAGTACCAATATCACTTTGGAGAAGTCAGTTAAAATCTGAAAAATTAGAATATTAATGCCTGCTTGTCTATATCCTCATTGGTTGTACATATAGCTTACAAATAATCTATTTTAGAGAATTATGAGCATCTTTAAAAATTCTCTTGTAATCTTTAAAAATACAAGTTGGCTCAGTAATGAGTGGCTTTTCAGATAACATTTTTGCATTTGTATGTGTGTACGTTTCCCATTCTAGAAACATATGAACCTTCTGAACATCCAGACCAGGTTCCCTCTAGCCTTACACGAGAACAGAAGAATGTTAGATCTCAAACGTCTACTGATGGCACACTTCTGCCTAGTGCTTTTTTCCCGAATTTCCTGGAACCTCTATCTTCCCACGTGTCTCCATCATCCACTGGAACCCCTCTCCAAGCAATCACATCTTCTTTCCAAGCTCATGGCAGTGTTCTTGCTCCCGACTCATCAGTTCAGATTAAACAAGAACCCATGTCTCCTGAACAAGAAGAGACTGTGAATGCCATATCACAAGGCTCTGCTTGCAGTGTGTCCAAGGAATTACTGCAAGCTAATAGTATGTAAACTTTTCTCTGTGTTCAGGGCAACCCGATAGTGGGTCTAGGGCAATTTTATATTAGTGATGTGACATCATACTTGTCTATTAGAACTAAAGTTATAACAGGACTTCCCTGGTGATCCAGTGGCTAACACTTCACACTCCCATACAGGGGGCCTCAGGAACTAAATCCCACATGCTACAAGTAAAGATTCTGCATCCGCTACTAAAAGAATCCTGCATGCCACAATGAAGATAGAAGATCCTGTGTGCCACAACTAAGACCCCACACAGCCAAATAAATGACTAAATAAATAAATATATATTTTTAAAGTTACTATAGTTTTTCTTTAAGTCTTCTTATTTAGGAGAATTATTTAAATATTGGTAACTCTTCCTGACTTTCTCTAATACAGGATTGGTAAATTGACTTTGAATTAGCATGTAACAGGTTCCATTTATTAGGATTGGTGCAGAATTATCTGTTTTTCATGAGATAAATGGCATTGAAGTTGTTTAGTCAGTTTTCTAGATAATATTCCTCTTCTGAATTTCTCATTACTTAACTGTTTTTATCATTTCAAGTAAACACTAAGGTTAATACAGACCTGAGGAACTGGTGGCCATGATGAAAGGCAGGGGGCTCTGGTGTTTGGGATCATCTAACAGGAACTTGGGGGTTTTGACAAATAGCCAGGGATTTTACTGTCTTTATAAAATAATCCTTATCTGGTTACCATTTGAGAATAACTTCTAAGTTGTTTAAAATCTTACCTGAAGTTTGTCTAACCACAATGGTGCTATATTGAAAATTAAGAAACAAATTGATATTGTGTGGTATTCTTGGGTTTTTTTGAACAAAAAGAAAGTCTGAAGGATCATCCTAAATTTTGCTGTCTGTTGCATCACTATTGATATGTACATCAAATATATGTTATCTTTCATATTGAATTTTGTTTCTTTTATATGGATAACGGTATTTTTTTTAAACGTGGTGACACTTTTTTCAAAAATAACTTTTATTAGATTTCCTTTTCTGACTGCAAAAGTAATTCATATTCATTGTTTCAAACAAGAAAGAGAAAAGATCAGTAGAAACAATCTCTGCCCATAAAAGGAGCTTTTCTAGGATGTAAGACATGCACATTATTTGAGATTAATGCAAGGCAAAGTGTATACATACTGTGCTAGAAATACATGTAGGCTATGGGAAGCTGAGGAGTGAGATAACTAAACCATGACTGTTAAAGTTGTTAATATATCATCAAAGTGTCATATTATTGGATAGAAATTCAATCAGTGATAATTATAGTTTGTGACTACACATAGCAAGCACAAAGACAATGGAATAATTTTTTTTTTCCTTCTCAATTCAGGAGAGATCAGTGACAATTGTCCAGTTTATCCAGTTACCACTGCAGCATTGTCCTTATCAGAGCTAACAGAGAGGTTCCATGAGCCTAGCCAAGAACTGAAGTTTTCTGTGGAGCAAGGAATTACCGGAAACAGAGGGAGCAGTAGCAGTCCCTCTTCCCGATCAGCTGGTCTTCCTAGCTTAGGTAAAGAAAGTGAAGAGCCAAACAAAGGCAGCAGTGGGTCTGAAGCCTGTACCAGTTCTTTTCCAAGGTTATCCTTTGCTTCAGAAACCCCTTTAGAGAAAGAGCCCCACTCTCCAGCTGACCAGCCAGAACAGCAGGCAGAGTCCACTCTGACATCAGCTGAAGCTAGGGGGAACAAGAAAAAGAAGAAACTTAGGAAGAAGAAAACTCTGCGGGCTGCCCATGTTCCTGAGAACAGTGACACTGAACAGGATGTATTTACTTCTAAACCTGTAAGGAAAGTAAGAACTGGAAAGTCTGCTAAAGGGGAGAAAGTGACAACCTCCACCTGGGAAGATAGCAGAACTGGCCCAGAACAAGAAAGTGTCAGAGATGAACCAGATACTGACTCGTCCGTTGAAGTCCTAGAACTTCCTAATCCTCAGTTAGAAGTGGTAGCCATTGATTCTTCTGAATCTGGAGAAGAGAAACCAGATAGCCCATCTAAAAAGGATATTTGGAACTCCACAGAGCAAAATTCATTAGAAACGTCTCGCTCTGGTTGTGATGAAGTTAGCTCTACCAGTGAGATTGGCACTCGCAATAAAGATGGCATCCCTGTAAGGTAAGGATGCTGTGTTGGTCCAATCAGAGCAGCTTTCACCATTCTTTCATTAGAAAACAGAACTTTTTGTTCCAAATCAGAATTTTTTTAGAGTCACATTTATAGAAAATCAGTAGGGATGTATAACAGATTATGGATATCTCCTTAGCAATGAAGAGTTTCTGCTTTCTCACTTGTGTTGTAAATATTTACTGTTTTTTTCCTTTCATATAAAAATTTCACATGCAGAAACTGATCTTGTATCATTGCTATTTTGTCCATTGTTTAGAATAATTTTTTGAGTCAGGAAAATACAAGTTTTCCTACCTGTCCTATTCACACAGATGCTAAGAAGACTTTTGCTATTATTTTATAGTGTGGCAGAAACTCAGACTGTGATCTCCTCCATAAAAGGATCAAAGAACTCTTCAGGTATTTGGTTGTTCAGTTTTATTTAAATGAATTACAGGAGGGACTTCCCTGCTGGGCCAGTGGTTGAGAGTCGGCCTTCCAATACAGGGGATACGGGTTGAATCTCTGGTCTGGGGACTTGGATCCCACACATCTCGGGGCAACTAAGCCCATGAGCCACAGCTATTAATCACTATAGAGTCCATACACTCTGGAATATATAAGTAAATAAGTCTTAAATATGTTTTTTAAATGAGCGAATTGCTAAATTAATCACAGGAAAAAAGCTTTGTAAGTATTAAAGCCAGGCTTTAAATCTACTTAAATATGCTTATAGAATAGGGGATGGGGACTGGGCTTATTACCAAGAGGATAGTAATAAGGTTACTGGTATCCCTGAATCCTCAAATCCTGGCATTTCAGTTTCTTACTCACATCTCTAATCTGGATCTCTCGTGTGTTCAGCTAATTAGAATAGTTGGCCTTCTGTGTCTTCAGTTCTGCATCAGTGGATTCAACTAATCACAGATTGTGTAATGGGCATTTATTGAAAAAAATTTTGTGTAAGTGGACCTGCACAATTCAGAGCATGTTCAGGGGTCAGCTGTAAATGGGAGGATGTGTATAGGTTATATGTAAATACTATGCCATTTTATATAAGGGACTTGAGCATCTGTGGATTTTGGTACATATTGGGTGGAGGAATCCTGAAACCAATCCCCCTTGGCTACCAGGGGACAACTGTATTAAGGTTTTGTTGGCTCTGGGGGTGGGGGGTGGTGGGTTTGCTTTGAGAAGGAATTACTTTAAAAATAATGCCTTAATAAAATAACTGGCAGCAGAGGAGACTGGATGTGGAAAGATATTTAGTGTCTTAAAGGGTATCCATTCAAAGACTCACTATGTAAGTATTTTTTCCCTAAGAGAAAGGCCTTCTCTACCTTTTCTTAATATGAAATCTTCATAATGAAGGTCACTAATGAGAATGTGGTGTTTTGCTAGGTGAACCAGGTTTTTAGGAGAATCCAGAGACCCCTTTTTCATAATGTTTTAAATTTCTTAGTATCTTTCGAGATACAAGGTGACACATTTCTGAAACATATTGTTTTCTAGAAATATCTTCAGAGCCAGGAGATGACGATGAGCCCACAGAAGGGAGCTTTGAGGGGCACCAAGCTGCAGTGAATGCAATTCAGATATTTGGGAATTTACTGTATACCTGTTCAGCAGATAAAACTGTCCGAGCTTATAATTTAGTGGTAAGTTGATACATCAGTTTGAATGTTTTTGCTTCTTTACAGGTTTTAGAATCTCCCAACTTACTCTCTTTTAAACATATGTCTGTTTGCTTTCCAGAGATGGAGTAGGCTTTAGACTAACTTCAGATACAATTGATCTAGTGAGTCAGTGGGGTCACCAGAGACTTAAATTTTTTCTTTCTCTCCTTTCTATTTTCTCTGGTGATCACCTCTTCCTAAAGCAGGTTCTCCTGCTCACAGATGTCAATAGCCACAAGAGTTTCTTTTCCCTCCCACCGCCAAAAAAGGGTCCTGTGCTTTCCTCCTTAAACAGTCATTTGGCAAAAGAAGATGGAATTATAACAATAGGCTAGAGACAGTCAGGTCCCAGCCCTGGAGTGGGTGCTGAGATATGTCACCTAGTTGCTACATAATAGAGAAGGGATAGAATGAACATTGGGAAAGTGTCAGAGGAGGCATTTTCCCTGAGAGTTGATGAATTATGCAAGTTATTAATAAGAGCAGCAGTCTTTCATTACCCCACACTATCTGATGCTCATAACTCTTAATTTTCTTATAGTGGACTTTTGAGTTTTGAGTCATTTGTGCTTCCCTGGTGGCATGTGGTAAAGAATTCGCCTGCCAATGCAAGAGATACAAGAGACATAGATTTGATCCCTGGGTCGGGAAGATCTCCTGGAGTAAGAAATGACAACCCACTCCAATATTCTTGCCTGGAAAATTCTTTGGACAGAGGAGCCTGGTGGGCTCCCCGTCCATGGGGTTGTAAAAAGAATTGGACACAACTGAGCACACACAGGATATCAGTTCAGTTCAGTCACTCAGTTGAGTCTGATTCTTTGCGACCCCATGGACTGCGGCACGCCAGGCTTCCCTGTCCGTCACCAACTCCTGGAGCTTGCTCAAACTCATGTCCATCGAGTTGGTGATGCCATCCAGCCATCTCATCCTCTGTCATCCCCTTCACCTGCCCTCAATCTTTCCCAGCATCAGTGGCTTTTCAAATGAGTCAGTTCTTCGCTTCAGGCAGCCAAAGGATTGGAGTTTCAGCTTCAGNGCTTGCTCAAACTCATGTCCATCGAGTTGGTGATGCCATCCAGCCATCTCATCCTCTGTCATCCCCTTCACCTGCCCTCAATCTTTCCCAGCATCAGTGGCTTTTCAAATGAGTCAGTTCTTCGCTTCAGGCAGCCAAAGGATTGGAGTTTCAGCTTCAGCATCAGTCCTTCTAATGAATATTCAGGACTGATCTCCTTTAGGATGGATTGACTGGATCTCCTTGCTGTCCAAGGGACTCTCAAGAGTTCTCCAGCACCACAGTTCAAAAGCGTCAGTTCTTCAATGCTCATCTTTCTTTATGGTCTACCTCTCACATCCATACTTGAGTACTAGAAAAACATATGCCAAACTAATTCTGTTTATCAATAATGATAGCCAAGAAACTTTAGGAACACTAGGTTGTCTGAACAAATACAGTGAAAGTATATGAAATTGATGAAGTCTTTGAAAGTCAAAAGGTTAGACGATGGACTGAGAAAATGTGTTTACTATAGGCAACAGGTATATAGGGTCCTTTAGCCTAATAATGTATGAAGGGCAACAGAGATGACTGTAGGAAGAAAGCAATGGTACCAGGAGGTATGAATGTAGATTTGGCCAATTGGCTCTAACTCTAAATTGTAAGACTGGTATAGGTATGTATGTGCATTGTAAATATATATAACAGTATGTGCACAGAGATAACAGGGTGTTCCATTATGAAACCACACCTGGGACACCAGGACCTGTGATGGCATGTCTTTGAATATTGTGAAGCTTTCTCTACGTACTAATCAAATCCAGCAGCTTATCTGGGTAATTAGCTATAGTTTGAATTTGCTTGCACTTTAGTCCATATGCTAGAGAGACTTGGCCTAGCGTTAATTAAAATTCTGATCTATCTTACAGCAAATTGCCCTAAGCAATTTTTGGTATGGCTCAGTTAACATAAGTTGCAGGTACCTCTGTTCACTGGGCATTCAGTAAACAGGTACTTACTGAACACCTTTTGATACCATATACTAGGTACTATTCTAGACTCTGGGGACACAAACATGAACTGTATGTTTTAGCTTTTTTTTTTTTTTTTTAAGGAAATACATTATCTTATCCATCTATATCCACAAGTAATGATCTAAACTGTGCTTGACTTTAGAGTCGAAAGTGCATTGGTGTGTTTGAGGGCCATACCTCCAAAGTGAACTGCCTCCTGGTTACTCAGACCTCTGGGAAGAATGCTGCCCTTTACACTGGTTCCAGTGATCATACCATTCGCTGCTATAATGTTAAGGTAAGTGGGTCCAAAGAAATCAAAAGTGATGATACTGAAGCACTTTGACTATATTTACTGTGTAGAGTGGAGACACTGAGACAGATGCTTCATTCTGTTCATCTTCTTGCTTTTAAATTTGTTTCAGTACACTTAAACCTTTGGTAGAAATGAGGCTTAGGTCTAAACCAAGTTTTCTGTCTCTCTCTGCATATCTTTTCACTTGCTACTGGTAATAATATACCTCTTTTGATCTTTCCAACAAATATTGCTCTTGATTTTTATTTTCATGTCATATGCCAAAGTTAATATTAGGTAGAAAAAGAAATGTTAAAAAAAGTTTTTAAACTTAAAGACTTAGCAATAGATCTCTCCTCTGAGAAAGAATTTTCTAAATGAATTATAAGAAATGAGAGAAAATTGTTTGCATTAAAATATACATATATATACACAATTGCATAATATTTAAAGTATAAAAATAAGTGAGCAGGAAAAAAATACATATATTCTTAACTTTAAAAGACTTAATTATTTAAGACAAAATTTATAATACCACGTAATTAGGTTTTCAACGTATATAGATGGTATATGTGAGATAACAGGAACACAAGAAAGGGAGAAGCTAGAACTATGCTGGTACAAGGTTCTTATATTTTATTGAGGATAAGTCAATATTAACTTGAGCTAGATTGTTACAGTTTAAAGAGGTAATCTCCAGAAGGCTGATTCAAAACTTCAGTGTACATCAGATGGACCTAGAGAGCTTGTTAAAACACATGTTACTAGATCCCTTTCCCAGAGTTTCTGATTCAGTAGGGTTGGGATAAAGCCCAAGAATTTATTTTTCAAACATGTGATACTGATGCTGCTGGTCTAGGGGTCACACTCTGAGAACAGCTATCCTAAAGCAATCACTAAAAGAATAATGCAAAGAAAGATAGCTTTAAAATTTAAAAGAGGAAAATTAAAATGGCATACTAAAAAAACTTTAATGCAAAACAAGGCAGAAATGGGGAAACAAATAAAAATGAGATAAATAGCAAATTGGAGTCTAAATCTAACCATATTTAATAATCAAATGTGAATTAACACTCAAATTGAAAAGGAGATTGACTAGATAAAGAACAAACATCAAAATCTATGCTGTCTACAAGACACTTTTAAATTCAAAGACACAGGTAGGCTGAAATAAAAGAATGGGGAAAAAAGTACTTTTTTTTGCAAATAGTAACAAAAAGAGCTAGAGCAGTTATATTAATGATAAAAGGGTCAATATAGAAGACATTCAAGATAGAACAGTGATCTATCTTATCAGAGAATAACAGAGCTTCAAAATATGTAAAGAAATATTGATGGGATTATAGGGAGAAATAGACAAATCCACATTAACAGTTATTTTTTTTTATTATTTTAGTCACTTAATATCATTCAACAGCATTCAATCTTGAGTACTTACTATGTAATTGGCCCTCTTCTAGGTAATTAGATTTTATTGATAAAACACAGTTCTGGGAATTCATGGAAATCATTTTATGAACATCAGCTCAAACTGTGTTTGTATAACCTGTATATGCATCAGAATTATGAAGGAAACTTTAAAAAAAACATATTCCAGGGCCTACTGAGTTAGAATCTCAGGGTTTAGGGATGAAGCTTGGTGTTCTATATATTTTGAAAACTTTTTGGGTAATTATAAACCAGCTAACCTTATACTGGTTTAAAGGAGGCATTTGGGAGCTATTGAAATAGAGAATCAGTAGCAGGAAAGCACATAGTACTTGATTAATGCAATTATCAGATAATACAACTATAATCTTTATTTTCCTTTTTAGACAAGAAGTGCAGCTTTTTGGCTACTTAATTTAAGAGGCTAAAACCCAGTTCATAGTGCCCTTTGAAGAATTTCTACATTCCAAGTTAGAAACATAGGTAACATTATTAGAAGTTACATTTGTTTACTATGTTACCTACAGCTTGAGGTTCTTTGGCCACAAATTTCAAAGCAGAAAACAGTCTAAGATACTTTTCTACAAAATGGAGGAGGCAACATTTTCTTCCTCATAAGAAATAATGTCACACTCTTGTTTCACAGAGGATTGTTTTCATACCTTATTTGCTTTTAACCTCTACTGATCAGGTGTTGTGTGTTTTTATCAGACTCGAGAGTGTGTGGAGCAATTAAAGCTGGAAGACCGGGTTCTCTGCCTCCACAGTAGGTGGCGAATTCTCTATGCAGGACTGGCTAATGGCACTGTGGTCACCTTCAACATAAAGGTTAGTGGTAGGAGAGAGAAGGCTGAACTCCCATGCCACTTAGAAGTGGTGTGTATGAGGGAAGAAGTCGAAGACAAGGCCATTTTCCTGTTTTTGTGTGTGTAAGAGAAAGCAGTAGAATTAACCACTGCTCAAAAATTTACCTTCTGTTATAAGTGAAACAAGATGCATTCTGTCTGCTCAGGCCCAAGTGTGCCAGGACCAAAGTGTACCTCTACTAAATTAAACCAAGCCTAATGATTTGGGGCCAAATAATGAGTCATGGGTTAAACTAGTTTGTCTCATTTTAAGAATGACACCATGAAAAATGAACTTAAATTCCTTTGAGTATGACAGTGATGTTGTTTAGAACTGATTTAGGGTGTCATGAAAGTAGCCTGTTCTGTAAACTGAACTAAGTCAAGGTTTGCCTTCATGCCCTTGGGCCTCATTCTTTGCTGACCCAAATATGAATTCATTTGTTGAGCAAACCTTTATTGAGCACTGTTATGTGGTAGGTCTCAGGATAAGGCTTATGAATCCATTTGTTGAGCAAACCTTTACTGAGCACTGTTATGTGGTATGTCTCAGGATAAGGCTCAGGAATCCATTTGTTGAGCAAATCTTTACTGATCACTGTTATATGGTAGGTCTCAGGATAAGGCTTAGGAATCCATTTGTTGAGCAAACCTTTACTGAGCACTGTTATGTGGTAGGTCTCAGGATAAGGCTTAGGAAACGAACACAGGCCAATTCTTGATGACTCTGTGTGCTTTGTTAATGTAGTTGAGCTTGTAGCTTTGAAGCATGAGAGACATGATCCAGTTGGTATTTTAGAAAAAGTCACTTGGGTGTTGAACAGATTGGAAAATACTGATAGTAGTAGAAGCTTGGAGACCATTTAGGCGGCTTTGTTACAGCAGCTGACATGTAGACTAAAGTGAAGAGAATGCATAAAAAATGTAATCAGAGGTAGAGGTGATAGGTTTGGTTACTAATTAGTTGTGGCATTCTATCCCAAGGCCATCTGGTCATCTTTTAACAGTATATTAGAAGTTTGCTGTGTTGTGCCTAATTAGAATATCATACGTTTAGTTAGTACTTACTGTCTCTCCTTCTGCCAGCTGTCTGGAACTACATACAAGAAATGCAATAAAATATGCTATGGTTTCTGCCTTTAAAAGCTTAGAATCAAGTTAGAAGAAACTAGCCCATATATAATCAAATATCAAATTATTTGGTTCACTTGATATGAATAGATCACAGAAGACAAGATAGATTTTAAATGTTTTAAAGGCTAAAACTTGATAATTACCCAGTTCTATTTTGCGAGATTAATGTAATCAAAGGTAAATGAAGTTAGGAGCCAGACTTTTGGGGCAAAATGATGACAAATTCAAATGGGAATGATCTTTATTTTATTTTATTTTTTTTTGAAATGGTCTTTAAATGGTTGAAAAGCCCCAGCAAAGTGGACTTTGAGACAGAGATTTGAGAGTTTTTACAGAGGTGTGAACTTTGAATCCTTGTTAGGGCTGGGCCTTTTTTCTGTTTTGCCCACACTCCTGAAATGCAGTGCTTTGATGATGGGGCTCATCAAAAAGCCAGGGCTGTTGACCTTGGCCTGTCTGTCTTTGGGCCCTGAATGCCTTTCGTCTATCTCCCCAGCATTTTAAGATGGCTGAGATTGAGGTTCCCAGCTGCTGCTCTTGCCTAGTCTCTGGGAGTTTTGTCTTCTATTGCACTTAAAATACCTTTTTAGAGTTTGGGGAAAGTAGGAAACTATGAACAAGATTGGTTTGGGATAAGGAAAGCAAGTCTAAAATCTGAAGTAAAGGAATGTTTATCCACATCCACATTCAGGATGTGGCCATGCTGTGCTGACTGACATAAAGGCCCCTATAGTTTAACTGAATGTTACAAGAGAGAACCAGAACCAGAGGTCAGAAAAAGGCCAGAATAACATAAAAGTTGAAGAATGAGGAGCTGGTTGTCTAAGAAAGTAGTTCTCAAAGAGAATTTTGGAAGCAACCATGACAAATAGAGTACATACATTTTGGATGACAAAAATCCGACTTCTTGGGTCTTTGGCATGGAAAATGTATTCAAATACGGAAAAAAGCTTTCTCTTTCATGTCACTGACTTAAGGGAAGTGAGAGAGGACATAAAAAGAGAACCAGATTCTAATTATGATCAGGATAGCATGGGCCAAAGATAGAAATGAGTTTATAACGTAAGACTGTCCCCACTAGAATGGAGGAAGAAGGTGTCATGAATACAGAGAGTGTTGGAATGGGAATGGCAGAAGTTGGGGAGTTAGGGATACAGAGTGGATATAAAAACTTACAGATAGGTGTTAGAATTTAGAGTTTGTATCAAGGTAGTGATTTGGATTAGTTGATGCTGAGTTTTTCCAACTAAGTGGTTTTTACTTCATATAATGGTGGCTTATTTTTCAGAACAACAAACGACTTGAAATCTTTGAATGCCATGGCCCTCGGGCTGTCAGCTGTCTTGCCACAGCTCAGGAAGGTGCCCGAAAGTTGCTGGTTGTGGGTTCTTATGACTGTACCATTAGTGTACGTGATGCACGGAATGGATTACTCCTTAGAACTCTGGAGGGCCACAGCAAAACCATCCTCTGCATGAAGGCAAGTATAAAACAGGAGTTCATTGTCTGGTGCAAACAGAAGAGTTCAAGTGAAATTTCCCATGTTTTCTAATGCCTTATGTAGAATACAGGAGGTTACAGTCCTTTTCCTTAGGCCTGGAAATCACCATAGGACGTACTGTTAGCATATTAATTGAGAGACAAATATCTTATTATAGAATGTAGATATACTCAAATGCTGTTCTACTTCATAATCATTCCAAAGAAGCAACAAAGCCAATAATATGTTGTCAGTTTATCAGAGTACTTAGTGGCAGCACATAAATTTCAGTTCAGAAAATTTGTCTTGAGAAACTTATTTTATACCTCATTCATGCTCATCTCAAAACAGGGTGGAAAGTAGAATTTGCCAATGTATATTACAAGTTAAAGGAAACCTCAGAACTTTATACTGAATCTCACTCACTGAATTTTTTTTCTGTAAGGTGGTGAATGACCTTGTATTCAGTGGCTCCAGTGATCAGTCAGTCCATGCTCACAACATTCATGTAAGCCTTGTTGGTATATCTTTAATAAAATGGTGGATAAAGCTTGAAGGGATTCCTCTTCCAATTTAAATTAAGCCTCCTTTCTAGTGGAAAGACTTAATAATAATCCCTGTCCATAAGCTCTTAGATACTATTAAGCACTGTAGAAATCAAAATTCTTCACGGGGGACAGACTCAAAAGTTTACATCAGGTTTAGTTTGAATGTCTCATTTAAATGTGAGACATATTGAGCACCTGAGGCTCTAAGAAAGTAGATATGATATATAGTTTAAAATAGCACAAATAGAAACAGCCGTGAGACTCTGCTTGGGTCATAGAGGCCACTTTTGAAGTTTAGTTCCTAGTCTGAACTTGTGAGGTTATTCAGCCTCAGGAACTTTTTGTCCAGATCCAGTGAAATGATAAAAGTGAATATACTTCGAACACTATAAAATACATACACAGAGCTGTGACCCTTCTCTCTCTCTAACACTGGGTTCTCTCCATCAGGATACAGTGCATATATTTTATATAAGTAACAAATGGTTGTGAGAATACTTCACCTGTCTAAAATTAGTACAGCTACATGTGTGTACAAGTAGTCTCATCATTACCTCTTTTAGAATTACAGAATTATAAATCTCAAAAGTCAAGACTCTTAGAAATCAGTCTAGTGACTCTTGTCTCTCTTCTGGTGCAGACTGGTGAGCTTGTCCGGATCTATAAAGGTCACAATCATGCAGTGACTGTGGTGAATATCCTAGGGAAAGTGATGGTGACTGCTTGCTTGGATAAATTTGTTCGTGTCTATGAGTTACAGGTAGAATTTAGATTCACTATTTTGTTTGAATGATTTGGAGAGATGGTCTGTTTGGATTTGGTGGGTTTTTTTTTTAATTGTTGTTGTTAATATGGAAAGGCTGAGGTGGAACTCAGAAATCTGTGTTCTTCATAATTGTTGTAGGTAATTATGAAGTAGTTTGGTCCTTGGACAACACTTTCAGAAATACTGCCCTGAGATACCTGGTCAGGTTCACAGGTGTCAAAATTTAATGGTTTCTGGAGGGCAGTTGTAACCTGTCACATCTGTGTGGTTCTCTGTGTACAATTTTAGGTTTGAAACTTTGACACTACACAGCAATTGGTGGGGATTTTTTCCCCCCAATTATTAGCTCTTCCCTTGAGGAGGAGGACTTACTAAAAAGATTGCTATTCTATTATGCTTCTGTTAACAAGTGACTGGTGCTTCAGCTTGATACCTGAGGTACAGTTTTAAACTTGCAAAAGCCTTCAGGGACTATGCTTATTAAACGCAAGGTATAAATAACCTTGATTCTCTTTTTCCCTCCCCTCCCCCCACCCTGCCTCCACTTAAGTCGCATGATCGATTACAGGTTTATGGAGGACACAAAGACATGATTATGTGTATGACCATCCATAAAAGTATGGTGAGTTTAATTTGCCATGCCACATATTTGCTTTCAAATGTGTTTACTAAAAATTCTGCAGACTCTTAGTAATGTTACTACTGTCACTTGCAAAAATAACATCTGTTTTTGATATGCCTCATTATTAAATGTTTTCTGTCTCTTGGTATTATAATATTGAGAAGTAACCTAGTAGTGCTCTTGAATATTCCATTTTTATTAAGAACTAAAATAGTTACAATAAAAAAATATAATACCACCATTAAATAGAAGGTAAATTTAAGGTGTTTGCAAAAAAACAGGTGAGTGGTGTTTTCTTCAGAGACATTATGATCTGGACAATACACTGGAATAGAGTCAGGAGATTTGGTCATTGTGGCATAGTTATAGCAGACCTAAAAGTAGAAGCTAACTCATGTAACCCTACTAATCTTTGACTTTATTTTTAAATGTTGAGGTTGAACCAGAAGGGACGTTTTTCTAACTTTAAGCTGTAGAGCCTTTGTCCCAGTGAAATTCAGAAGCCTGATATGTAATGCCCAGCAGAAGCCAGAGCCACACCAGTTAAAGTGTGAGCAGTGCCTCTGAGCCCCACCACCTCTACTCTCAGTGACAGTCCCAAGAATGACTTTCTAAGGAGCATGGCTTCCAAGTATCCAGACTAGAAGACTACAAGATACTTTCCTATTATGGTACTATGGGGCTGGTTTCGGTTTCGGTTTATAGTTTCCTGTTGTAGTGCTACCAGCTTTTGACTCTTCTTTTGAGGATGTTCATAGTAGTTTTATTGTGTGTTGTTTTAGTCTGATAATAAACATTTTTCTCTAGATTTATACTGGCTGTTATGATGGCAGTATTCAGGCCGTGAGGCTAAATCTGATGCAGAATTACCGCTGCTGGGTAAGGATTGAAACTGTTCTTGTCACCAGACTTAGATGTTGCCCAACTCCAGGCCAATTTATAGATCTTCATTATCATTGGTTTAACATTTTCATATTGAGTCTTCCACCATAGGACAAATAAGCTTATTTTTTTAAAAGTACATAAAATGCTTCTATAATTCTATAGTGAAAGTTCAATCTGAAGGTTAGATACGAACTATGTTTAAGTGTCCACTCAGAAGTTATTTCCTTTGTGTTTTTTATTTTGTGTTATTACTATATTAATACATGCCTACAGAAACATCAGTAGCACACAAGTGTGTGAAAGGAAAGTGGAAGTTTCATACCTGCCTACAATATTTTACCCATTCCTCAGGCATTTACATGTACTAGTAGTTTGGTTTGTTCATTGGTTTTTGAGAAACAGACAAATAAAAACTTGCCCTCTTGAAGTTCTAAACCTCGGTTCACTAGTCTAAATTTCATGGTTTTTATTTTAGAGTGGAGGATGGTGATTAAACCTCAAAACTTTCTCACTGTTTCTAATAGTACTGACCAGAGAAAAGTGGCTGACACTGAATTTTTTTCCCCTAAACCCTAATCCCCTTTTCAGCGTTGATGAACTGGATGCTCACATTTTAAAATCTGAGTTTAGATTTATCTCTGGCCTAATTCTTTGCAGCTTTTTATATATCACTAGCTTTGCTTTTTAGTGTTCTCAGTGAAGACAGGCAAAATCTAGTAAAACGTATCCAAAACATACTTAATGTTTTAATCCAAAACATATTTAATCCAAAACAGTATCCAAAATAGACTTATCTAGAGAAATGAGGAAAATACCTTCTGGTATTAAAGCTGGGAGTATGAAATAGTGTTTACAGAGGGAAAATTCAAAATTTCATTACTTTTTAGAAATGAACATGTTAGAATCATTTCTTAAAAGCCTGTAAGGAAAGAAAGCCAAAGAGGCTTTATGCTTTCTGACTAACAATTGAAATATAGCCACATTTATAATACAGTAAAAAAAAAAAAAAAAAAAAAAATTATAAGACTGTGATTCAAGTGATAAAAATTTTGAGTAAAGACAGACTTCCTTGGCAGTTTTCTGCCAGTATTTCCACAAATGTAGTTTTCTTTATCGTTCATTTGTGTTTTCAAGTTTACAAGCCAACAATTCTTAGAATTGTTAAAAATTTCTCAAGTATTACAGGAAAGCTCTTTGTCTTTTTAAATAAATGGACTGAGAAACTCTTTTTATGATGACAAGATAAAGAATTATTATGGTTTACCACGCTCTGTAACAACCTAGACGGGTGGGATGGAGTGGGAGGTGGGAGCGAGGTTCAGGAGGAGTATACCTATGGCTGATTGATACTGATGTATGGTAGAAACCAACATAATATTGTAAAGCAATTATCCTTCAATTAAAAATAAATTTTTAAAAAAAGAATAAGTATAGTATTTAATTTGCCTGTCAGTATTTGCTAACAGCTTCATTATTTAAAGACGTAATGGCTACATTAGTGCTTTGCCTTCTCAAAATACTGAACTGTCAAAAGACTTGCCAGGCTTTTCAAAGTTTCTGAATAAATTCATGATTAATTTGGTTGCCTCTGGCTTTGTTGAATTTGCCAGCCAAGAATAAATTAAAGAATAGGGGCTTACTCATAGGCTACAATGAAGAATATTCTCATTGCATGTTTCCCGTACTCTTTATAACTTACTCTTTGAATTCTCTCTCTCTCCAGTGGCATGGCTGCTCTCTGATATTTGGTGTTGTAGATCATTTAAAACAACATTTGCTGACTGACCATACAAATCCAAACTTTCAAACTCTGAAATGTCGCTGGAAGAACTGTGATGCTTTTTTCACTGCTAAGAAAGGATCCAAACAGGTATATCAGGAGGATTTGAGGTCAACCCGGGGTCATTGACTGCTCAGAGCAGGGTTCAGTAAACCTTTTTTGCCTTATTAGAATGTTCAGACTTGCAGTAAACAGGGAGAGTGTAAGGATTTTTCTTTCTGTTATTAATATTATTCACAGATTTGAGAAATAGCTTAATGAGGTTTCAAGTGAAGAATTAGGTAGTTTTGGAGAAAGCGCCTAAAGAGAATGTTTTCACTTGTTCCAATCCAGTAACTGAACCTAGAGGTTTATTATAGCATTCTTGTGTTAAGAACTCAAGTGCACAGTTCCATGTGAATTAAGAGTGATGGGTCCTAACTGCCTTTCATGGATCACAGATTAGACCTGGGAAGCTCTCTGTGGCTTTGACTTAATTTTGACCTACTACCAACCTCTTTCTCATGGGTCCTTTTCCCTTTATTTCTAGGATGCTGCAGGACACATTGAACACCATGCTGAGGATGACAGCAAAATTGATTCATGAAGTTTTTTGCCTCCCATGTTGGGAAGTCTTTAGTTGAACTAATCTCACATCAGCCCCTTACACAGGCCAGTGTCCTCCTTTCCCCAGTGAATCAGGGAAGGAGAAAATGGTTACTAGCCAAGCTTACTGCTAGCATAAGTCTGGGTAGCTCTATGGGATGACAGGTTACACTTCTAAGTTTTTGCTGGAGGTTTGTCAGATTTAAACAGATTTTTTAAGGAACCATACTCTTCTGGGACAGCATGGCATATAGTAATTTATGCTACTGGTGTTCTCCAGATGTTTATTAAAGACACAGATCTTAATTGGTTACCCAATTTGACCCAAATCACACATGTATTTTATTGATTTCAGTTTGTGATTTTTAGTTTCCGTTCTTATGATGGTTTAAACCAATAGTCACGTGTTTAAGTACAAATTTGTTCAAATGTCAGGTTTTTAGGATCAGTCTTAATTTCTCCTTAATTATTGCAATCAGTTAATTCTAACCACTGGGTATTTTAATTGGAAGCAACTATTTTCCTTTCTTAACAATTATGTACAATGTGTTTCAATATTCTCTTCTTAGATGGACAGAGCTGGCTTTAAATACTAAAGGGACACACAGATTTTTAACAGCTGGAGTAGCTGCTCTGCTGATTATATTTTAGGAGCTCAGGCAGCAGATCACATAATGACAAATCCTTGCAGACAATAATTCCTTTTGAACCTCTGCAGATTTTGATAAAGTCCTCGGTTCAAGGCAATGCACAGACCTGCCATCTACTTGGAGATCTCACTGTTAGATCTGGGTACCCCAGGTCTGCAGATGTTGTCAGGCTGTTCAAACTATAGATGTGCCTTTGTCTTTCCAGGTTCTGACTTTCCAAGCGGGCAGGTTAGTTTGCTTCATTGCCAACTCCTCTCCCATTCTCTGGTTGTGCCTAGACTGACAGCAGCCATCATAGTTCCTCTGGGCTCATGAGGTACTTTTCACCCACCCGCAGTACACAAATAGGGGGAATCAGGATAAAGCATCTGAATATAGTATTTAAGGCCTCAAACAAACTTCTTAAAGACCAGTGTAATGCCTTCACCTCCCCCACTAAGCTTAGAAGGAAGGGTGGAGTGGGGTGAAGGGAAAAGACCCTCCCTGTCCTTCAAGAGCAGCCAAATGAACAAAGCCTTCTTGACACTGCTTTGTTTTTAAATTCTTTCTGGAAGCTTCAGTGAAGCCATAGAGGTGTTACTTTAGCTTTTTGTTTCTGTGATCGTCAAAACTCTAAAAGATTCTACAGAGAGAGGAAGGAGAGAAGAGAGGAGCCGAGTGCCGCATACTGAGCTCCGGATGTGATGCCCACTCTTTACCAGAGAAGAGCAGCCAGGTTTATCTCCACCCACCTTAGTGTACACACTTCTTCTCCCATGTCTTCACCCAGGCTCTAGGGCAGGGGAACTTCACCTGGGGTTCATGGATAGGTTTCATGAGGGTATCCAAAACCCCTGGAATTGAGTGTAAGACTAAGTAGCTGTTCTTTTTTTCCAGGAAAGCTTCTGGTGGTTCTTACTGGATCCAAAAAAAAAAAAAAAGAACTAAGCTGGGAGATACATCTAGATAGTGAATGGCCCCATGAATCATTTACTTCTGTCCTGTGAACGGCAGGACTCATGTTGACCACATTGCTGAGATTTGCATGATGTGTGAGAGAGCAGAGAAGATCTTGCTGTATAAAGTCTCTGTGCGCTGTTTCTGTCTGAGAACAAGCATTCCTTTCTCTTACCCATTTCTTGTACATGTGACCAGAGAACTCAAGCGGTTCTGTGGGTTTGGGAGTGGTGATTCCTAGGAAAGTACACTTAGATTTATTGCTAAACCTGGCATTTTCCTTTGGACTGTAGTGAACCCACATTCCCACACTGGCTAGCAGTGTGCTGAGAAAGTCTTGCATGCTCTGTTACATAGGTGCCCTTCTGTTCTGCCTGAGTACATGTCTGAAAAGATGAGAGCGGTGGAGCCTTTGTACAGCAGGAAGGGGATATGTGAGGTGTTGGGCAGTCATGGGGAACTGTTGTAGGTATGCACAGATTGATGGAATCAGTAAGAACTGATTTGAGCTTAACTTTGATAGAATCATGCACGTCTATCTGCCTTTATGTGTGCAGCTATGGATGCTTCTTGTACGTGTGTGTGTGTGTGGGCACCTATACTTAATGATACTTCTCCCCATTTCACAGGAATTTTCTTTGAAGCCGTAGCAATAATGTCTTTGTTTCAAGAATGTGTAAAACTCACTTAACACCAGGTTAGTGTATTGCCCTAAATGCACTGTTGTAGCCATCTGTTTAGAAATAAAGGCACCATAAGCATCTTGGCTGCTTATGGTTGTGTGTTATTACTTTTAAGTGTCTTCAAAGTTATGCAGAAGTCTTTTTTTTTTAAGTCTTCTATAATGTCTTGGCTGATTCTGGCCTTCTCTTCCCTCTCAGATTAGGGCAGTGGTTCAGGGATTTGTGTTGGCTCTGATATTTCACACTTAGTGGAGGAAGGAAATTGTTACATGATGTGACAAAACACAGCTCATTTCTTCTAAGGAATCAAATGTTATTTTTAATTACTTGTGTTTACTTCTGACAGCAGAAGCCAAGAAAACCATAGCATAAATCCTTTTGTGTGTATATGCTAGTGTTTTAATGGCAGTTTGTTCTGGTGAAATATCAGTGACTTCAAGTTTTATCATGAAGTTTTTAATCAGGTTCAAAATTTTGGCATGCTACTCTACTCAGTATAAAGCAGTTAAACACAATGCAAACAAAGGGTTATCTTGACCTGATGTTACTTGAATTTGAGAGAACGTCATTGTTACTACACTCCTGCTTTCCTGGAGAATTTTTTTTTCTGCCTCAGAAGTTGAGGGTTTAGCTCCTGAACTACCTATAATTTGTAGGCAACATTATTGCTATTTAAGTGATTATTTGCCTAACAAAGGGTATTTTGTTTTTCTCTTTTTGGTAGATTATACAGTGGACAACTTTAGTGACTAGGAATGTGGATGATTTGGTGAGAGTAGGTGTGTAACACTTAGCAGAATGGTAATGGTATATTTTATGGAAGAGTTCCATTTGAGGGGAGATTAAACTATATTGTGAAGTGGGATTTAAATAGCACATCCCCTCTGGTTTGCAGTTTAAATACGCTGACTTATAAATTTTGTAACTGTTATCTAAAGAAGAGCTCCTAAAAACTGTTAAAGCCATGCCTGCCACACTGTTACAACAGTGATTTTATCCCAGCCGAAAATCCTCAGGATCCTTGAGGATTTCGGAGATGCTGTCTGATGGTCAGAAACAAGCTGTGGTATAGGTGGTTTGGGTTATACTGAGTTCCATACATCAGTGGATGTGAATTCTTGATGAAACCAAACCTACTACTAATCAGACAGTAACTGCTAACCTCACTTCCAACTCCCAACTATGTGGCCTTGCTGGGTCACATGATGACTAACATCTCCCAGATTTCCTCTGAATTCACAGTAGTAGCCCAGTTGAATTGGGGGAGAAGGAAGCAAGGAGGAAAGGCTGTTGAGGATCTTTTCTCCTGCTTCAGAGAAGTACATGCCCTTGAGCTGTGCCAGTGCCCTTGGTGTCTTGATTTTTTTTCTTTAATTGAATATGGGTTAGAAAACTGAAATCAAGTGACATTTGACTGCAAAATGTTTATAAGCAAATAGCTTAGCCTTCTTACATTTTGGTATAAAGCTGTGAACTTCCTAACTTTGTAAAGCAACATATAAAGCAAATATAAGAGGAAAATAAAGTACTTTTACTAATTGTTTATTTTTATTACCTTATCTACATATTCACGGCTGACCCTTTTCCATGTTGATACAGAGAACAAGAAGGAAATTGGGTGGAAAATGCAAGATGGTTATAGATCATGGTCCAGATAAGCACGGCAAACACCTTCATTTAAGGGTTTGTCCAAGGTCAAACAGTAGGTCAATGTTAGTAGAGGAGCTCTGTGTCATTACAGTCAGCTAACTTGCCCCTCCAGTTAATAGGTGACCCATTTTGTCTTGATCTAGACACCAACACCTATTAGCCTTCCTTTCCTGGTGTATCTTGGAAAGTATTTGAGTGATTCCTGTGCTCAAGGAATAGCAAAAAGGCATGATTAAAGTGGGGTTTGGGATTTGTGTTTGTGTGTGTGTGTTTTCCATTGCTTTATTCTGAAACTATAGCTCTATACCCGATGGCTGAGATTGGAGCTACTCAGTCTTGCTGTAGCTCTCAATGTGAGAAAACAAAACACAATCAAATCAGCAAAACATATGCCTTTATTTAGATGAACTTTTTTCAGAATGCAACCTAACTTATGAGTCAGATAACCCAAAATGTCCAAACCTCTTTTCGCTGAACTAGTTTATTCCAGAGCAGCCCCTTCCTGAAACAATCAGGTAGAACCAAGTGCTCGTTGGGTTGCTGTCCCATGGGTGGGAGAACACAGAGATATGGGCGAGGTGGGGGGGTCTAGCACCAGGAAGTACTGAGTGCCATTGGCAAATGCTTCTGCAAACAGCTACAGCATCTAAGGAGAGTACTTGTCTTCAGAGCTGAGGCCATCAGACTCCAAGCAAAGCTCTCACTGGCTTGTGGCTAGCCGAAGCAGACAGAGGCACTTGGCTCCATGTGGCACAAGGACAACACAGCTCTCCCTTCCCCATTCCTTAACTGAAGGGTCGGGCTGGGCCTGACAAATGGACAGTTGCCCTAAGGCTGGGCGGGAAGTAAGTAGAGGAGGAACTAGACTGATGAGGTGCCTGGAGGCTTCCTGAGGGTGCAGCAACTGTGTCCTTTGAGGTAAGTGACTTTAGCTCTGTTGGGTGAAACTGAAATCCTGAGTGATCCTCCATGCCTTGGATGTGGCCAGCTTGGTTCAGGCATACATGGTGAGCTGCAGCCACTGCAAGAGGAAGTCCCAAGATCAGAATGCACCTGAGACAAAAAGAGCCAAGCCCTAGAGATCTAAAGGGTAGAAGAAAAGGCCAGTCTCAGCATGCCAGACACTGGGAAGATTTCCTGAGAAGCATCCTTCCCACAGATCTCCCCTGGAAAGTACAGATTTTCCAGCATAAAGCCATAACAGGCTTCCTTAGAGCCTTCCCCCAGTATGCATTCCCCATGACCACATCCTGCTGAGCTCTGAGCTTCCCTTTATGTTCCTTTCCCATCCCATCCCATCCCTTCACCTCAAATTTTAAAGTGCAGGGGGAGTGTACTGTTTCTGTTAGGCTTTACCTCGAGAACGTTGAGTTTGATGATACCGTCCCCATCCTTGTCAAATGCATTGAAAGCTCCTGCTCAGAAGAATGCACAGACCAGAGGCCAGTTACAGGTGCTCTCCCCCACCCCCCGCCACTCTATCTTTTTTTTTTTTTCCACTCCACCTTTTTTTAAGAGGACCATGTGCCCGGCGCTGCCCTTCAGCACCAAAATAGGCCAAAGTATCACCAGTAACTGCCCCTTGCCATCCCATTCTGAGCCTAATGAGGGCCTTCACCTTTGTTCAGCCTGAACAGTAGACTGGGATTTGTCCAGGGTCATATAGTAAGGTCAGTTAGTGGAGATTCCCTCCACCACAGGAGAGGGAGCAGGAAGGGCACAAGAGAGCAGAAGGGTAGCTGTCCACTTACTGAACATGCCCTCCAGCCTGACAAAGCAGCAGATGAAACTGTCGAAGTCGATGTTCATGTACTTATCTGCATAGCGCATGGTAATGATATCGTAGAGCTGGTTGTTGAGGTGGAAGCCTGTCGGGGAGAGCACAGGAGAGGATGAGATAGGGTTAAGTCCTCAGGCCTGCTTGCTTTCTCCTTAGAACCTCCTGGTCACACTATGGCCCTTTCTCATCCCTTTGGTAAGCCCCAGTGGCCCAGTCGTCCCCTCTCATCCCTGCTCCTACCACCACCTATCTGCATCCTGGCCATCCCATTTCTTCCCCATACCTGCATCATTGACTGCATTGCGCATCTCGTAGCTGTTTATGGTGCCGGACTGGTCTGTGTCATAGTGTTTGAAAATTTTCTAGCAATAGAAAATTTGAGGACAGAGGTCACACACTCATCCTCTGAATTAGTCCCTTCCTTACTTCCACCTCGTTCTCTCCTCCCACCTGCCACGTCTTAATCTTCTTCCAGAGGTGATGAAACTCTTGCAGGTTCAGTCTCCCAGAGCCATCTGTCTGGAGGAAGGAGGTCAGGGCTACAGGGCACATAGCAAAATCCTGGCTTGGGAGCAGACCTTCTGTGGGGCTGGCTGTGCATGGGAGGTCCTCTATAGAAGGGCTTTGCCCAGAATATCCACCCTTGCCCTGACCTAGTGTTTAACACCCCCCTCCATGCTTCCCTAGTCAGAATCAGTGCCTGCTCTAGAACCCAGGGAACCTTTCTCTAAAGACCACTCTTAGGGTAGGGCCTCAGAATCCCAGGCCTGAGGTTGAGAGCAGGGGCCAGTGTTCTCCCAGCTGTGCTTCCTCCAACAGCTCCTTAAAGACCAGCAGCCAGGAAGTTTAGCACAGGGCCTCCTTAAATCTTTCCTTGAGCATGAATTTGGGCCCCTCAACTTGACTGAGTCCCCCTCATTGTTGCCCTAGTCCCAGGAGACTACATAGGGGCTGCTGACGGGGCTGGGAAAGGGTGGCAGGAAGGATACGTCCATGAGAGCGATCATGCTACGGCAGGACTCCAGCGTGAAGCCTTGTGTCTTCAGGTCCTTATCTGAGAGGTATGGAGAAGAGTGAGGAGCTGCCTTCAGATAGCTGGACACACACTACCCGACTGCCCACCTGCCCCTGCAGAATTAAGCTGCTCACGTTTGTTCACAACTCTGTTAAGGACGTTCTTGAGCTCATCTGCACAGATCTCCATGTCCTGAGGAGGGAGCGGGAAGAGAGTCATGGTTCAAGAGTGCAGCAGCTGATGGAGCATAGGCTTTGCAAATCAAATCCTGGCCGTCCATGTTTGTATAGTCCATGACAGGGCTGTTCTGTCAGGGGGAAGCTGGGGCTTTTCTGAGGAAGGCACTGTACCTTCAGCTGTATAGAAAGCAGTGGGCCCACCCAGTGGGTGTGTCGGTCTAGAACTCAAAGGACTTCACTTGTGGATTTCTGTGCTACACTCATATACCCCATTTCCACCGAAAACCAAAATGACTTCCACTGAACAATAATGAAATAACTGGCAAATTGAGCAATTCATCAAGGAGAGGAGTGTCTGAGTGAGTCAGAGTTGGAGGTACTCACATTGCCTGCTATCTGCCTGAAAATATTCCGGAATTGCCGCTGTTCCTCACTTTCCTGGTCGGTGTTGCCGGGCTCTAGCTGTGGAGGCACAAAGGAGAACTGGTTGGCAGGGACCAGAGAGAGGGACAAACCCGAGAGGAAAGTTCCTTCTGGGCTGAAGGAGCCAGGGTGACTAAACCAGCCATAGGTGGCAGCAGGAGCTGGGTACAGAGTCAATGCTCTTCTTTCTTGGTTGAACCTACTGATCTGGAGTGAGAATCATCTGGGCCCCAACAACCCTTCACTCTGTACCTCCCCAGCCTAGCCAGAGGAGGTGTTTCAGCTGTACAGACATGTAGACAGCCCCCTTTGTCCTCTTCCCCCATCTGCACCAGTTAGAGCCCTCTCCTCATTTTACAGCCTGACCATCCCAACCAAACCAGCCCCAGCAGGCTGAAGCAGACCAGACCAATCTGATACGTCCAGCTGTTTCTGCCGTCAAGGCCAATTCCTCAGAGGACCCTCCTCCCCTCTCCACGCCGTTGCATGGCACCACAAGACAGAGATGTCCATGGGTTTATCTGGAATCTTGCCTGTTAGTCTCACCTCCTATATACTTTATATGAGCCCCTGTCCTCACTCCAGTCTAACACTGTCCCTTGAGCTCTGGAGGACTCCACTTCTGGTGTCACCCCCCTCCCACTACTGTTATTTATCTTCCCTGTTGTTAATGACACCAGGGAACGAGATGTTCTGTCTCAGTGTCTGTCACAGGCTTTGCATCCCTCTTCTCTCATCATCCTGGCTGGATGGGCTCCAGCAGGGAAGCTCAGCCTGTCCTTCCCAGGACCAGCTTGGTGTGGCAGCCAATCCCAAGACATTCATCCAAGCAGCACCCCAAATTTCAGGAGAATTTGATGAGGGAATATGTCAGTGGGACAAAATTAAACCTCTAGAAGTTAAAGGGACACTACTCCTATGGCTCCTCCAACCCCCATGCACTCCAAGAGCACAGGCCTCGGTTGTGTGCAGGCCACCCCACTCATGCACATGCTCAGAAACCTGTGGGGATTTCGCTCGCTTATCAGGGCTTGTGTTGTCTTTGCCCTCCTCTGATTCCTGGTCCACACCCAGCTCCTTGTTGCTGTTTGCTCTGTCTGAAACAAAGATGATGGGCTGGAGAGAAGAGGGGAGTGGGGAGGGGGCAGGAAGGAAACAAGGATTACTGGCTGAGTGGGCACATGAAGCAACCTCTCTCCTGGAGCAGCTTTGTCCAGTGAGGAGGGAAAGAGCAGAGCTGGGACTTCTTGAACCGCTGTTCAAGCTCCATCTCTGCCACTAACAAGCTGTGTGACTTGAGGAAAGATGCTCAGTCTCTCTGGACCTAAGTTTCTTATCTCCTTGTAGAGTTATGAGGATTAAACATGGTAGTTAGTACATGTGAAAATGCTAAGAATCCTAAAAGCAGCATGGTATAGTGCAGTGATTTTCAAGTATTTCTTTTTTTTTTTTTAAACTTTATTTTACTTTACAGTACTGTATTGGATTTGGCATACATTGACATGAATCCACCACGGGTGTACATGAACTCCCAAACATGAGCCCCCCCTCCCACCTCCCACCCCACATCATCCCTCCGGATCATCCCCATGCACCAGCCCCAAGCATCCTGCATCCTGCATCGAACATAGACTGGCGATTCGTTTCTTACATGATAGTATACATATTTCAATGCTATTCTCCCAAATCATCCCACCTTCTCCCTCTCCCTCTCCCTCAGAGTCCAAAAGTCTGCTCTACACATCTGTGTCTCTTTTGCTGTCTTGCATACAGGGTCCTCATTACCATCTTTCTAAATTCCATATATATGTGTTAGTATACTGTATTGGTGTTTTTCTTTCTGGCTTACTTCACTTTCAAATGGAAACCCTGTTCAAATTAAATTTCCCCAGAAGCTCTAAAAACAGAGCTTCTCTGCTTAATGAAGAGGGCAGAGCTCTTTTCCCTTGACACCCCCACATCACCATGGCAGCTACTGAGGCTTCTCCAAGGAACCTCTAGGACTTGGCGGAGGACACACTGAGAAAAGAACTGACTATCTACATGGTCACTGAGTGGGGTCAGAATACTTGACTGGAGTCCCAGCCATGCCCTTCACATATGAAAAATATCCTCTGGCTTGAGTTTACTCGTCCATTAATGGGGATGATAAAACCTGCTTTGCCCTTTTCATGGGGCTCTTGTGGTGATCACACAAGACACTAAATGTATAATTGTACTGGAAAAACATTTAAGATGATGCCCAAATATAAGGGGTATTTGTCAGACATGCTCATGCAAGTGAGAAGAATGTGAAAGGGTGGAGAGCAGCTGCCATGCTGTGGTGGTACTGGTTGGGGTATACATCCCATAGAGAAAGCCGGAGGAGGAAGGCAAGGCTCCTGTCAGCGGTGCAGAAAAGAAGGGGACAATCAAAGTCTCTCAGTGCATAAGAGTTCCCGTTTGCCTTTCCATATTGTTCCTCTAGGGCAGCACAAATGGACACACCATGGAGAGAGCTTCCCCAGCTTTGGCTCACAGCAGGCCCCAAATACCTGTGACTTGGTTTATTCTGATACTCGCTTTTTTGCAGTGTTCTGGAACTGAACACATAATATCTCTGAGGTCTGTGTGTACCAATCTCAGAGTTGTTGTGAGGATGGAGAGAATCCACGGAAAGCACCTACAAGAGTGGCTGGCTCATAGCCTCCACTTGGCAAGTGTAAGCTATCAATGCTCTGAACCCTTAGCTGCCAGAGGAGCTCAGGGAAGGAGGTGGAGGGCTGGGGAGGGGAGGCAGGTCCAGTACACACATGCTCACTCTTACACACTCACACTGCGGGCTGTCTGCCCACTCACCCTGTTATACCCACCTTGGTTTTTTTCTTTTTCTGCACAAGAAAAGAAAATAATAAATGCAAGATAAGTGAAAAGCAAGTTCCCAGAAAACTCAGTGGCTTTTGGCTTCCCTGTGAACCTGGTCCTCAGTGTCCAGTGAGGTTCAGAAATCTGGGTCATGTGGAGCCAAACGGGCCTGGAGGGTATAGGGAGAAGAGAATTCTCCAGGCCCAGACACTGGCAGCCTATACGGCTTTGTTACAGTCCATTCTGCCATTGGTCGTGGCCAAGGAAGGGGAGCTTCTGGCAGATGTTTTGTATTTTTTAATGAAGTTGGTTACTAAAACACCCCAAAAGTTGGCTCACCTAAACTGGCCTGAAAATAAATTTTATTTGATTTATAGTTTTTGGTTTTTCGTTAAAATTAGAAGGTCAGGGCTTCCCTGGCGGCTCAGATGACAGCGTCCACCTGTGATGCAGGATACCCAGGTTTGATTCCTGGATCGGGAAGATCCCCTAGGGAAGGAAATGGCGACTCACTCCAGTATTTTTGCCGAGAATTCCATGGACAGAGGAGCCTGGTGGGCTACAGTCTTTGGAGTTGCACACATTCAGACATGACTGAGTGACTAACACTTTTACTTTCCCTTTCCCTGGCAGCCTGCATGGATCTGTGACCCCCTGCGACAGCAATCTGAGGAGCTGAAAGCAGCAGCTCTGCATCCCCAGATTGCCACAGTCACCATCACTCCAGTTGTCTGAAGCCAAGAGGACCACAGGCAATTATACCCGCACAGGGACACCAAAACCCTCACACGTGCCTGCTCTGCTCCATTAGGTGACATACGAATTCAGGTAAGCTTTTGAGTTTGCTGCACCTGATAAATACGCTATAATGATTACCGACATCCAAGAGATAAGAATAGCACCAAATGCACTTAATACTAGGAGAAGGCAATGGCACCCTACTCCAGTACTCTTGCCTGGAAAATCCCATGGATGGAGGAGCCTGGTAGGCTGCAGTCCATGGGGTCGCTAAGAGTCGGATATGACTGAGCGACTTCACTTTCACTTTTCACTTTCATGCATTGGGGAAGGAAATGGCAACCCACTCCAGTGTTCTCGCCTGGAGAATCCCAGGGACGGCGGAGCCTGGTGGGCTGCCATCTATGGGGTAGCACAGAGTCGGACACGACTGAAGTAACTTAGCAGCAGCAGCAGCAGCACTTAATACTAAAACCAACATCTGTGATAATTCAAAANGCCTGGAGAATCCCAGGGACGGCGGAGCCTGGTGGGCTGCCATCTATGGGGTAGCACAGAGTCGGACACGACTGAAGTAACTTAGCAGCAGCAGCAGCAGCACTTAATACTAAAACCAACATCTGTGATAATTCAAAAGGCCCTTGGAGATCTGCCACTAGCACAGGGTCGGGATTAGAACCATGAGCATCACTACCCAGAAGACAATTCAGTGCGGGTATTTATTGCTGTCCTCTTATTGGCCCAGGACGCACCCACAGAGCACAAGGGACTATTTATTCACCAAAACCCAAAGTCCAAGGCAGTCATAAAACTCCGCTACATGGAGACTCCGGCAGACACCAGCTCTGTGCTTCTAACCCTGGGCCTCTCACCCCCAGGGACAGGCCTCAGCATGGGGTGGGGGAGAGAACCTGACTCCACTCAGAGAACCTGGTTGTGAGTTTCAGCCTTGCCACTTACAAGCTCTGTGAACTCAAAGAAACCACTTAACCTCTGCTTAACCCACTTAACCCATTGAGCCTCTGCTTCCTTACTTGAAAACCAGGGATAACAACCTCATTACATGTCAGAAATCTTTCAAGGATCAGAGAGATGACACATGTGAGAAGTACCTTGAGGATGTAAAACACATGAACAATAGCCACTTAAGGGCCTGTACTATTCCAGACCCTTCATGTACATGATCTCATCAATTCAAACCTCACAAAAGTCCTGTGCAGCATGTATTATTAATATCACCCCTATTTTACAGAGTAGGAAACTGAGTCAGAGGAGTCACATAACTCGTCCAGGTCGCCGAGCTGGCAGGTGGAGGACCCGGGTTTTGACACTGACTCCAGAGCTGGTGTACTGCTGCTTTTTTTCTGTGTGAGATTCTAACATAAATCCAGTGCTGGCTGCAGCTGTTGTCACCCCTTCCTGTGGCCTTGGTCCCTCCCTCTAATTGTTCAAACTGCTTTTCCTTTCTAGGACTCTCTGTCCTTCCAGCCCCTAGACTGACTAAATGGCCCTGGGACACAAGTGGCCCCATGACTTCAGGCCATGCCACACAGAAGTTGCAGTAACACAGAGTAATGGCTCTGCACACTCCAGACTCCTGTGTCCCGCGGCTACCCCTTCATCATCCGCCTGTTCCCCGGCCCTTTTCACATGTGAGAGCCAAACCACTCACCACTGGCCGATCCACGGAGATTGTATTCTCAACTTCCCTGTGAGGAACACAAACATGAGGGGGTCTCAGTGTCATCAAGTGCAAGAAGGAAGCAGAGGGCTTTTGCTCAGGCCACCTGGCTTCTCGGAGCCAAGTCTGGACTGACCTCAAGAGAACCTCAGGGACTGACATTCCCTACCACAGGTGCCATTCCCTGAAGCCAAGTGCAGACACAGGGCTTCTTTTTGGCTTTGTCTATGTTTCCCCAGATGCATGACCCAGCTACCTATTCATGGACCTTATGTTTTGTTTAGGGACAGAGGTCAAAGAAGCAAGGGCCTATGAACTCATCTCCAGTGACAAAGAGGGCAGGACGTGGCCTTGCTGGCTTCCCTGGTCATCGTACCTAAAAGTTCAGTCACCTCCCAACTGCTCCTATCCTTCTTTCCACTTTATTTTTTCTCCTTATCACTTATGTAAATCTAATATACTCTATATACTTTTTCCTATTACATTGTCATCTCATGCTAGAATGTTAAATTCCACGAAGGCAGGGATTTCTTTAATTCATTGCTCTGTCCTCAGTGCCTAGAAGAGTGCCTGGGACACAGCAGGTGCTCAGTAGTGCTCTGTGGGATGAATGGGTGGGTGGATGGATATAGGGGAGATGTTCCCAGTGGCCCAGGAACAGGGGAAGAGGTCCTGGTCAACAGGACTCCTGGAGGAGACCTGTCTGGCTGTTTCACACCTCTAGTCTCTGGTATGGGTCAGGTGGGCTCTTAGGGACAGGTGGGGAAAGCCAGGCTGGGACTCACTCAGAGAGGTTCCTCTTTTCTGAGAAGACCCGGAGGATGAACTCGCCCTCCTGGTGGGGCTCGTAAGTGGAGGGCACAATGACGTACTCGCTGGGAGGCAGGCGGAAGCGCTCAGACACCTCCCGCATGTTGATGTAGGTTCTGCTCCTGGCCTTGGAGGCGTTGTACAGGAAGAAGTCCTTCTGCAGGTGCTGCTTGTTGCCGTGCATCTGAGGGAGACAAGAGCCCAAGGCACCTCAGCCCCTCGGGAGGGACACCTGTCCTCCTCACAGTCCTCCTCCAGGGCGTCCTCCTTCCCAGCTTGCTGGTCACTCATTTCATGAGTCACGACCTACCAGCTTCCGATTCCAAAGGCCTCGAATAGCTCAACTTCCCTGCAGCTCCCTACCCCATATCCTCTTCCTTTTCTGCTGTGATCCAGAAGTGAAGGTCAAGTCTGGCATCCCCCACTCAGGGTCACTTACCAGAACTGCTGCTGCTCAGCTCCAGAACACCTCTGGACTGGGGAAAGACCCCAGGGAGGCAGGGGGGTTGTGGGCGGGGTCTGAGGGAGGTGATTCCTCCACCCCCAAAGAAGGCAATCGGCCTCACAACGTGTCTGAGTGATTCTGTGTGTGAGTGTGAGCAAGCATGTGAGTATGTGATGGTCTCTGGTGGGCAAGGGGAAGGGCAGGTTGTGGGGGCGGGGGGTCAGGAGGCCATGCAATGGCCCAAGGGCCTGCTCTGGAGTTAGGTAAGGTGGGCCAGGCCCTCTCCTATCACAGTCCTGCCCCCAAACCCCACAGGAGGTGCCCTGATGTGCCCAGGAGGACACAGGACCCTGGTAACGCTGCACACACTGCTGGCTGGTCCACTTCTATACCTCTTTGGGAACCTTGGGGAGAAACAGAAAAAGAAGGTGCTCAGATTTTTGTGGATTTCAGGTCTTAATGGGGATGGAAACTTGCCAAAGGGCATGCTAGCAATCAGAGTGAATGAGGGGCTCCAACGCCCCAGGTACCTACCGGGACAGCCCCAGCCCCACCCCCGCCTCCCCTAGGTCGGTTTTCCCCCCACTGGTTACAAACTTCTGAGAGGTTCTGACACAAGTGGGCCTGATATCAGGAGTTTGGGGGAGGCACTGGATGTTGGGGAAGCTGGGGAACCCCTCAGGAAGCCCTCTGAAAGCCTCTTCCCTGAAGAGGTGGTCTGAGGCTCGTCAGGGACGGCACACCTCGTAGATGGCGAAACCGATGGTGAAGAGGTTTGCCCCCAGCTTCCGGTCCTTCCTCCGGTTCTTCTGCATCAGAGCCACCAGGAAACTACAGATCACCTCGGAATCATCGGGGTCGTCGTCCTCCTCTAGGAGCTTCAGACGGTACTGTGGGTTGGTCCAGAAAGTGTCTGTGCCCCCCCAAAAGGAATTGCACTTTCAGATCTGCCTCTCAGAGAAAGGAAAGGACAGGAGATGAGATGGAGGGAACCTGTTCATCTCTAGCCTCCTCATCTACATACTCAAATATGTATGAAACACTAAAAAGATCCAGGCATTTGTCTAAGGTGGTGTGTGTGTTGGGGGCGGGTAGCCTTTACACCTTTATACAGATGGAGCTGTGCTGATTGGCTAGGTGGCTCCTCCTTCCTCTGTGAATTTTCATTATCTGTCTTTGCTGATGGCTTCACTTTTCTCACTTGCTCCTTCAGTGTTACTAGTCTCCAGGATTTGGTCCTGGGCCTCTTCTCTCACCTACCTAGGCTGTCTTATCCACTCCTCCTTTCTAACTGCTCCCTACATGCTCTTGACTCCTGAGCTGTAGATCCCAGCTTCAATCTCTCTTTTGACTCCTTCCCATCATCCCTTCTTTCTTCCTTCCTCTCTTCTTTCCATCCTTCTTTTCTTCCACAAATACATATTGAGTCCCTGTCATAGAGCCAAGTGCCATTTTTATCTGTGCACCCAGTTCTCTTTCATGCATCTTCACCTGGATATTCTACACATGCCTCAGACTTCCCATGTCCCAAAGTAAACTCCTCTGCAGAAGCCCACAACCAACTCCATCAAAAACAAAAACAAAAACAAAAAAACAAAAACAGCCTTTTTTTCCTCCTGTGCATTTCATGTTATGTCATTGACATCATCTACTCAGGCTCCCAGTGAGAGAATCTTGAAGTCATTCTTCCTTCTCCAGATCATCCAATATTTCCTTCCCTCAACCTGCTCCTTCCCCCCGTCTCTGCTGCTCCTGACTTGGTCTTCACTTTCACCATCTCTGGCTTAAACTCTTGCAGCTGCTGCTGACTCAGTTCTCCAGTTCAATCCTCAGCATAATGAACACAGTCCTGTTCTGACATAACAACCTGCCTAAAAGTTGTTACCAGCTCCTTAATGATGGCGATTTCCTTCTCCGTAATGTTATTGTTGTTTGGTCACTGTCGAGTCTGACTCTTTGTGACGTCATGGACTATAGCCCACCAGGCTCCTCTGTCCATAGAATTTTCCCAGGTAAGAATACTGGAGTGGGTTGCCGTTTCCTTCTCAAGGGGAACTTCCTGACCCAGGGATCAAACCTGCAATTCCTGCACTGGCAGGCAGATTCTTTACCACAGAGCCACCAGGGAAGTCACCTTTCAGTAAAATGGGGACAGTTTAATAAGACATTGTATGTCTGGAAGTTAATAAAGACTCAGCAGATGCTAGTTAATATTATTCTGCCTGGAACCTGTTCTGCTTGGACCCTTCCCCCATCCAGAGCATCTCCCACCTGGGAAGTTGCGGCAGCCTCCGGCAGAGCAGCCCCTCACCCAGCGGCCCTCATTCACGGACACTGTCCAAGTCTGAAGCTTGTCGGACTCCAGGGCATCAGCTGTGAGGTTGCAGATCTCCAGCTTTGTGAAATGGTATATAAAATCATCATAGGACATCCTGAGAGGTTGGAAGAAGAGAGAGAACTATTTGGGAGGCTGGGAAAGGAAAAGAATGCAGGGCTAACACAGCACAATGAAATAGTCCAGAGCAGCTTTGTCAGGGTCCTAGAGAGGACCCTGTCCTTCCTTTCTTAGGGTCAACATTGTGTCAGTTCTTTTTTAAAATTATTTATTTATTTATTTTTTAAAATTTGGCCTTGCCATGTGGCTTTCAGATAGTTCCTGACCAGGGGTCGAACCTATGTCTCTGCAGCAGAAGTACAGAGTCCTAAGCACTGGACTGCCAGGGAAGTCCCAACACTGTCGGCTCTGATGTATCTCTTGCATTAACAGCTCAAACTCATGCGTTCTTGCTGGAAGAGCTTGGCAGCAATTCAGTTCTCCACAGTGGTCCTGTGTCCCCTCCACTGGGCCCAAGCACTGTACCAGGCACAGGTAGTTGGGGAAGCACAGACAATTAGGCAAGCAGTTTTAAAGGCTGTGAGTGATGTTGAATATCTTTTCATGTGTTTGTTAGCCATCTGTATGTCTTCTTTGGAGAAATGTCTGT